>JAWMRA010000050.1:3199418-3257320 GCA_035584735.1 Pseudotriccus pelzelni | reverse complement strand
CTCCTGGAGCTCTGGCAGCCTTGGGGCCGTGCCCACTGCCCTGGGGAGCCTGGTCAGTGCCAACCACCCTCTGGGGGGAAGAACCTTTTCCTGAGATCCAGCCTAATCCTCCCCAGCAGATGGACTTTCTCAAGCTACCCAGCATCAGGCAGGGGTTTTTCCTTCCCTCTGTGGGCTTGAATGACTCAGGGAGTGAAGACAGAAACCTGAATGTTTCTGTTTATATAGTAAGGTAAATGTCAAAGCAGTGGAGGAAATTTTCACAGTCGATAGACCCTGAGGACAGCAATACAGAAAGCTGCCAAGTGATGTGTTTCTTGTTTCTAGACACCAGCTTGCCCAGGCATTCTCTGGACCTGCCTGAGGAGTCCTTCCCCCCACCTCCTGGATGAATCTGTGACAGCAGAATTCTGAAGTTCTTTACTTATTTTTGCCAAACTTTTGTTTACAGATCAAATTTGCATTGAAATACAAATATTGTGGGCTTGGGAATCTACTTTTTACAGCTGATTATTTGAGGGAAACTATACTTTCTTTCACTTTAATTCCAGCAAAAGGGTTTTTTCAAAGGGGGGAAATTACATTGCCATCCATTGCAGATTTGCTATTCAGCAAAGACTCCAATTCAGTGTCAGCTTCCCTGTTGGTTTGCAATATAGGCTGTGAAACACTGTCATCCTGGAACCATTTACCTTGCACAGTTTCACTGTAGAGAGCTCCTGACCCTCCTGAATTTTGTTGGGGGTTTCCCATATGAAAGAAAATATAAGGCAGTGGCTTAAAAGGGAACTTGAAAACTGCCAATACTAATGATTCTTTTTCCCAGAAAGCCTGCTGGTTACTTATAGGTACATTTAAAAGAGAGAGAGAGGTGTTAAAAACAGAAGGACTTATTACCTCCTTGACAGTAGAAGGAAAATAACAACAAGTAAAAATGCCTGAAGCTCCTCAGCCCAAACACTTTCAGGAACAAGCATTAACATTACAAACACTGCAGTGAGGACAGAAGAAGGATCTCACAGATGTGGTATTTGTAATTTCAATTGTGGTGTGAGTGTTGTTTATGAAGACTTCAACAAATACATGCCAGAGCTCTAATTTGGACTTTTCATTTTCATGGGGAAATAATAATAAAAAAAGTTGTTTGTTCTCTCTCTGGCTGCTCCCAGGTATCTTTTGAGCCAGTCAGTTATTTTTAATAAACAAACAGTGCTTTTTGTTACAAGAAGTTCTAAATGAAGCCCCATTCAGAATGACAAATAGGTATGAGCATCATCTTCTGGAATAATCAGCAGAAAACCTTAGCAACAACTGCTCTGATTTCCAACATTTTTAACACCAAGAGTAACCTTTGCAGCACAGGATTGAAGTCCTGGAGGCAGCAAGAGGTAACTTCATTTTAAAGCTACTCATCTGATAGAAACAAACACCAGAGTCAGAAATTATGGGCCTCCTTGCCCCTGATCCTGTAAGGAAAGCAAACCTTGGGACAAAAGGAAGTGTCCAAGGCTGGATGGAGCTCTGAGCAACCTAGTCTGGTGGAAGGTGTCCCAGACCATGGCAAGGGGGTGGAACAAGATGAGCTTTAAGGTCCCTTCCAACCCAAATCATTCTGTGATTCTATGAAAAGAAGAGGAAGAATAACCAAGAAAGAAAAAGGCAAATAGTCGTTTTCACCCTGGGGAATGGCCAGTGCAGCCTTGAGGAACTGATGACATGTTGACTGGGTAGACAACACTTGGGGAGGACCAATACAGGGCCTGATTGTTACAGAAAACCACTTCTGAGAAAGAGAATAGTTTGGGTTTATATCATGCCTTTCAGACTTGAGCTATGGCAAAATAACTTGAGAGATGAGGTGCAGCTTAATCTGCTACAGCGAGGGAGGTTTTACATGCACAGCAGTACCTTGCAGCCTGCCTTGGGCTGCAGGAGTATTCTGCTGAGCAGAAGGACACTCCTGGATCTAAGGGCAGGAGCAAGGCAATTGGTTCTACTATCTTTGCCAAGGATGCTCCTCACAATCTGTCTTATCCTCCCTTAGGACTGAAGCAGGACCAGCAGTAACAAGTCCCACCTCGGGGCCAACACAGCCAAAGGGATGGAGGAATCCCAGTCTAGGTCCTGTTTAAAGCCTAAGTGTCCCCCTGGGCAAGCACGTTTAACCCATGAGAGTGCCCAGCACCCCCCCCCCCGTAGGAGCACTGTGAGTTGCTGTCACCTCTGGATGGCCCTACTTGAAGTGACAGTGGAATCTTTTCCATGAATGCTCTTTCCCGGGCGGGATGGCTGCAGGCAGAATCACTTGTCTACATTTCCAGGGAGAAGCTACACATCTCCCCCAGCAGCAGACCTGCATGACCTCCAGCCAACCTGCAATCCCAAATAACTCTGCTGGAAGCAAATCTGTCCACAAACTCGGGCTGAGCTGCACGAAGCAGAGCTACGTATGAATAAAACAAGCCAATTTGTTACCTCGTATTAAACCCTTGGTGATTTCAGCAGAGCTTGACTTGGTATGGGGTTTCATCAACCCCAGAGTTCAGGGCAAATATGGCAGAAATATGTGCAAGGAAGCCTGCAAGTCAGGATGATTGGCTCTGTCTGGGATGAGGAGAAATACACAGCCTGTGCTCTGCGGAGGAAGGGATGTAAATTATTGTAAGCAAAACCTAGCAGCTTGTTTACAGTACATGTTACCTAAATTATGTCAATATTTCTCTCATTTTTTTTTCTTCAAGCCCTCCTTCAAATGCAAACAAATCCCTTTCCCACCCCTCAGCTTTCAAAAAAACCTCAAGCATCCACAGATCCTCTTACAGTGCCAGTCAATCACAGGTTTCAAAACGTAAGAAGAAATAGAAGCTGTCTCTTTTTTTTTTTGCTATTGAAAAGAACACAAAATAAAAAACCTTTAACATCACACCATCATTAGTGAGTATTTTATCAGAAACAACAGAGTGAAGGTTGGCCTTCACTCATCACTAATGATACTCCTCTGCTGCAAAGTCTGATTCTGCAGGTGAGTGCAGGGGAGCTCTCACAGCCCAAGGCACACAGGGGTTAATTAATACTCTCTGTGATGTGGGATTACATTTTTCCTAGAGGATCACAGTAGGTGGCATGTCCAGGTCCATTTTTTTATGTCCCCTCCTGAAAGAGAACAAAATTACAGTGGGTACCTTCCCCTGCTTCAGTGAGAGAAAGCCAGTAATGAAGGGAGTTGGGTTTTGCTACACAACCAGGAGGAGCAGCAATAACTCTTCCCAGCAGCCAGAAAGTTCTGGAGGTATATTGTTTTCTCCAGCTATCTGAAATAAATCCCAGGGGGTAATTACAGAACACAGGAATAAGACATAAATCCTGTTTAATTGACAACACCAGGAAAAAAGAAACACAGCAGAGTTTCATCCCTCCCCCTGCACTCCCCATGTCGCTTTTAATGTCTTTGGGACATCTGGAAACCAGGGAGGGTCAGACCCAGAAATCTCAACACGGATGAGTAATCTGCCTTAATGTAAAGCTCTTATGGGAAAGCATCCATCTCAATCCTTGGTAATGGGCTTACAAGGAAAACCAACAGAGCAGAAAACTGGTATCAGTCTAGATTATCTCACTCCTGCAGGACTTCTGACCCTGCAGGAACAGATTCACGAGAGATTTGAGAGCCCAGAATTCAGCTTCCACAGCACTGGGAATGTTGGTGGCTTCTGTCACCAGACATAGGAAAAGGGAGAGCTGGAATTCTCATTCCCACCTGCACTAACCTGCTGTGCTCCTCAGTCCACAGCACCATGGTCCAGACTCCCAAGTTTTCCAGCTGTATCCTCCAAGCCACGAAGGGGATGAAAGGAAAGGGCAAGAATCTGTGTCATTTTGCTGTCCTGTGATCAGCATTTGAAGGCAAACTCCTTGGAAAAAGCTGGGTGCAGTCTCCCTTCATTTATCAGTTTATAGGTAATCCAGTGCTGGAAGGGGCAGCATGTCCTGGGAGCAGGACAACCAACTCTACTCTCACTGGTGCCACCAACTCCTACATTCTCACCTTCGGGGAAAAAAAAAAAAGGAGAATGAGAGGGGCTGGAGATGTTCCCTGAGCTGGCTGAGAAGTCTGAAGGTGGGCTCAGTGTCTTAGAGCAGACAGGGCATCTGTTCCCTGGCACTGGCATTTGAAAGGCAGTGCTTGGTGCTCGCTCACTGCTCCTGGCACACGAGACACAGAGCAGGGGGAGGCACCGAGGTGAGGATGCAAGGCCAGAGCATCTGTCCCTGAACCTCTCTGCTACATGGGCTGCCAGCTCTGAAAGCAGAACAAGGAAGATGGAGAGGGACTTTTTACAAGAGCATGTAGTGGCAGGACTAGGGGGAATGGCTTCAAATTAAGAGAGAGAAGGTTTAGGTGAGATATTAGGAAAAAAAATCTTTACTGTGAGGGTGGGGAGGCCCTGGCACAGGTTGCCCAGAGAAGCTGTGGCTGCCTCATCCCTGGAAGTGTATTCCAAGGCCAGGCTGGATGTGTCTTGGACCAACCTGGGCTGGTGGAAGGTGTCCCTGCCCTTGGCAGGGGAGTGGAACAAGATGATCTTTAAGCTCCCTTGTAACCCAGGCCATTCTATGATTCTGTGATCCTTTCCTTGCTTGAGAAGCCTGGGATGGATGACAGCAGGGACAAGTCTATGTCCCTCACCACCAATAAATGGGTTTCCATCCTGAGCTACCCGAGTTGCTCTCAATAACTGGGTTGTAGTCTTTGAGCTGAAGAAAATGGGATTGCATTTATGAAGCCGTCCAGAGGGATTTGACACTAGCCTGGCACAGGGAAGCAGCAAGAGGGCACAAAGGCTCCTGCAAAGGAATTAAGTACTTGTCTCCTTTTGATTTGAGGGAGCAGAACTGGTCCAGCTGGGAGGCACAGACACCCAGTAAGGTCCCAGGGCTCAGCTGCTGTGGCTCTTTGGCAGCTCCTGTCATGTTTGGTGGTGGTGATGGCTCTGTCAGGCCTCTTCATAGAGGCACCTTTGAGCAAATCGCTGCTGGATTGCACAGAGGAGCGTTCATCCCATCTTCATCCTCATCATCTAAATCTGATCCTTTTGCTTGCTGCTGTTTCTCTGAGGGATAGCTCTGCTGGCCCTGATAACCCACTGTCCAGCTGTCTGAGGACAGAGCAAGGGCAGGCTGAGGAGGGACCTTGCTGCCTTTTCTACCTGCAGGGAACAGGATTTTCCCACTCACTGCTCTGCCTCTTCCATCTCCAAGATCCCATAAGAAGACCAGTAAGACACAAGACAGAAACACATATTTCCATTACTCTCAGGTAAATGGCTTTGGCAGGCATACAAAGAAAAAACACCCCTAAAATACATCAGAATGGAAGCAGAGAAACAACATGAAAATCTGCTGCTGCCAGCAAGGATCTTCAACTACAAGCTCTCTGCTCAACCTGCAGTGCCCCATGAAAACCATCCAGGTTCAAATGACAGTCTCATTGTCACCAGACTCACACCAACCTGTTTCATACCAGCCTGGCAACAAAGACAGTTTATTACAGAAGGAACTTCACGATATCATTTACACTTCCCTGAATTCCAGGGATCCAGCAGCACGTGCTGCAATCCAACTTTTTTTTTTTTTTTTTTTTTTTTTTTTTTTTTTTTTTTTTGCTGCTGCAGTGCAGCTCCACGGAGCTGTGGAGCAGAACGTCACCCCCCACCACGATGCCACACACAGCTTGAGACTGTCTTTGCCTCTGCCTCCCTGTCCCAGCTGGCAGAGACAGCCCTTTCCCTCAAAGAGATGGAACCCAAGGATCAGTAAATCAGGATGTCACCACTGATACCCCACAGACCTGTGAGCAGACGCCTCCCTCCAGGGCTGTGCAGGGAGGTGTTGGCAGCAGCTGCCACTTGTTTTTGTTGCTTTACAGCAGAAGATTAACTCGTGGTGCCTGGGAAGAGCAGAAACCAAATGGCAGGAGGAAGGAAACATCTGGAGCAGGAATTAAAGTGTGTCTCCCTTCTTTCTCTCCTACACACACTCCTTGCTCACACGTATTTTTTTTTTAAATTATTATTATTTGATAACTGGTTTTGAAACCACAAAGTAAAAGCGAAATTTTGCATCATTTTTCAAGGAAGTCAGTGGGACGACACAGGAGCTTTAGAAGTTTCATGCAACAGGAACAAGAGCTTCAGCAACACCTTAGGGCAAACAGGGCTGCTTCCTCTCTCTCTGTTTCTCCTTTACACAGTGATACAGTGAAATGAGAATATTACAGTGGGACGAGAATATTGCCAATTAAAGGTGGTGGTACCAGGGTTCTCCTGCCATTGCTATGAAAATCCCAAAGCTCTTACTGTCAGGTGATTCATTCTGGATTTCTGGGAGGGGAAGGTGGGATGGGGTGTCTTGGTTATTTTTCTTCACCTTTACAATTTCAGACCTGGCATGAGCCACAAGATTAAAAAGAAGATCAGATCCCCACTGCAGCCAAAGTTCATCATGCAGCAACTCAGGGACAGGGCTTTCTGCCTGTGAACACTGGAGGGATATCCTATCCATCTCACTCAGCCTCGGATTTGGAACAGGATGAGCCTTGGGATTTTCATTCCAAACCATTGTCAGCTCAAAGCCATTCCCTCACACCCTCATTTTTCTTTAAATGTTGCTGTATCCAGGCTGCACCAATGCAATTCTTTCTTCTTTTGTGAGCAAACACAAGTTTAATCTACAGCTGATTCTTGTAGCATCCTCTTCCCCTCTCACTTTGCTCTATCTTCCCTTTCATCTCATCTTTATTCCATTTCCTATTCCCTTTTCACTGTGCCTCCTTCTAGTCTGTATTGCATGCACCTTCCCCGGTTCTGGAAGTTCTGAAAGCCAACTTGGATGCCATGAGCTCTGGGAAATTGCACTGGATTCTTTTGGTATTACCAGTGGCAGTGCTTTTAAAGAGGCAGCTTCTCTCTTCCAAAGCAGTTTGCATTGTGTTACCCACATCTGCACTGGAAGACACCTTGATCCTAAAGCATAGGTGTGTTTGGAAGTAGTTTAAAATACAGCAGTCATGAAATTCCAGCAGATTTGGGAAACAGTCTTGCTGGGTTTCTCTGCCTGGGCTCTGCACTGCTCTGCACACAGGGAGTCCCAAACTCTTTGGGATAATGGAACAAACCACTTAAAAGAGCTGTCACAGTGGTGGATTGGATGGTTTCCAGTGAATTAAGCAGAGTCACTTACATTTGATTGTCCCTCTTTCAGTCACTGTGTCTAAAAGGGTTGGGGAAAAATTATCCAGCATCCAAATCCTTCCATTAAACCATTTTGTGAATCCAGCTTTCAAAGGTTGTTGACAAAATTAAAGCTTTTGTTACTATCCCTATACACCCTTCCTTCATCCCTGGGACATCCAGAAAGGAGCTAACAATGTCCATTACCTGTTTTAGGTGTTTGCATTCACATGTAACAACCAAAGTCTTTGAAAAGAACAACAGCAGCAACAAAGGAGAGCAAGGCCAATTATCATTGCTCTGATTTTGTACAAGCCAAAAGAAAATTACCTCTAGATTTAAACCCATCCTCAGCACCCCAGTCAGGTTGTAATTCTTTTCGTGCATCCTCTGAAAACGCATCTGGAAGTTGTGGACACAAAAATCGCTTTAACAGCCCCCCTTTGCCATCCTGTGCATTAGAGACACACTGATGTGAGCAAAGCCTGGTGTGAACACACACACACAAATCCTCACTGGGGAGTACTGCAGGATCAGAAGCTGAAAAGAGAAGAAGGAAAAGCAGAAAGTTGCAGCATAATCAATTCCAAACTGAGATGGATGGTGCTCTCTGCTTGTGCAAGACACAAGGAAAAAATATCAGAGATTAATTTGTGAAGGCCCAGCAGGAACTGTGCATGCTGAGGACTGTGGAGGAAATAAAGTATATAAAAATACAGCTTTACTGTGATGTGAGAGAGCCAATAAATCAAAGCACATTAGCAAATATCAGCTGTATGAATAAATTGGCAGAGCCATTATGTTGTATCAGTTCCATACAGCTGAATGCAGATTGAGCCGAGCTTGTTTCTGCCTGGGAATTGCTGGTCACAAAGTTTTAGTCACACAGGTTTTCCTGAGGGGAAAAAAAACCCCAACAGCTTTCATGCCTTATGCAGCTGATTGACTAAAATGTGATTGTTTATTTGAAATTATATAAACCTAGATAATAAATCTTACTCCAGAGTAATTTTTGCTTTCAGGTTCAGTGCACGAAAACATTGGGATCTCGGTCTGGCCTTTTCCCCATTGCCCCAAAGTGCCCTCAGGAGAGCACAGACCCATCCCAGTGCTATTTATGGGCTGTTGGGATACAGGGATAAGTGAGCAGGAGAAGCTGGTGGTAGGGAGAGAAGAAATGGCTGAAGTTCATTTTCCTGCTGGATACAGTGAGGGATATCCAGGTGGTGCAGTGACTCCTTGGGACAGTGCACATCTGATGCTCCTAACCAAGGCTGAATGAGACAAAACCAGGCTTCATTCCATTTTCTGCTGAATGCTCAACTATTAAAGCATAGTTGTGTGGCACTCCAGTCCTTTAAAGAATCTTTTTTTCTACAGATGCTACAGAAATACTACAGAGGCAACAAAAATAAAGCTCTCAGAAGCCTCTGTCCTGCCTTTTCGTATTATTGTTTGTATAAGGTTGATTTCTTTTCCAGGACTGCTGATTCTCTTCTGGGAGTTCTTTTATGATGCTTGTAATATTATTTCAGTAGGAGCATTATCATTCCTATACTATAAAATTACTTGATCAAAAAGATTTGTTTTAAATCTCCATAGGCTCCAGCATCAAAGAGTTCCATCCATGCCCTCTCCAACCTGGGTGCAAGACAGGAGGAGTGAAAAACATGTGAAGTCCCCAGCTGGTTTCTTGATAATGGGGTTTGCAATGATAATAAAAAGGAATTTGTGGAAAAGGGAGTGTTCTGGCCTCGGGGGGAGGAGAAAGGTTTAGCTTTGCTGCTTTTTGGATTTGTTTTGTAAACTCCAAGGATCAAAACTTGGTAGTCACTTCTGAAAATCTTGGCTCTGGATTCCAGCCAAAGCACTTCCAAGAGGAGCCCTCTGCGAGCAGGATAAGGAATATTGGGAAGTCTCACTAGTTTATTAGGAACTGTGCAGTGCTGTAAAACCTTGTCCCAAAGCAGGAGGGAGGCTCAGTGGTTAGGGAACCACACTGGGACTTGAGGCTGATTTCCAGCTCTCTCAGAATCCTCATATAACTCGAGAGAAGGCATTCAGTGCCTCAGTTTTCCTTTGCAGAGGCATCCCAAGGATAGCTAAGTTAATGAGCTGTTCAAATGAAATATTGATAGAGACTCTCCAAGAAGTGAATCAGAGCATCCCTACAGCTCAGTGTGCTGGTGTTACCACAGAACACCAAGGTAGCTCGAAATTAGAAAGAGAAAGAAACAACTCTCCTTCTTCTTAGAGCATCACTCGTGGATAATTCTGGACCTTCTTCTACAGCATGAACTGGCACCCAGAGACAGGCTTAGCTGGCACATTCAGATGTGGAGGCAATGTTCCATAATATCACAATTGCTAAAGAAACCCCAGGATTTCATCCCACAGTTTTAGGGATAATAGGGAAGTAATTTTTTTTCCCAAGACACAAAATGCAGATCGTTATTGTCAGCAAAAAGAAACTGTGAATGTACCATTCCAGGATGTTATCTTTAATTTCTGAGGGCCTGGCCAAAAGCCCAACAAAGCCATCAAGAGCTCTCCAAGGCAGAGTTGTCTCACATAACATTTGCCACTTAAAACAGCTGGATTGAGTCACTCCAGCTCCTTCAGCAATTCATGGAGAGGGAGAAATACGCCTACCTGGACATGCCCATGTTCTCGGTTTGAGGCAGGTGCCAGACCAGGGGCCCACCTGGGGTTTGGAGACATCACTCGTGCAGGCCCTGGAGGTCAAGACTTCTTTCCCATTCTGAGTCATTCCTGGGAGAAAAAATGAGAAAGTAAGAGCTCTGAGCAAGAATATAACCAACTCACCTTTCCCAGCTCTGTGAGACACGTGGGAGGCTGAGTTGCCTGGAGCAAGGCAGTTTGATTTGATACCCACTGAACACAGGTGTGTTCAGGGAAAGCAACAGTTCCATATATTTATGACTGACCATTTTTTTTAACATGGACATTCAGCACAGAAAGAGAGCAAACACTTTATTGTGCCCTGGAACAAACTTTGACGGAATTTACATGTAAATACTTCCTGAGAGCAAGTTCAGTTCATATTTAATACTAACTTTAAGTCGAATCTGTTTCAAAGGATGCCTTTGCAGCCCCTTTGGCTCCCAACCCATTCGTAAGAAGCCACCTCTGAACAGTGAGAACACCTCTGACACAAAGCAGTGCGATGCCAGGGGTTCGTGAATTACTCAGCCTTTAATTCGTGAAGAACCATCACCTGTCAGGTGTGAACAACTCATTAAAGCCTCTCTCTACTGCTCATATTTACTGTTTGCCCCGTGCCATTAACTAGCTGGCAGTGAGAAATGACCCTTCATACCCTGACTGGAGTCTTCTCCTTGGGGGTCAATAAACAGCAAGTGGGAAGACACAGACTTAGACCAAAGCCGTGTTAGATCCAAGGCAAATCCTTCCCCAGGAGGGCTGAGTGCAGCCAGGCCTCAGCCAGGAGCTCTCATCCAGCCATTCCAAGGCCACTTCTATTACAAGAGCTGGTAGCACCGAGCCATAAGGAATCTGTCACACATCAGCAGGGCTTGTAAGTGCTCCCTCGGGAAGGCAACTTGCACAACAGCCCTGGTTTATTGCTGCTTCCTCATCCTTGTTTTATTTCCCTCTAAAGCACCACTTCAGCCTTTAGAACAAACACGTATATTTTTAAAAGAGCCAGAGCACTCTGCCCTCACATGTCCATGCTGTGAGCTTTGCAGGTCGTTACTAATTTCCTGGGAGAAGATGCAACAGCCACTTTTCAAATCTTTTTCTCTTTCTTTGCTGGATTTGCTCCTGCCTGGACAAAACTGCTTCAAGACCTTGGGCAGAGATGGGGAAGCTCTTCAGGTGCAAAGGGCTACCAAGCACACAAGATAAGCCTCACATTCTTCCCTATATTATCTCGGATGGAGCCAGTGACCTTTTCACAGGTAGAACATCTGCTTTGCTCACTGCAGTTTAAGGAGATGTGTCAGGTGCTCTCCATTCCTCCAGCCATACCCTCCCTCTGCCACCACCACATGCTCAGCCTGTTCCATTTGGTGTCTGAATTTTAGTTTCTGGTACCCCTGCCACTAAGCTGAGTGAATCCCACCCAGCTGAGCACCAGGGTGCCTGGCCTTGGCTTGTCTTCTTCTCATCCATGGCACGATGCTGTTTTAACTGCTCTCTCTCTGAGGACACACAAGGTGATCCCACGGGGGGTTATCACAGCCCAGCTCAGCAGGTGCTGCTTATACAGCAACAAAAACCAGCTCTCTGCAGGGGAGGGGCAGATCCAGCCCTGGTGGCCCCGAAAACATCAGAGTCCTTAATTATCAACAGCAAAACTAGAGCTAAACTGAGCTCATGGCTGCATGCAACTCTCCAGGGCAAGCATTGCCCAAAACAAAACCTGCACAAGTGAGAAAATGCAGGATCTTCCCACAGGAACGTTATTACCTGATTTCGCTTAGCAGCTCTATCCATTATCAATGACTTTTGCCATCCATCAACCATCTCTGTCATACATTTCTATCTTTATGAAGCACCCAGACTTCAGAGGGCAAAAAAGCCCTGGCTCTAAACCTCAGCACTGGTGTGTTGTCTGCCTTAGCTAGAAACCCTTCTCTCTTCCTTTTGTGCCTCAGTCACAGCTGAGTTGGTAGAAAGGGAAGGAATTAGTTTCTCCTGGCTCTGAAAGTCAAACAACAAACCAGAAGAACTTGAAGCCTTCAACAGGATTCCCCCATTACAGAAACAATTCGGGATGTATGGTTTTTATCATTAGTTTTTTAAGAATTAAAAATAAAAAGTGTTTCTGACCAAAACAAAAAATGTTCCATTTCCAGGAAACCTGAAAATGCAAACAACATAGAGGAGAAATTAGATTTGCCCCCACGCTCTGGTTTTAGTTGAATGCTGTTTGCACTGCACCACTTGGAAGATCGAGTGGGAGAAGAAAAAACCATCACTTTAAGGGAAAGTTCAAAATAGTAAAACATTTTTAAACATCATAATATTCTGATTTCTCTTCTAATGAATAATTCTTTGTGGATTGAATGGCCTGGCATAGATTTTTTAAGCATCAGCTTTTGCAAAAATGGAAATCTGCTTTTTTTAAGTGTTTTGATAAAAAAACTGTTCCTTTGCCAGCTGAGGACACTGTTCTAGAACTGCAACATGTACTGTCCTCTTTAGAGGACACTGATCACTTCTCTACACATATGAGACCATACACACGCCACAGGTCAATGGAAACACTGTAATATTGGTTTCAAACACTGTTTCCCAGGGAACTTCATAAATTCCAAACCCCACGAAGAAATTTTTCACACAGGGATCACAGGAAAAAAAAAAACCCAAATACAAGATGGTGATGAGTGTGAGCAACCAAACTGATATTCCTGGACTGTCTCAAAAGTGCCTTCTCTCCATGAAATATTAACTCAAGACTGGACACTGATTAGTAAGAGGTGCTCTGGCCAAAAAAGAAGCTGCAGCTTCCCAACCAAATTCCAGTTGTGGTTTGTAATATTCTGCTTTCCTGTAGCACTCACTTTTCTGTTAAGCAAAAACAAACAAACAAACAAAACCCTAATTTTTATTCTCTGTCTTAAATGGCTTTTTATGCTTCTAAGTGATCCTGAATTGCTGTTGCTCCTCTAAGCTCTGGTCCAGAGGGAAGATAACCAATCCTTGTATGTTTTTAGTGTAACTCAAGAGCAATCCCCCTGAAGTCATGAGTGCATAAAAGCAAAGTGAGAAGACAATTAAGTCCTGCTGTTTACAAAGTGCTCTGGAATCTCTGGGAATAGAAAGGTGCTACACAAATCTAAGATATTATATTATTTATTACTTTATAATAAATCTACGTGGCACAGTAATGCATGTACAAACTCTGAATACCAGACAGAGGTCAGGAGGTTTTTAGTGTGACTGTTTTCCCTCTGGAAAGCTGTGCCTTGTATAACAAGGAATGAGTAGCAAAATAAAAATGTGTAAGGCCAACAAAAACAAGCTGTTTTTTAGCCCTTATAACTGAACAGTTTGTTTCAATGACATCTTCACTTAATACTTCAATTTTTTTTCTTGCTTTGCAAGTCCACAGAGTAATGACAGGCTATAACAGAAAGCTTGAGTGCTAATTTCAGAATCCCTGAGTCAGCCACTTATCTTCATTTATTCTCTTCTGCTGGAATCTTGTTAAAAAAAAAAACCCAAACCAAACCAACTGCAATTTCATAAGCCTAAAATAAATGGACACAGACACTCCTTCCCCTTATGTTTTGCTGAAAATTAAACTTTCTTATGCTATTCTCCTGCAGTTTCTTATTATTCCCTTTATCCCCAGCTCCACTGAGTACCAGTACTCATATTGGTCTTAACATTAAAGCAGTAAGATCTCCCATTTATTGATTAAATTATGCTTTATTTAAAAATTACAGAATGCCAAACCCAACACACCTTTCCTTTCACAATGCCTTGCAGCTTCTTGCCTGTCCCCTTATCAATAATAATAATAATAATAATAATAATAATAATAATAAGCCCAGGACTTCCTAAATGCTCTTTAACTGACAGCAGAGACTGTGGGTATGTCTGTCTGTCATTGCCCTGAGGTGCCTGTAGCCCTTCCATCGTGGTACCTAGATGGATTTTGGGAACGAAGATCTTCCAGCTCAAACCCACAAATCACAGACTCACAGAATGGCTTAGGCTGAAAAAGCCCTCTAAGGTCACTGAGTCCAACCACTCCCCCAGCACTGCCAAGGCCACCACTAAACCATGTCCCCAAGTGCCACATCCACACGTTTTATGAACACTCTCCAGGGGTGGTGGGTGCCAATGTTATTGGAGCAGCCACCAGGCCTAAGAGAGTGAGCTCTTTTAAAACAGGAACCAGACTTCTCCCTGCCCTCAGGCACCTCCTGTGGAGGGTGACTGCAGCTGTAACCCCAGCGTGAAGAAATTACACCGTGCCGTGCCGTGGGTGCTCAGGGTGCCGTGTGGCCCTGGGGTGGTGGCTGTCACCTCCCCCTGGGTGCACACGTGGCACCATCAGGGCGTTGGTGGCTCCTGTGCTACCGGGACACTGGGGGTTCAGCTGGCACAGAAGCTCCAGTCCCTGCTCCACAGGTGCTCTGCACATTTGCCAGGTGACCTGGGAAAAGCAGCATTGGAAGCTGGTAGTTTAAGGTAGTTCCAGGTTTGGCTGACAGGAATGTGTTTGGTTAGGATGAGAAAATAATCCTTCCTTCTCTAGAACAGGTTACCAGCAGAGCTGGAGCAGCTTTTCTTCTCTTGGTGCATATTGTTCAGGATAGTGGGGTGGCAAAAATTCAGCCACTGCCATGCACTGCTTTTCACATCAGCACCTGGGCTGGAAGGGAGCTCAAAGCAAATCAGAGCGTGTTGGCCAGGGACTTGTTGAGATGTGAATATCTCCAGAGATAAAGACTTCAAAACTTCCTCACCGCCCTGGTGCCCTTTGCAGGACTCACACCACTGCATCAGTGCTGTTCCCACTGATCTTCCCACAGTTCTCCCACCCTAGAGAACAAAAGATAAATTATCTTTGTCATTCAAACAGCCACGAATGGCCACATGAGTGCCAGAGACTCTGCTGCATGGACAGAGCAGTGCAGGCTGCCCAGCTTTCCAAGAGATGAAGGCACCAAACCAGGCAAATGCAGAAGTAACACTGAGGTGTGGAGACTGCAAGACACATAAATGACTCACCTCATACAACGGAATGTTCAGAATTTGCCTCCTTGTTCGGAGCAGTCTGGACTCGATGAATATTTGAGCTGACACACTGTATTCAGGAGAGTCAAACAACTGCTGGGATATTTTTTTCCCTGTGCCCTGCACTTTTGCTTGTCTTAGTATTCACTGTGCTTTCTGAAAATTGCTTCCATCCTGTATTCTGTTCAGATAACAGCAGAGCAGAGCAGACATATGCTGTGCTGACAGGAGAGAGATTGCTGGAGTTTTCTGAAAGCTGGCAAAGAACATCACAGCAGCAGGAGACAAATATCTTCCCTTATGAGGAGCTGGCCCCCTCAGAGCACGAACAGCTCTGTACCAGTCTTGGGGGGGGGATTTGTTCCTCATTTTAAACCAAGCACAGGTTTTATAGTCCTGCGCATCACCACCAGCACATCCCTCGACAGCAGTGTCTCCCACGGGGCTCTTTGCCATCTGAGTCTGTCCAGCCTTGTGCAGCTCTGGATGTTTTGGGGATTAATGAAAAGCGTTTCAATGTCTACCCCGTTCTGTACCAGTTTCTGATCTCTCCTGTTTGATGAGGGGCATTTTCTGAACAAATATGGTTTTGTTCCTTTCTCTGCTCTCTCTGTTACTGCTTTGAGTTCTGTTAAAAAACAGCCACTGGGATCTCAGTAATTCTGGCCTGAACCTATGATCAAGTCTGATATTAAAGGGAGGTATAACTACAACACTGACAAATGGTCATTGCAGCCTTTCTAGCCGGGAATTCTGTGCTCCAGATGCCTTGAATGCTGTGTAAGAAGAACCTGGAAACAAGACAAAGTATTGATCACTCAAGTCTCCAAAGTCTGAGGTGATGAATGTTGAATGGAAGAGATAATGACAAAGAGAATCACACTGGCATTAACAGAAATGGGTTCAAAGGGGGTGGAATCAGGCCCAAGGTGAACTCTATAATATTTCCAACTCTAAAGGTGAACTCTTTAAGTTTCTTCTTGTTTTGTGGCTGTTTTGTCAGAGCACAAATGTTGCTGGATTTCGAAAAGCTGCTGCATCAGGTCTGGCTGGCAATGAGGAAAAGGGGGATTGAAATTTGAAGTGTTTTAAATACCACCTTTTATGATAGATGACCTCTAAGAACACATTGTCTTTCCGTGGAGTCTTCTGTGTGTGGTCCTGAAATCCCTTTTTGTAAATAAAACCATCTGTCTCCTTTGAACTATAGCAGCTCTAATTTATAAAGTCAGTATTTGCCAATGCCTACAACTCATTAGCTCCAAAGCTGTGAAAAACTTCCCAATGTGGTGCATCATTCAGTGAGCTCTGGCAATCACTGTGCTTTAAAAATTATGCCTGTGGAGTTGTGAACATCCATTTTCATGAGAGATATGTTTTGCTCTGGATATCAGGTGGTTTGAAAGGTAAGAGCGAGATTAAGAGCAAAAGCCAAGCGCTCAGCCTCCTGCCTGCCAGAGAAATCTCACTTGGGGATTTACCTGGACATAAGTGATGAAATAGATAAACTTTTCACCTCACTCCCATGTATGTGGTTATCACAGTAACAAAGAGAAAGGGACAGATAACATCATTTAAAAGAAAAAAAATAAAAGAGTTAATTCTGAACAGAGTTTACAGCAAGTTTGCTGGGCCATCCTCTATTAAAGAGAGGACTCTGGATGAGCTGGATTGGTCTCAGCAGGAAGACTGGCAGAGAGAGGACAGAGGGAAAACATCCACTTGGAACACTTTTTTTCCCCCCCATTGAGACTTAATTTTGGCAACACCTTCACAAAACCTTCATGGCCTTTAATTGCCAAGATCAAAATAGGCAAGGGCATTTTGGCGACGGAAATGTTGTCTGGTGTGAAACGTTTTCTGAGGTGCTGCGGCACGGCAAGGGGGGTGGAACTGGGTGGTCTTGAAGGCTCTTTACAACCCATTCTGTGATTCCAAGAGATGACCGAAAACGATACAAAAAGCATATGATTTTGGGATACTACAGATAGAGGAAAGCCCTTCTAGAAATGGACTCCAGCTCTTCGTGACACAGGTCCTTGCACATTTGCTTTTTAAAACCTCTAGTAAATGCGTTGAGAACAAAAATAAACCCAGCCCTTTCCCTTCGGTGAGTAGAGGCCAGGAGGTCTCTCTTTTGGCTGCTGTTCAGCAAAACATGAAGTGGGTTCCCCGTGAGATTCACGAGGTTTAAACATACGCAGGAGCAGTTTGTCAAACTGGACTTTGCCACAGGAGTTTTTAGAAAAATCACTTGCCACTTTTTCACTCCTTAAACATCTCTAACATGGAAGTGCTGGTGATATGTGATAGTATCATACCTCCCAGGCAGAGGCCTGAGCTGTAAACACCATTTTAACCTTTCCTGAGGATCTTCAGAGGAATTTCTTCAGAAGCAAATAGGCTCTAAAATAAGGATAAACCCCACAGGAAAGGCCACTGAAGCCAAAGAAAGGCCCACCTTGTTTTCAAAGGACTCTGGATGATACAAAGACGTGCTTTTGATGGGTCTCTGAAGAAATGGAACATCATGAAAGAGGCCACGTGTGTTTGTGCCCATGTCAGCGTGTGTAGGAAGGAGATCAGTTATCAGCTCCATCTAAATAGAAAGGGGCTTAAAGCAATCCTTGCTGTGCCATGGAGGTGCAGCTGGGCTGGCAGAGCCCTTCCTGCCTGGGACACAGGTTTTAGCAGAAGGAAATGACAGTCCAAATGGTCTCATGCCTTCAACCCCATTTACTCATTACTCTCTGTCTTCTCATTCTCTCTCTCCAACACTTCTTTGGTGGCAGATTCCTTCTCTCACCGGGAAACCAAGCTGCTTGTCAACAAATCCAGGATATGAAAAGCAGCTGCTTGCCAAAGAGGTGACCCCTCCTGCTCTGGTATCTCCTGAGGCACCACGGGGGCAGTGTCAGGGCTGCCTCAGTGCTGGCTGTCCAGATGAGCCAGGACTGACAGTGTACAGAACGAGACACTTCTCAAACAGGAATCAGAGGTATTGCAAAAGGTTACAGACCTTAACATGGCACTTCAGTTCTTGTCTGGATCCTACAAATCTCGGGTAACCAACCTTCCTTTCCTAATGCTGTTTAATGTCATAGAATCATAGAATTACAGAACGGTTTGCATTGGAAAGGACCTTAAAGATCATCTCATTCCAGCTCCCTGCCGTGGGTAAGGACACCTTCCACTAGACCAGGAGAGTTGAGTTCAACCCCGTTGAAACCAGACAGTGCACCCCAATTTAATCCAGTTGTAGTGAAACTGCAGCTGAGCGAGGCCCTGCCCAGCCCGCAGCCGAGCAGGGGAATGCTGAACCTGGGGAATGTGACCTGCAGAATGTCCTGGATGTTGCAGCAGGGTTATGGATCCTGACTGCTGTGATTGCAGCTTGCTGCAGTGCTTAAAGTAAAAGGCAGGAAAAGCAAGGAAACTTTTGGGAGAGCCACAAAAACACTGCCAGAGTGAGACCTCAGAGAATCCGAGAGTCTACTACAGCAGGGACCCTATTAACTGTCAGGTACAATTGTGATCAATGTGATTACCACAAACAAAAGAACAAGGCTCAGCTTGTTACAAGCTAACTGCCTCCAAATTAAAAAGGATGGAACCCAGTCTGTAAAAAATAAATATCTGCTTCCCTAGGTTTGGTGAAGTCTTTCATCTGGAACTGCTTTTAGCAAGGGAAAAGACAAGGTGTGGGTGAGCCCACTGGCTGCTGAATCCACAAATAAGTGAAGTGTTGCTCGTTCATCACTTCGGGCTCAACAGCAAGGGAGGCGGGAGGCTCAGTTTGGTCTGCCAGTGCTGTGCCTCTTCCCTCTGAACAGGGATTTCCACCTCGAGGGCTGTTAATACAGCACCTTTTAAAGACAGTGAATTCTCTTTAGAAATAGGAGATAATGAGGCCATTTCCACTCAACACCACATTTAGATAGAAAAACAAAACAAATAATGCTGTCAAGATTTACAGCAAATACATTATAAAGGGCACTAGAACATTTGTATAAAGAACTAAAATGGACCTGCAGTAGAAAACACACTTTGCTTTTATGACTTTAACTTTAGGGCATGGAAGGCACCTCATTAATGATTAGAGGGATACAGATGAGCCATAACAGTCTATATATCCTTATAAATGATATACAGGGGGAGATAAAAGACAGCGAGTCACAGTCTCCAGTGCTGTGTTTTTTTCCTCTTCACCTCTTTCCTTCTCAGCTTTCCTGCTCAAAGAAGGAATTAAAACTTATATTGACCTTCTGACTCAGTCAATTAACTATTCACTTCTAGGGGGTGTCATAGGTAGCTGGTCGGGACTAGAGCACTGTGGATGCTTGGAAGGAATCTGAGGTCTCCCAATGGTTCCACTTACACGGGGACCCTGGGTGACAGCCCTGCTCCCCGTCAGCCAGTGCTGCTGCCATCCCACCAGTGATGGCTCATCTCTCTGAGAGTGTCACTCCTCACCCGCCTTCCAGCTGGGTTTAGTGTGGATTTGCTACTTCTGCTGCTTGTGCACATCCCCCAGGAGATGTCAGAGAATCACAGAACCGTTTGGGTCGGAAGAGACCTCACAGACCATCTAGCTCCAACCCTCCCCCTTGCTGTGGGCAGGGAACCTTCCACTTCCTTCCTTTGCTCGTGTCCTAATTGGAAATGCAGTAGCCTCCTGGCTGGAATAACCGTGTTTATGGTGCTTTAATGGCCTGTGCTGTGTTTCCCAGCAGGAGCCACTTGGAGCACACACACCCCTGAGTTCTCCCTGACAGGCAAGTGACGTCATTAACTCATTAAATCACAGTAACTGAGTCTCTTTGGATCACTTGACCTTATGCTAAAAGACAACCCATTCATCAAAGACCTGTCCTCCTTGTGCACAGGAGAGGAAGAGGAGGAAGGGAGAGGGGAGAAAACAACGAGCAAAGGAAAATTAAGTGACTTACTCAAGGGCATGAGAAGCCTGCGGGACGGGCACGGCTGAGCTCAGTGCCGAACGCCAGCACGGGGACGTTGTGCCAAGAAAATGCCCTCTCTAATAATCAGGAAAATCTGCATTTGACATCAGGAGGCAAACTACTGTTTTCCCTTCAAGACAGAGAAAAGGGCAGTTGCAGCTACTGGCCTTGGCGGCACTGACAGCTCAAAGCTTGACCAATCTCTCCAGAGCAGGGACGGCAGAAAACTCTTATTTCTTTGGGCTGAAAAACACTGAAAGAGAAAGCTCTTCCTGTACAGGGGCTCTCTCCAGGGTTGAGACAAAAGTAATTCCTGCTGCACAGTGGGCAAAGCCCAGAAAGAAAGTCAGGGTGGGTAAGCCTGGTAATATTATGCAGAAAGAAAAATGTGAATCTTTCCAACCTTGGCAGCTCCCTGCACAGCTCGAAGGAAAGCAGCAATGCTGTTATATCCCTCCACTGTGCATCAGTCTCCAGCTGTGGGGTTTGGGTGGTCTGTACCTGACTATTAACAAAGTTAACGGAGTCCGGAGGCTGCCCTAAAGCAGCACAGCAAGACTGTCTGGGCAGCCCTGAACCTTCCATCCCCCTCTGTGGTTACCTTGGCCTCCAGCAGACAGACAGACATGCAGGCTGAGGTCGATGGATCCCCAGGGCTTCTCCAAAGCTGCTGTTGTGAAGGCACCTTGTGATTTCAGAGCCGACTTCTTCGTTCCCTTGCCGTGTAATTCTCCCTTTATGGAGTCCTTACCTTAGGGGAAATGGGTTTTATTGCAAAGTCAAAAGGTAATTTTTACATAGACTCTATTACCTGTTTATAATTAAAACCATAAAATCCCTTTGTAACAGGCTTAATAACTTCCCCCCACACCAGAAGACGCTTTCATAAAAAGAGTCATTAAAAGTACTCACAGCTAATGCTGGAAAATCAAGAGAAATATAGAAAATTATTGAGACTTATTTCGGCATTAAACAATAGGCACTTTCCCCCATTCATTTTTATAGTTCAAAGTGACATAAAAATGGCAGGTCATTCCCAGCCTCTCTGGTCCTTGCCCTCTAATTTTTCTCTCTTCCAGGAGATTGTTTGCCCAGCAGGTCCTGGGACTCACCAGGGCTGAGAGCATGAGTTGTGTGGAGCAGCTGGGATTTCTGCCCTTGAGACTGCACTGAGAAGCTCAACTTCAGCACTTCCTCTGGGCTTCTCCATGTCCTGTTTGCTTGTCTTGACCTCCCACCGTTCCAGATCATGTGGGCAATGTGAGCACTGAACTTAAATTTCTCTGCAGTTTCTGTCCTTTGGGACCACTAAGTCTGAAAGACGGTTTTGGTTTCTAAAGGCTAGTAAAAACCATACATACACAGTTGAAACACTATAAACAGGAAAACGTGACCTTTTTTAAAAAAAAAAAGTATGTAAAATTGCATGTTTTACTTTCCAGGAGCAATTGGCTTAGTCTGAACTGGTCCTGGGGCAGTCACTGGCCTGGGGCTGCTGTGCTGGTCCTCTCTCATTTTTGAAGAATAAAAACAAGCAAGCAAAAGTACAACAACAACAACAAAAGCCAGCATAACCCAGTAAACAACCCAAAACCTACGTGGCAAAAATAAACCCTTAACAAACCTCTGGCAATGTTTTCAAAACCAGGCCATAGGTGTCGTACAGGCAGCTTGACCTACATGGATTTACAACCTACAGGCATCTCAGCCAGAGACTGAAGCAGCCCTACCCTCCAACCATCCCTGTTCTGTGTTGCATTGTCAAACAACCTTATCTTCAGCTCAGATTTCCATGCTGTGTTTATTCTTTTTTCCTTGCCCTAAATAATGTCCTCATCACCGAGAGTGCTCAAGAATGTCACCTTGGCAGGAAATTATGTGTGCAAATGAGATAAAAATGGATCACCTCAGTGGCAGCACAGTGGAGCTCACTCCCTGCTCACACCAAGATCATGGGTTAGTAGGCAGGTACCAGCATTCCACACTTCTGCAAAGGAGGTGGATCTATGTGAGTCTGGGAAAGTTCAGTCCCTTGAGAGCCTGGCTTAAAACAGATCTCAGCTTTAATAGAACACAATGAACAGAGACTCTTCTTGAAGTCAGGAAGCTTGGAACCATGACTGGGGAACAGTGCACTCTGGTTTTGCCCTGCTCACAGGCTACCACTGTCCTGTTTAACTGCAGAATTGTTGCATTTTCTTCCATCCCTCCTCACTAAGTACCGATTTTCTTAAATTTACATTCTCCACTGGCAACCACGTCCCTGACGTCTCCTGGGTTTTTGTGTAAATCATTTCCTGTCCAAAATGCTGACTCATGGGGGAACTGAGGTTAAAGAAACTTTATTTATGTCAGGGAAATTGATCCCTTGTAATTTAGAGCCTTCCTGCACCACTATTTATCTTACGCCTCTTGCTCCACGTCTTTGTCCCACATCTGGGCCGTGGCAGGTACAGAGCCATGTATCTGTCAGAACAGCAAAGCTGCCTCATTGCTCATTTCTGGCCCTGTTGACCTTGCCTCTCACCTTACTTTATCAGTACAGTTCTTCAAAACTTCGGAAGAAGCAAAATATCCCCCCATTGATGCCCTCCTTCATTCAATATAGTAGCACTTCTAATGCCTCTTTCAAGCTGCAGCAGCCTCTCAACTCCCTTGCCCCTGCCGCCTTTTCCCATCTTTCTTCCTTCTCCCTTTTTTTCCTCCCAGCTGACACACAGAGTCCACTTCTCTCTCGAGCTTCTGGCCATTTAGCTTCATCCTTGTGTCACTTTGGCATACAAATAGCCATCACCATGTTAATCCCATCTGACTGCTTCCTTCACTTGGGGGCTGGGTTACTTCAAAACTCCTTCTAACACATCTTCATCCCTGCAGGAGTGTGGCAAACAGGACTTATTTAATCACTCAGTCTCCTTTGTGCGGTGTCTCCTGCCATGACTGGGGGTTTCTTGATTTTGTGCTGTTCTCTGTGGCCTCGAGGACCTTCTGCTCCCAGGATAAAAGCCTTTTTGCCACCTTTCACTCTCTAAGGCTTTATCCCCACAGCCAACATCACAACAGTCCCACCCCTTCAGACTCCAAGGGGCAGTCAGCCAAACCAGTGAGCTGTTGGCCATCAGCATCATCCCTTCACCCCACACAGGACCTCTTTGCTCAGGAATGACATAAACTGATGGAGAGCAGAGAGCCCATTAAAGTGGGCAGCCTTGGGGCTCTGCCTGTGCACCAACAGGCAGCAAACCTGTCCCATTTGCTAAGTGATGCAGTAAGTCAGCTGCTCCTACAGCAGCCAGGAGACATTTCAGGGATGACTGGAAAAAAAAAAAAAAAGCAAAAAACGCAAGCTTTCTCTTTCATTTCTCTGTCCCTGGTACATGAAGGTGCCTTGCAATGTTGGTTTGTAGCTTGCTGCTGCTTTCTCTCATGTTATTTGTAACTCGCTGTTCTAAAAGCTTCACAATAATTGGCCTCAGTGGATTTCCCATCAATTTATCTTTCCTTACACCTCAACTCTCTCAGGTATTCAGCCTGTAGAGACTTTGACAAAGGTGGCAACTCCCTCCTGTCACAAGCACAGTGTACCCACACCAACTGGGCTTGGATCCAGCTGAGGCTCACGAGTAGTGATGGAGTAAAAATCATGAAAATCCCTCTCACAGAAGCCCCTGCTCTTGCTGCACCTTGGGTCTCAGGCTTTCCTCAGAAGGGCCCTGAAGAATTCATACAGTAATCTGTGATCTATTGCATTGAAAGGACTGAATTTATCAGCTGCATACAACAAAAAAGCAATCACAGTGGGAAAGAAACAAAAATTGAGCTGGATTGACGAGGCTGGTGATGAGGAAAGAGTCATTCACAGACAGATTAAGCAAACCAGTCATGTTACAACACTGATTTGCTGTGTCTTATTTGGAGCTAGTACATTTGTACTTGCTTTGAAAGGAGAAGGACAATAAACTTAATAGAAGACAGTAAAAACTAGGGGAAAGTCTGAAGCTACTTGAGACACTGTTATTATGAAGGGGAGAGATTCAGCTTACTGAGGGAAATTCAGAGCCTCTTAGTGATGATCCCGACTCCAGGAATTTGCACGGAGGGAGCAGGGAAGGCTCAGCCACGTGCCAGAACCCCGGGCTGGGCCAGCTCATGGGATGCAGGAGGGAGCACTGCATTCAGTCAGGCAGACAGATCATCCACAGGGAGACGGAACACACAGCAATCACACCAGAGCTCAGTAAAACAGAGACGAGACAGGTATGAAAAATTGCAGACTGATTAGCAATTTGTCACAGACTTACAAGGGGGTTGCCAAAGTTGGAGGTGATGGAGGAAAGTGCACTTTCCATGTCTTCAAACCAGCTCGGGCACTGAGATTTCCAGTCCAATTTCAGGAAACAAATAGCAGTGATAATTGATGAACAGCTCTGATATGTCTTCCATGCCTTTTCAGATCCTGATTCTATTATTCTGGTAGGAGAAGATTTCCCCAACAAACAGTTTATTGATTGCCCATCACACGTTTTCCCTCTGAAAGGGTTAGGATCCCGTCCAGATGTCAGACACATGGTATTAAATCAGAAATTCAGCGAGGGGAGAAAGATATCTAATGCTGCAGCATGGGGTCTGACATTCAAGAATTCTGAACCCTAAAAATTTTACCCCTAGAACTTACTGTACCTCCCCATTCAGAATAGAAAAGCAAAACCAACTCCAGTCCCAAACTTCCATGGCCTTGGATATTCATTATGAGCACCGTGAAGTGAGGACTGTGCTCGTGGAATGGTTTGGGATGTGTCTGACATAAAAGAGCTCAAATTTTGGGGTTGCAGAACTTAGAATGGTAGAATAAACTGAGTTGTGAGGAACCCACAAGGATCATCAAGTCCCAATCTTCACCCTGAACAAATCTGTGTGGATTTCCCCCCCTTTTTTTTTTGGTTGGTTGTTTGGTAATTTGGTTTCTTTGTTTTGGTTTTGGTTTTTTTTGGGGTTTTTTGTTGCTGTTTTGTTTTGTTGGGTTTTTCTGGTGTTTTTTTTTTTTTTTTTTTGGTTTGGTTTGGTGTTGTTAAGAGCAATCACTAACATCCTTGAAGTCTTAATTACAATAGATTAATGCCCTTAAATTTAGAAATAAATAATGCTGGCTAGCAATTTGCCGTTAAAATACAAGTGCCTTCTGAATAAGTTTTCCTGATCAGGTCTGTCAAGGCACCTCATTCCTGCCCCTCCTTGGTGCACAGGGAGGGCAATTCCTGCCAAATTAACCATTACCCCTGTAATCATAAGGGGTAGACTGAGGGAACTGGGGTTGTTCAGCCTGCAAAAGAGAAGGTTTCAGGGTGACCTGATTGTGGCCTTCAGGTGCCTGAAGGGGCTGACAGGAACGATGGAGAGGGACTTCTTACAAAGGCACGCAGTGATAAGACAAAGGGAATGGGTTTAAACTGAAAAAGAGTAGGTTTAGGTTGGACATTGGGAAGGAATTCTTCCCTGTGAGGGTGGGCAGGCCCTGGCACAGGGTGCCCAGAGAAGCTGTGGCTGCCCCATACCTGGAAGTGTCCAAGGCCAGGTGGGACGGTGCTTGGAGCAACCTGGGCTGGTGGAAGGTGTCCCTGCCCATGGCAGGGGATGGAACTGGATGAGCTTTCAGGTCCCTTCCATCCCAAACCATTCTGTGATTCTACAAATCACATACAGAGCAAAAAGCTGTCCCCTGCTCATCTCAGAGTGCACCCAGTGCCTTAAAGACCAGGTCACTCTTTTCCCCCCAGCTTGGCACCCCAGAGCAGCACCTCAGTCCATCTGTTCTTTACAAAGAAACGAGTAGGAAACATCTCATTTTTCCACACAAAGGAGAAAGACAGCCCAGAACAAACAGCTTCCTACAGGAATCGCAGCTGCTTTGTCGTGCAAAGGCCAACGTGCATACAAATGGTGCCTAATTAACTGCTTAAGGAGAGATTAGCTGCCATATGCTGCGGCAGTGACGGGTGTGCTTCCAGTGCGGAATCAATCGGTTACAAACATGCCATCCCACGGAAGATGGGCTGCCTGGCACCCTGGGGAGCACAGGGAAGGGGCTGGGGAGTGATGCTGTGATGCAGGGTTGGTGTCCCTGCGCTGCAGGGGCTGGGACGGGATGAGCAGGGCAGGAGGGCAGGGCTGCAGGCACACCCTGTGATGGGTGATGGTGCCTCACCCTGACCCTGCCAGGTGTGTTTGGGTGACCAGAGCAGGCACAGCACACAGAAAGGGGCTCCTCCACCGGTGGTAAATATCACTTACTCTGTGGGCAATACAGTAAATGAAAGGACAAGTCAAGACAGCAGCTAATGAGGCTTTGGTATGACACTGCACATCACAGCAAGCCAAGATGCAGGAAGAGCTGAGTCTCAGAATCTGAGGTGAATGACCTATTTTTTTCACTCAAGCCAGATGCCTTTGGTCAAGAAACTCTATCCAAAGGTCAGGAATGAAAGAGGATGGGTTAGACAGTGCAGCTGTGTTGCAGGTGTGGTTGCCACTGGGAAAATATTTATGTCCTCCTGGCCAGGCCCCTCCCCACTCCCATTCCAACATCCCCTCACCCTGCAGCCCTTTGCTACCTAAAGCTCACCAAGGAAGAATAATTCTGTTCTTCCGCTCAGAATTCTCCATGGACTTGTCAAGGCTTTAGCAGGGCTGGGGGGGGTCACCAGAAGGACAGACAGGATAGGGAAGGATCACACCTTTGAGCAGAAATCATCTCCATCAGCTCAGCTCCCTTTCTCGGCAGTGCTTTATCCTGTGTGCATTAATCAGGAAAGATAATTCAATCTTTCTCACCTCCTTTTTTTTGTGAAATGGGTTGTTGGTATATCCCAAACTTGCCTGGTTTTGCTTGGATAAAAACATAACTGAAATTTTATTACCACAATTATGGACCCCTGTGAATGGGTGTGTGCGAGAAGGAAACATGAACTGTAATTCATCCAGATCTCCCCCCTCTTTTTTGAAATCCCAAACTGCATCAGTTCCAGGCCTGAAGCAAAGGGCCTGGAAAAGCAAAGAAAGCCTCCACCATGGTGCAGATTAGCCTGTTAAAGTCTGAGCTCCAATATTTCCCCAGAGATTTTCCCTCGCCTGCCAAGACTGACAGGTCTGAAAGCAAGTAGGGCACTGCCCCAAATGTGGGAGCAGCAGATTATACTGAAGGCTTCATCCCCCTGAAAACGGTATTAAAATGAAGAGTAGATGACAAAGCAGCTGCTGTGAGCATCAAAAAGGTCAAGTGAGCCTGTGCTTTCTTAGGAGCAATTTATGCAGCGCTTCAGTGACATCTGAAACCGAATAATCTCAAGGAGGCGTTGAGAGCTCTGGCTCTGCTCTTTCCTGGACCCCAGGAGGAGATGGAAAACCAGGGAGATTTGTTAGATGTTACATAGAAGTGAAAGAAATAGTTCTCCTGCTTTTTTTCACAGTCTTTTCAACTTCCCCTCCCAGCACAGTTTTTAAACACCTGAGCCTCAATCTCAGACCACTCTGTTACACACACAAAAGCAATACCGCAAGAATTCCATAGAAATACTTTTTTTTGCCTCCTAGTGCCCTTTACCACTTGTAAAATAACAGGGAGGAAGTACCAACAACAGCAAATGATGCAAAAAGAGAAGATGCCACAGGACAAAATATCTGATGCTGAGAAAGGGATATGAGCCAATGAGATCTGGGACTTCGGTTTGGTTCTGGAAATTTTAACTACAGGAGCCTAAGGAGCTAAAAACTGAGAATTGCTGGGCTACAAGGAAAAAATCCACTTCAGTGCAGGAAATGTTAAAGCAACTTTTAAACTACAGCCAAGAGGCACCTAAATGTTGCATTAGAATGGGCCATTGAGCATCACAGTGGTACCAAAGGAAGGGAAAGTTATCTAGAAAGGGAATTGGAAAGGTAAAGAGAAAATAGGTGAAAGAAAGGTAAGCAAAAAAAGGAAAGCCTCGCTGCAGCAAGAGGCTCAGCACATCCTGCACACTCAGAGTCCCTCTTCAACAGAAAGAGAAGGGGGTTTGACTTTCAATGCAGCCCTTAAAGACCCTGTTGTTGTCTGGAGCAGGTTGAGAGCCAGCCCCACACCTGCAGTGCCACTGCCCAGGTGACAAAGATGGTCGTGGCTGCCAGTTTGGCACCACTGGGGTCATGCTGGGGCTTTAAGTGGAATGACTGATAACTGCACCCTGTCAAATAACCTCAAATACCCTCAAAATGATTGAAGCTGGGTAAAAGATTAGCTGGAGAAGGCAGTGGGAGGAGGGGGGGGAAAGCTATTAGAAAATCAGCAAAGCCCCCCAGAACTCACCCCTTTCTATTCAAATGCAGCTCCATCGAGAAGCTGCGCACACAGCCCAGGCTGGGGGCCACGTACGTCACTGCACAGAGAGGGAACCAACACAGCTTTTAGAAGATCAGGCTTTTCACAGCCTGCTTTATTATCATTACACTGATTGTCCTGGGATATTCATTCCTTTGGTGCTCAAGGTGTACGAAAAATTCAGAAGGAAAATGCTCTACAGTCTCCTCCCCCTCCCTTTCTCTCCCTCGCCCCCTCCTTTTGAGGAAATTGGTAAAGGCCCTCTCTTAGGAGTCTAAAAGTAAGATATTAAATAAAGATAGACAAGAGATTGTCACTTATCTTCAGTGTTTCTACAAAATCCAGTCATTTACACAAAAGCAAAGTTCTTAAAGATGACCTTTTAGGTACTAGACAATTTATTTGAAGTGGGAGAAAGAGAAAAAAAAAATCAAGAGGACTTTCTCATGATAGTGTGAAGTGCACTTAGTAAGAGAAAGCTGTTGAAAACACTTACACTCTATTTTAGGTCTTTCCACTGTTGCCCATCACCATGGTATCAGAACATCAGAGTTGTAAAGCAGATTAGAGAACTCTGAGTCCCTGGGGGGGTTTCTGGTTCTTTGTCATTTTTGGTGTGTGCAGGATCCCAAGGGAAGGGAGTCCATGTGTGCTGATTTCCAGTGAGGCTGAAAACAAACTCCATTTCTCTGCAGTGCTGCCTGAGAGGATGGAGCTGCAGCAGTTCCCTGAATAGGTCAGAATTTGGTTTCGTCCATTTTCTTCTGGGAGTTTATTCCATAATCAGGCCCTTTTCTGGACACAACACCTATGCTTCAGAATCTGAAACTGGTATTTTCGATCCTCTGAGGTCTAGATAGGTGTCTTGATGTGTCAAATGTGTGTCATACTTCAAACAGCTCCTTTTTTAGGTCTGAACGGGTTAATTTTCTCAGTGGTAATTTTGTGAAATTACTGAAATGGATGTGAATTCCTGCACACTTTTTTTTTTTTTAATAGTTTTTTCTTCTACCAGAATAAAAACCCAATCCCTGTCACATCTCTCCTAAAACGACAGCCAGGGCCATCACTGTCACAAGGTACATGATGGAGCCATTATTACAGAGAACATTACATCTCAAATGATGGGATTTGGTGGTCATTTGGTTGCACTGTGCAAAATTATGTTTGCACAGAGCTAACAATGAAACATTTAGAACCATCACATGAAACATAAAAGCATGAAACAACCAAGTAATGAAGGAGAAAAAAAATAAAAAGGATTTGGGGACATTCTCTAGTGCAGTTTGTACCCTCACACATCCCTCCCACGGCTGATGGTTAGAGCTGCACAGTTGGGCTGAGCCACTCTCAAAGTCCAGGAGGTCCATTTGACCATGCCCAGCCTCTGGGTCACCTAATTTGGGGTCCCAGGGGTGGGGTCAGGTCTTCTGGTGACACTGAATATCCACGCCACTGACCTCAACCACCCACAGGATGGCGGGCAGAGCTCTAGGCCCGAGTTTTATCACCCAATCTGGGCACATCCACTTTGCTGCACAGCCCTGGAAACCAAAACCTGTGTAAATAAACTATTGCAGAGACTGTGGGGACTGACTCAGTGCACAGCTGGCTGTGAGCCCTGAATGCAGATTTGCTGCTCTGAGGAGTCGAAGCAGCTCAGCATCTGCACAGCAAATCCACAGTGATGGGAACACCTTCTCCTCTTCCCAACCCTTCTGCTGCCTGACGTCTGCCATTCCAAGGGACTTACTACGAACTCAGTTGCTGGCTCAGTCTCCCACCCAAAAATCTGGGAAAATTAAACTAGCCTGATCTGCAGTGAGTCTCCCTTGTCCATCCCTGAACCCATCAGTCCTGCACAGGACTGGTGCTGGGCACCCACTCCCACCCAGACCAAGCAAGGGAGGTCTCCTCTGAGTGTTGGAATGTAGGAAGGTTAGGAACCACTCCAAGGAGCAAAGGGGAAAATCAATTACTGTAGTTAACACAGCCAGTGAAACTATTAACAAAGCAGTATTTCAAAAAACCTTCTGAAGGTGCAGGGAAAGTTCTCTATCCTTAGAATAGTTTAGCCTAAGGTTTTCACTGTTTTTTGGGTCCTGCACATAAGACTACTGTCTATTTAAAATAATTACAAAGCCAGTATAAGTCATTCAGAATCACTACATAATAAGAGTGAGGAGAAAGAACTTTAAAAAATTTAAAAAGGAATGAAATCAATGCCTTGAAGATAAATGTAACTGAAAAAAGTGAAAGACAAAATCATTACTCAAAGAAGAAAAGTGAAATTATTCCTGCTTTGATGCATGTAGAAAAGAAAAGCATCTTGATAACTACAAGGAAAACCTGAAGTACGTGTTATCAGAAGAGAATGGGGTCCCTGTTTTATCTGTTGCCCTCTCAGATCTTGAATAGTAGTGACTTGATTGAGTTGAAGAGACCAACCATCCCAGAAAAACATGGAATGTGGAAGAGCTCCCTGAAGGCAGAGCCAGGCAGCTCCACACACCTCACCATGGATCAGGGAACTCACAGGGGTGCAAAGTCTCAGGGATACAGATACTTCTGCATGTCCAACTATTAAAGCCTCTTTGGTGTAACAAGTCAGGAACAACATGCAAGAACAACCAAAGATCAGGGTAATGAGTCATCTCCCCTCAAAACCAATTTGTTTGTATACAGAGATTTAATCAAAGGTTATAGAGGTTCTAAAAAGAGGTTTTAGAGGAGGTGGAGACCAGATTTTCTTGATGTGCTCAGTGAAAGGCAAGAGGCAACAGTCACTAGTTGCAGCAAAAGAATTTTGGACATCAGGAAAACTAGTCATAGAGGTGGGGCTGAACTGGAACCTGTACCCTAAAGAGTCAGTGAAGTCTCAGTTTGTGGAGTATCAAAACCTGGATTAAAGGCCTCCAGATGTTCCTTCCAACCCAAACTCCTCTCTGCTTTGGAAAGCTGGAGGGAAACCTGACTCGTGCATTTTTTAGGTAACCACAGTTTTCCTAAATACCTCAAGAATGCTGGATCACCTGGTGGAATTGGGTGAGCTCAGGCAGAGAAGTCACTGAGGCTGAAGAAGACCACACACTGCGTGGGCTCTCAGCAGCTTACCTTGAACTTGAGTCTGCTGCTCCAGGGTCAGTTTTTCCAACAGCCCCTTCCCCAGAATGCCTGGAACCCTGGGAGCCAGGAGAGAGCCATGCACAGGAGCTGCACTGGGATGGGGGGAGAAAAGAAGATAAAGGAAGAAGCTGCCTATTTCTACACGATAATTCATTTAAACAATCAAGCTACATCTCTGTTTTGGCTCTGGATGTGCCACTGTGAATCCAAACCTCACCTTTCACTGTGCATTCAGCCTGGAGAGAGGACCATGTTCTGCTGTATCAGTCCCCCTGCCTCTTCACAAATACTGCTGGCAAAGTGTTTCTTGTGGTCAAATGGCTACAAAACATTTTGAGAGATCAAGTAATTCCCCCATGTTCAAACACTTTCAAAATAAAAGATAAACTAAACAAAAAACCCCACAACCAACAATCCAACCAACCAAAACACACACACGCACACACACACACACAAAAATTTGGTGGCTTCATGAGTGAGAAACAGTATTACATTTTTCTTCATTGTTCATCCCAATCTGCAGGGCAGGGGAGGGGCTGAAAGGACTGTTTCACACACTGACATAAAGCTGGAGACAAAAGGATTAGGATTAATCTTTTGCTGTACCAGTCTGTTTCCCCTAAGGAAATAATCCTCCCACTTTCCCCGTGCTCCTGTCCAAGCTCCTCCCTTCCCTTCCCTGCACGGATGAAGGATTTATTACAGCTGCCACCCCATCCCAGCTTTGCTATCCCTTTCCATCCACATAAAAGCCATTTTAAGGCCACTTCTCATTAGAAGAGCTTGGGTTGAAGTGCCTGTGTATGTGTAGCACTGATTCCTCACTCACCTGCCCAGTGACACCACTGAGGACGTGTCCGGGTTGTTTATCAGACTGACCATGGCTTAGCCAGCTTTAGAGGGTGCTCCAGCTGGAATTTGGGCAGCAAAGGGTGACCTGACTGTCCCTGCACTTGGCTTCAGACAAGAAATACAGGTGACAACGTACAGTAGATTCCCTTGCAGCCACTAAAGACCTGAAAGGTGTCCTCTGCCTGTCTGCCATAAAGCACTTGCTTGCTGAAGGGCTGAAAAATGTGAACAGATCTGGGAGCAGCAGGAGAAGCCTCAGTGTGCAACTTGTGTGTGAGTTCTCACCTCCCCTGGAGCTCCCGGTGCCGGCTCAAGCTCTCCAGGCTCCGTCGAGGAAATCTGGGCAGGGACAATGGAACGTGCATTCCCTTCCACAGCCTCATTCGGAGCTGGGCTGGGATAAGAATAGAACTCGGCCTAACTTCCTAAATCTGCTCATTTTTCTGTTTAAACCAGACTCCAGCCTGTCTCTGTGGATAAAGACAGCATCTTCCCTGCCTCGTCTTCCCAGGTTTCTGCCATGACACAGCACCCCTCCAGCTGGTCCAGCAGCATGTGCTGCTCCTGGGATTGCTCAAAAGGATTTGGGTCAAAGGAAAAAACAGCACAAACACCCCCACAGCTAAAGAAAGAAGGAATGAGACCTTCCCGTGGTGGCAGAAAGTGGCACGGGGCCACCTGCCCACAGGGACAGGATCCAGGTCTGCTCCTCACCATCTGGGATTCCTCATCCCTGAGGGATGAAGGCTGTGCCATGTGGTGGGATGGCTTGTCCCTCCCCAGGGCCAGCTGCAGTCCTGTGTCAAGTGCTTTGTGCCTTGGCTGCTTGGGGGAGTTCTGATTTTTTTCTTTAAAGCTTTTGTTCTTTGAAGCTTTTACTCAAAAGCTGAAGGGGCAGAAGGCCCTGAAACACAACCAAGCACTGCCCAGAGAGACCTCACTGCTTGGACCACTGTGCATTTTATAATTTATTCGGTATTGCTCTTCAGTTCCAATAAATTTAAGATTGGAGGAAATCCAAATGAAGGGTCTAGGGTTGTCTTCCTACCTCTTTCTTTGTGAAAGCAATTTCCTTTATTGGCAGCTTTGAAGCAAAAGTAATCTTTCTGAGGGAGGTTTGGCAAAAACATGGAAGGGTTTTATAGTGACAGGGCCAAAGGTTGATAAAACTCCATTGAAGCCATTGCAGTCCAAGGTAATAGGCAGGTATAGACTTTCAGGAGAGTTAATAGAAGGAAAACAACCTGGCTTTTCAGAAAAGAGGAAGGCAGAAACTGTTTGAATTTTACCAGTATTTTTCCTTTCCAATGCACACACACCAACACCACCAAACACCGGGCTTTGGAACAGGAGACACGATTTTAGAAATAAAGCAATGAATTGTGCTGAAAAGTCCTTCTTGCTTACCCACCAGTCCCACATAACTCTAGAGTTCCCATCATTATCACCTGGATGTAGAAGCTGTTCAACACAACAGCCCAGCGGGGTGTTCTTCCCAAGAGCCTTTTGGTGTTCAGCACAGAGTTAGAGAAATGGGGGACAAAAGAAAAGCAAGCTTGTGCAGAGTCTTAACAGTGTTAATCAAGCGGAGTAAATTAATATCAGGAGAAAAGGAAGGACAGCCATACACAAGGCTCAGCAGAATCCTCCACATGGGGATGTGGGGCCTCATAATCTCTGGCAGAATCAGTTCTTCCCCTGATCATTGCTGCTGGAAGCCAGGCTGAACTGTCATCCAGCAAGTTTTAAAGCCAACAAATGTTCCCTGCTCCAGCTCTTTTAGAAGGTACACTGGAAGACAATAGCAGGAGGATTCTATTTTGGGGGGCAGAAGTGCTGTGGGGATCACAAAGCTGGGATAGTAGCTGAACACCTCTTGGCAACTGCATCTCACGGAGGAAGCCAAAATAGTAATTCCTTCTGGACAAAGGGAAATGGCTGCATTATAAAATGCTCTTGTTTGTGTTATTTAGAGATAAAATGGTAACATTTTCTGCTTTAGTCAGTTTAATTGGTATATTGAGGTGAAGGAGAGGAAAACTGGAGCTGGCAAGATTTGGCCTGGAGGTAGCAGTTTTGCTGTTGTTAACAATGCTCATTATTTCAGTTTTACCATCTCTGCTGATGTCTGAGTCATGTGATAACAGCAGCCATTGGCATCTTCTCTCCTCTGCTTAGCTCAGGGATTCCCCCTGAGTTCAAGAGCAGAGGAAGGAGAGTCACCCCTTGCAAGAGCTGTCCATGACGCTGATGAGGTTGGTAACACCCACGGACAGCACCAAGGGTGGACTGAGAGACTCTGGAACTCTGAATGGCCTCCCTGTCACCTCCTGTCTAATTAGACATTGCATATATGTGCTTTAAAGCACCTAGAGCTTAATAAAGATGCTCCTATTTGGTGCCTCCCTCGAGCGGCTGCCTGCAGGGATGCTCTACCCTTGCAGCATCACCATCAGCTCTCACACACAGAACTTCTGGCCAGGAGAGCCCAGTGGTCTCACTTGATCCTTTCCCCATGGGCTGTGGCCACTTTTTAAGAAACAGGTGGTAGGGGAACAGCTTTCCTTGCCATGGGCAGGAGATCTGAAAGCGCCAGTGAGGAGCTTTTCTCCAACCTTCTGTCCAAGCTGGCTGCTTCAACACATGCCCACATTTTTTAAGGAATTGCTCTGAGTCCCTTCACCCTTTTCCTCTGATTCCCTCCATCTTACAGAATTTCCAGGTCCTGCCCTGCTCTCTCCACCGCACTCCATACCAATATTTTGCTTTGAGAACACAACCACAGAGCATCTCACTTGACCTTATACACGCAGTTTTCTCCTTTTCCTTTCAAGTGGTTTTTGTAACATCAGAGCAGAAAATTCCAGCTCATAAATTTCCAAAGCAGCATGGCTATACCTGAGCTTCAGATGAAATTAGTACCTCTGCAATCAAAAATTAAATTACTACATTTCTCTCCTTTTTTTTTTTTTCCTGCAGCATTATTATAACGAGGGCCAGACCGTAGCACTCAGATTTTAAAGACAGCACTTCAAACACAACCCAGAGCTTTGCAATTAGGCTGTCTCAGGGAAGGAGGGAATGAAACAGATGGAGAGTGGAGTTTGCTGGGAGGTGTTTTGCTGAGTGACACTCAACACATCCTTATGAGACTCAGTGATGTTTGCTTTGTGCGTGTTTCAGACCTGAAGTGCTCAGAATTTTGAGAAATGAGTGGAAATCAAAAGTTTTTAGGTGTGTGGAGCCAAAAAAAGGAATCCTTTATCCTGGAGGGTGCTGGGCTTTGGCAGAACCATGGGCTGCCTGGTGTCACCTGCTTGTCCCAACCCAAACACGGCACCAAGCAGAAAACCAAATCCACTTACTTCCATCTTATTGTACATTTCTATCACCGAGATAAAGATAAAAGTCACTTTTGGCATAGATTTTACTTCCTTGAAGAAAGAATTCCATTGGGGAAGAGTTTATGTGGTGGTTTTATTCTCATTTAAACAACACTAACATCTGTGATATCCTGAGACTAAAAGGTATTTGAGGTAAAATAGTGATGACATTTGAGGCAAGCAGATTAATTAGATCAGCCTCTCCGTGTTTGCTCAGATTCCTTCCCTCCTTTCCAAACCCTCTTGATTTTGTTTTTTTTCTGTTTGCAGCTGAAAACACACAAAACAAATCATGCTTTCAAACTTGCTCCTACCTTGATTAAAAAAAAAAAAAAAAACAGGAAAAAAAGGTGCTTTACAATTCTAATGCTGTAACTGCTGCGCACATGCCAGAAGTTTGTTCCGACTGTGTCAGCTCATACAACAGCGTGGCCTTATCTACACGGTGCAGAGATTTGAACAGGTTTAAGAGAGCTTTCAGAAATTCAAATTCTCTGTTTACCACCCAGTAGCCTCCTCTGCAGCTTAGCACAGAGTTCCTGCCGTGCTGATGCACGAACACGGCCCCCTCCTAACGCACGAATGTTCCTCCGAAAGGAGGGATGTAAATTCAAGTCCTGCCTTTCAGCTTGAGGGAGATGCTTGAGCACCGGGTAGAGCAGAAATAGAAAGGGATTTTAGGCCTCTCTAATTTTCCACCTTCAGCTGAGATGCGGGATTGTAAGGAAAGCTCAATCAGTGTCACCTTATTAGTCATGTCCTCACAGCCCTGGTACGCTTGGGTTGCCATGCACCTGATCCTGACCTATTAAAATACACCTGGGAGTTCAAGCCCTGGTTTTATGCTTATTTTTAACACTGTGAAGGTGTCCAGGGTACTTCAGCCTTGCATTTGTGTGTTACATTGTGATTACAAGATACTGGCACATAACGATTCAGCCTTGTGGGTCATAAAGGTGGATGCTGTTAAGGGACGCAGCAGCCACACTCAAAATAAACAGCAAACCTTGGAAAGGTTTGGGAGAAAATTCCCAGGACACCACAATGTGGCCTTTGCCGTGAGGAAGGAACCTCCACACGCACATTCCTTCCGCCAGGTATCACTCCAGTGAGCATCCTGCCTCGACAATACCTTCCCAAGTTAACATCAAGCTTGCTGGACAACCCTACATGAACCAGCATAAAAGCATTTACATACAAAACTATGTATATCTGTGCAAATAGAGTTTATAAATTATATTATATATATATAACAAATTGCACAGATATGTGCGTAAACTAAGTTTTAAAGTTGTGGTATATATATGTTATGCTATATAGTAAGTTCAATGTTTGTGTTAAGCTGTAAGTAGCATAAAAGCTATTTACGTGCACATGCATGCACATATATAAGTAATGTTTACAAGTGTTGTATGCATATATACAGGAGATAAAGATATTTGTCCTGACACAAGCCAGTATTTCCACAAGTTCAGCTGGTAAGAAGAAATAAGGCTGGATTGCCCCGAAGTGAAGGTGCAAAACACCGGTGAGATCAAACTGGTATTTAACCCAAATGCCAACAAGTCTCCCTCTCCCAAGGCCCAGGCTGCTGGAGCATCCAGAGCTGAGCTATTCCCTGACCAGGTGGGCAGCTTCACACAAGGATAGAATGACCAGAGAAAATTGCTTTCCAACCAGGACCACCAAATGAGGTAAAAGAAAAGCAAGAGAAAGTCATTTCAGTGCTTAGGTCATTTCAGACTGGGTGGGACGTGCCAGGAAAACACTTCATTTTCATCTCTGCACTGCATTTACCAAAAAGGTTAAATCCTTCTGCAACACCTTTTTTTATAAGGTTGTCCCTCAGGTTCAAAGGGTGCCACGTGCTCTTATCAGCCCCTCAGAGCTGGCTTTGGGACTGATAACTTCTAAGCCTCTCCTTTTCTCATAAGTCTGTGAAAGAGCGAGAAAATTGCAAATAATTACATCCTGAAGTGACGGAGTTATCTCCCTAAAAATCCACTATGAGTCCCAGGAAGAAACGTTCCTCTCTGACCTCCCTGTGGACTCTGCTTGCCAAGGCTTTGCCACTGCTCCAGCATTTTCACACAGGGTCCCCAGCTGGAAAATTCCTTTAAAAGCAGCAGACAAAAAAGGAAAGGCAGGAACACTGAAGAAAGGTAATGTTTTCCACAGCCCAATGCAGATACAGTTATGACATTATTCAACACGTTTTCAGCCCCAAAACTGTTAAAACAACTGGTACTGACAGAGATCTGTTCTCTTCCAACAAGCTTTATATTTCTGCAGTGTTAGTCCTGTCTTTTTAGCCTGGTCCTATCGTTTCCAAGCTGCAATTTGCACAAATTAGTCTCCAGACTTGCAGAGCTGATTCACGTAAGCAGCAGCAGCAGCAGGAGTTTGTCAAAGAGAATTATTTGCATGTTTACAGCCCAAATTGAGTTTTGATTTCATACTTGTTCATGGCACAATGAACGGTTTTGCAGCTATTCTGTTTGAAAAGGAGGGTCAGACTGGGGAAAAGGGACTATTTGCCTTGGACCCTGGACACTGTTTGAGGGTGGGAGGACAGTGAGAGGCTGATACTTGCCTGGGAGGTGTGGAGGGAGCTGATCAAGGGCACAGCCCTCCACCACAGACCCTCTTGCTTCTCATTTTCCACCCCTGAGCTTGGGCCGAGTCCCAAACTCACACTTCAGTCCTGACCCAGCTGCAGGGTGATAGGGATTTTAGAGGAGGGGGGTTTATTTCAAAATCTGGTAGAACAAGGGCATTTTTACACAGTGAAATCTGGAGAGAGCCAGATGCCAATAAAAGGGCCAGTAACACAGCAAGCAGTGAACACACTTTAACAGGTCCAATTCATTATAAAATGCTTGCAGGCCCGAGACTTTGGTGTAAAAATGTCACTGAAACAAAAGAGTGGCACTTAACTCTTTTTTCACCTGGATACAAACCAGCTCTGAGCAACACAAGGTCTCAGTGTTGTGCAGAAGGTGGGTAAAAGGGTGTGTGGAGGACTGGCATGGCTGGAAGCAATAAATCCCTCCCCAAACATCAAACAAACCTTTCTCCTGTACCATGCACGTTTCTTCAGGAGTATTTCTGTCTGCAGCAATGGGGAGGGTGTTACCACTGGCATAGAATAAATAAGCAAAAACCAAATCTGTAAAGACTGACATAATTTCTACACATGACTTCTGAAAAACAAGCAATTTCATGAAGATCCAGAGTAGAAATAAAAAACCCCAAATGTTTATTTGGGATTTTGATACTAATTCTGGCTCAAGCCACAGCTAATCCTTCCTATCCCAAAGGACACAGGAACCAGAATCACATGTTGTGATGCCTCTTATTCCAAAACGAGCTGGGAACTGGCTGCTTACAAGTGGTGAATGAGCACAAAGAACTGGGGCTGCTCATTCCCTCCTTTGTCAAAGGCTATTTTTCTTTGCAAGACAGTTCCTCTAGCACCAGAAAAAACAGTAATTTTGGATCTCTGCACATCACCAGCACTTTCCTAGACAAGCCGTTCTCTGGTCGTCAGCACTCTGGGTTGTGCAAACACCGCCAATAAAACTTTGCAGCAGCGCTTGTTTTAGAGGTGTGTTCGTGCTCAGCTTTGAGGAGGAGGTGAGAGAATCATAGAATCAAAGAAAGTTTGGGTTGGAAGTGACCTTTAAAGGCCATCTAATCCAACCCCCCTGCAGTGAGCAGGGACGCCTTCCTCTAGACCAGGTTGCTCAGAAGACACAGGCAAATGCACACACACAAACACACACACACACACACTTGGGCACACAATTCCTTCCCTGCTTTGCTGATCAAACAGGTTCATCTGCAAGATAGATGGACAGAACCAGGCTGTCTCCATCCTGAATGGAGATTCCTGCTGGCTGTGCCCTCTGCTGTGGGGTTACACATTCTGTATGGACACTAGGGATAGAAAAAGTCTGAGCCAGTCCTAGCACAATTCAGCACGTGACCTGCAAGAAAGATCCATCTAGATGGGCCTTGCAGTTGTGATATCCCACACTCAGGCACTGGAACAGGAAAGGCCATTCCAAAATCACCACTGTAAGTACCAACAACACAACTTTCCTAAAAACCAGTGGTAAGTCCATGGTGGGGCTCAGAGCTGAGCTCAGTTTCCTACACAACAGGCTCAGGCAATGACTGGTGGCTTCTCCTCCTTTCTCAGCACAGCCAGTCATGAAACAGGAACACCTGCTCCCAGGAACACCTCTGGAAATTTTAAATAAAAGGCTATTCAGTCTCTTGATCCGACATGGAGCAGGGCTCACATTCATCCTGTATTTGAGGCTACTGAGAGGATTATTGCTGGAAAATTCTGGGCTTATCTGTCTCCAGAATAAGGTTCTGCATTTTTCACTGATTTTTCTATGCAAGCCAGGCTGTCTCTCACAGTTGTTTTAGAGAGAGAGAACCATTTATATATGCAATAAAAAAGCTATTTCCCCACATTGCTGAAAATTCCATCAGGTTATAGTTTATCTTAACAGTCTATCATTTACAATGTGCTAATAAAGGAGTACTAAATATTCTATTGGTTTTGGCATAAAGAGTACATTATTGGTGTTTATAAACACATCAGTAAATGTTACAGTCTTTTAAGTAACCCCACTGACCTGTAACATAAATGCTCTGTAGCTACTGATTCACAATATATAAACACTTTATGGATAAACCGTTACAAGCCTTTTATAAAAACACTCTTACTAAGAAATATTACATGCTCCCAAACAGACACAGAAATAACTCAGGAGAAAACAAGGTGATTTCAAGAAAAGGGTACAAACCTTTCTATTTGGTTTAGGCTCTGTAAATTAAAGTTATGTGTATGGAAGTAAAGTTAATACAGAACAGCAGGTTTAAAAAAGATGTTCTTCAGCTGTTTTTTAGATGTGGGACTTGACAAAAGGAGAGATCTTGAAAGAGCCAAGCTAGATGGCTCAGAAGAATTTCCAAGCGTAAGCAAGAAGGATTAAATCTATTCCTTCTCTCTTTATGGCATTTCATTTATGACACAGGTTGTTTGCTTGCAAGTATCTACTGCTGGGGGAACACACCTCATGTAACTGCAGCCATCTCAAAATTAGTTGCCCAAGTCAATCAGTGGAGCAAAATAGGTACAGTCCAAGGGACAATCCAACACATCTACCTCAGAGAGCTTTATCCAAGACAAACTCACCCTCTGGAGGGAGGATGTCACCATCAGGATCGTTACCTGTGTTCCCTCTGTAGGGCCGAACAGTCTCTTCCCCCAGGTAAAAAGTGATAGGGCAAGAAGAAATGGCCCCATATTATGCCAGGGGAGGTTTATATTGGAAACTAGGAAAAATGTTTTCATGGAAGGAGTTGTCAAACCCTGGAAGAGGCTTCCCAGGGCAGGAATAGAGTCCCCATCCTCGTAGGGATTTAAAAGTTGTGTAGATATGGCACCTGGGGACATGGGTTAGTTGCATCCTTGGCAGTGCTGGGGGAATGGCTGGACTCAAAAGACCTTAAAGGTCTTTTCCAATCTAAACAATTCTATAATTCTAATTATCACATAGACAGCCAAGCCTGAGTAAGTCCCAGTTTTGAAGTGTGGGATCTGATATTTAAAGGTTCAACTTGCAAGACAAAGAGCTTCAGCTCGGGCAAAGAGTGTTTGTCGAACCTGACAGGCCTTGCAGCACTATCAGATGATCCTGGTTACGCTGGGGATGGATGGATGGAAAAGCAGCTGCTGATATTGGAGGCAATGACTGACCTGGATAAAATGCCTGCTGGATTCACACCTCAGCACGTGTCAGTCCAGCAACGGGAGCAGGGTGTGAACACTTTGAACCCCAGCGGGTTTCAGGCTTCTCCATCTGCCTTCACCCAGCAGCTTTATCCCAGCCCTGCCCTGTGCTGGGCAGATGAGAGGACAGAAAGGTGAATTTGTGGCTGCTTTTCAGTGCTGGCATTTCAACGTGGATCTTTATAAGACCATCTGGAATATGGCAGAGCTGTCTCTACTGTTTACCTTCCCTAAATGCAACCTGTTGTTAATATCGAGTGTCAGCAAAATATTGTGGATAAATCTGGATAAAGCGCCAAGCGGAACTGTAATTAATCACTATGAACATACAACTGTCTCTGTTACACAGTTGGGACTCCATGGGTAAAATTTCCTCTCAATCTGACACTGCAGTGAGGAGCTTTTTTTGGTATCAGCTTCTTCAAACCCTCTCCCTGGCATAGCAATAACTCTGCAGTTGAAGGGTGTTTCATACAGTGTAACCTCATTACAACGAACCCTTTGGATAAACAGTTGTTATACCTGAACGTTCACCACAACTGAGGTGCAGAATTTGCTTTATCAGGCCAATAAAAAACCCCCACCTGTATCTGAGCCAAACACTGATATCCAGGGCAGTAAGAGAGCTTTGTTCATAGCAAGGAAGAACTAAAAGTATTTTCAAAAGAAAATAATGAATACATACAGAAAAGATTAGCAAATTACGTTTCCAAGGTAGATTTTCTACTTTCTAACCATGGAATATCCTGAGTCAGAAAGGACCCACAAGGATCATTGAGTCCAACTCCTTTAAGAAAAACAGGAGCTATGCCATCCTTCATAAGATACCTTATTTTTATTTATTTTTAGCAAAGCTAATGAACAATGCCTAAAAGAGTAGTTCTTACCACAGCTGGGTTGTACGAGTGGAGCGTGACTGGTCTCTCTTGTTTTGGCTCACTAAGCTGTGAATATTGATGCTCTTCTGCTTGTATTCTGGGAATAAAGTGATCTCCAGAGCATGGCAACCTCACCTACCTTCTTGCCTCCTGCAGTCTCACGGCTCTGCACTGACTGAAGATGTCAAACACTGCCTTGGGCCAATGAACACGTGTGGAAGTCCAGAAGTGGGAGTCTGCTGGGCAGTGTGTGAAAACACTCGTTACTGACACTCCCATCCTCTGTTCAGGTTTGGAATCAAGCAACATCTGCACAAAACCTCTCTGTGTCCACGCTGTGGTTTCACCCCAACCATCCCAGCCACTCCCTCCTCCCTGTGGGATCCGGGAGGAGTCAGAGAGGTAAAAGCTGTAAAACGTGTGGGTTGAGAGAAGGACAGTTAAATAGGGAAAGCAAAAGTTGTGCCCACAAGCAAAGAAAAACAAGGAATTCATTCCCCCCTCCCATGGTTGGGCAGGTGCTCAGCCATCCCCAGGAGAGCAGCACCCCATCATATGGAAGAGTGACTTGGGAACACCATCGCTCTGAATGTCCCCTCCTTTCTCCTTCTTCCCCCACTTTATACACTGGGCACGATGTCACATGGTCTGGAACATCCCTCTGGTCGTTTTGGGTCACCTGTCCTGGCTGTGTCTCCTCACAGCCTCCCACACACCCCCAGCCCTGCCCAGCGTGGCCGTACAAGGAGCTCCGGGTAAGCCCTGCCCAGCAAGAAACATCTGTATTATCAACCCTGTGTTCAGCACAAACCCAAAACATGGCAAAACCTCCACACCAGCCACTGGGAAGTAAATTAACTCTATCCCAGCTGAACCAGCACAGTCCCTCTACAGAAAACACCAGAAAAATCTCAGTCCCACATCAGTGATCATCATTCAGCACTGAACACCAAGGAAATAGCAATACAGTGATACCTGTTAGAAAGAAAAAGCTGCAAAAATATGCTTTGCTCTAAGCCATGCTGCTAAGACTGTAATTTTCCAACCTGCTCAGCTCACATCCACAGCCTTTCTGAGGGGACTGACCCAAACCCTGCAGCCAGACTGAAGTGCCTGGTGAATCCGCTGCTCTTTGCCTCCTCCTGAATGACAGCCACGATGCAAAGCCCATCACTGTGACAAGACGCTAGTCTTATTTTTTGTCATTCCATCACCCCATCATTTCTGGCAGCACTGCTGGCAATGCCCTGTCTCCTCTGAGTGCAAAGAAAAGGCACAAGTACAAGAGTCTCTTAGTAAAACATTAATCTCAGATCACAGATTTATTTTATGGATTTGCAACACAGCCCATATTACAAACATTGTCTGGGAACATTTACAAGAATAAATAAGATGGACTTGCAGTTGTAAAAAAAAGATTACACTTCACTGTAATGTACAGTCAAAAAATATATCTGATATTCATTGACTTGACATTATTTACCTTCCTTCTTTTAAGCTAGAAAGACACTGAATGCACAGTGTTGAGAGTTTTGTATTTATATTTTTTCCTTTTTTTTTTTTTCATACGTGCTTTATCTATCAAACATCCAAACTGTACAAGTGAGTTTCACCAGGAATCCAGAAAGGCCAAAGGGGGGGGGGGGAGATGGGGCGGCATCGCAACAGCAGAGACTCGCTCTCATGCAGCACTCCTCCCTGCTGGAGAACACATCCAGGGACCTGGAACAGGACACTGCTCACCCAGAGGCAGCCACAGCGCGGCCGTGTGAAGTGAGGGACCAGTCTGGCAACAAAATGGGGGTACGGTTTGATTTCCACAGGGGTGGTGTGGGGAGGGAGGTGGTGAAATCAATGGGGGGGGTGAATTCTGTCCCTGTGGTTAGTCAGGGTGGGTTAGAGGATGTGTTAAGGATGCAGCTCAAACTTTTGGCATAGATGTACAGTGTTTAAGTGCTGGCAATGCAAGAAAGGGCTGGAGGGGTGATGAGGGGGTAATTCCAGCTCTGCTCCAGGTACATGGAAGTCCAGCACGTGAATTCTGGTTCAACTGTCAGCAACGTGAAAAACTGACCAGCCTTTGTCCCGGGCAGCCTTGTCAGAGTACCTACATTCAGGAAAGCTTGTGAAGTGCTGGCCCCACTCCCACTTCCATCCCCCCAAAACGCCCTTCTTCCCATAATTTTGCACAGATCAGATTCCCTGGAGGTCCCCACTGAAAGATGATGTACTCACACAAGGAAATCAGTCTCCACAGTGCAACACTCCCGAGGTTATCACCAGTAGTAATGTTTCAGGGGAACAGATCTCCACTGAAACACTCCTTCTGGGACAAAGTGCCCTCACTAAAGTAACCACTGCACTGCTGGATACCTACGTATGAAACATCAGGACTGGTCCCAAAGGGGCACCAACAGCAAACCTTCACCTTGCAACAGGCACATCCTCCTCCTGACAGAGCAGCACGGGCTTGCTCATGTTTATACTGCTTAGAAACAGCTCATGCTGAATGGAGTTCCAAGAAAAACATTTTAGTTTGTTCTTTTTCCATTTCATTAAATTTTTTTATTATTATTCTTTTTTTTTTTTTTTCCCCAGGAAACACTATGGGAACACCAGCATCTGGCATTCAGTCTGCTGCATTCGTTTGGTTTTTTTTGAGGTTCAGGTTGAAAACACAATAGTGGTGAAAAATCTGCTGCATGCACTGGGGTGAGGATGGAAAGACTAATTTAGACCTCTCATGTTTCTATAAACTGAAAAAGCTGCCAGCTTTTCATAGTTCTGCTAATCCAGCATCAACCTGTAGGGATATTCTGAGGTTATTTTTTAGAGGGGAAACTTCTAAAATATTTTAACACAGCAAATAGAGATTATAGACCAGAGGTCACTGGAAGTCAGCAAGTTTTTGTAATTTTTTTTTCTTTCCATCACACTCTGTACCACCAGGATTTTGTCTTGGTGTATGAAAACATATGATTCTGCTTGACAGTTTGAGCAAATTGTACATTCTTCAAGTGTGTATATGAGAGAGATGACTGATATCTTTTCCAAGTCAGTGAGCAGATAATACATGATGGATTTTCCTACTGGTCCTTGCCAAAACTGCAGAAATTGGGCTTTGCTCGCTATGCTGTTGGCTCAGCCTGGAGGAAAGAGGAGCTGTAGGTATTTTTGGGAACAGGGAAAGAAAGAGCACTTGCATTTAAATTGTATATTATGTATGTATGGCTATAGCAGACTGCAATCTAAATAAACAGAAGCACAGGAGGGTTAACAGAATCCTCATTACTCACGTCTGTCTCTCTGACTTTAATTCCCTGGCTCTCCCCATTTCTGCTCCAGTAAATGTCTGGGCAGGGAAGCTGCGGTGGTTTGTCCTACCCTCACACAGCAGGGACATGGAATTTTTGACCCAAGGGCAGTGGTTATGCTGAGTAACTTTTGCCACTTTTACCGCACGGCTCCTTTCCATTTTCTTCAAAAACTGGGACTGACTGACTTTTTGCACATTAAAGACAAATGAAAGCCTCTCAAATGAAAACACAGCAGTTTCACAGCAAGCTCTTGAGGTGCCCCTTGCACCGGGCTGGAGAGATCACAGAAATTAACTGTGCTACCAACATAATGGAGTTGACTGTTCACATTTATTACAGGACAATGAAGTTTTCCAAGTGGAACTTTGCCACCGCATTGCACACCCAGGACCGTGCCAGGACTGTGCACTGCTCTGTGACGACTTACTAAAAATTCTGCAAGTGTGACAGGCAGAGGCACCTCGTATTTGAAGATTCCTCTCTCAAGTGATTCTCCTTTTATCTCTGTCCCTCAGGATTTATTCTCTCTGTCACACTCCGAGTGCTCCATCTCCACAGCACGGAATGTGGAATTACCTGTTTTTTATGATCTTGGCAGGAACTCAGAGGAGTAAGAAAGATAAAGAGCAGCTGTGCAAGAATGAGAGAGAGAGCAAGGTGCAAACTTCCTGCCTGTTTCAGGATCCATTTCATCTGCCTTCTCCTCCAAAGTTGGGTTTCTCCCAAAGGAGATTTCTCCTCCTTTCCTTCTCTCCCAGGTGGCAGCTGGTTTAAGTGTCTTCTGAACCACCTGCTGCAGGAGCCTCTCTCCTTCTCTGACTCTACAGCACAACAAGAGCAGTGACCAGCAATCCCTGGCTCGAGACTCCCAAAGGAAATCCCACAAACTGCTGCTAAAAGGCCTGTGAAAAGTAAATGGAAAAGCCAGTGTATAGCACCTACAGACGCAGATCTATGACTGGGGGGGTCTGTGTTGCTACTGGACTTTTTTTTCCCCAGGGTGTTTACAACAGCTCCAGAAGAAAAGGTTGGAAACTACTGACACACAAACACAGGCTGCTGTAGGGAACAGCTGGTCTTTGGGATTCCCTCCCCTGCCCTATGGAGCTACATGGATCAGAATGATTTGAGGTCACAGGCATCTCCCAAAATCTCTGCCTGCCTTTTAGGAGTTCTCTGAACATTCTTCAGCTGTGTGTGCAGGTGGACAAGACAAGAGGACAGAAACTGCAGGTTATCTCAGGGGTAAAGGCCACACAAAGTCACATCTTTTCAGTGCATGTAAAAACCTTTCAGTGTTAGTCAACTGCCTGTTGCTGCTGGACCAAAATGGACAACTCCAGCTCACAAAAATGGCTAAAATGTGAATAAATTAAGAAGGACCCACTGTTGTGTGGCAAAGGCAGACATAACTCTGTGCAACCTTGCTGAAGAATCCCAAATGGAAGGGCTTCCTACTAATCCTAGCCCAGGAACTTCCCTACTCAGAGAACACAGGTTATTTCAATCTGCAAACGTACACAACCGACCATGTCCCCATCTGCCTGCTTGCTATCAGAGGTCCTGATCCAGTTACCTCCACATGGCCACTGTACCCCCTCTTCTTTACCTTAATAAACAAGTACCTCAAGTCTATTTACAGCAGTTCAAACACCTTTTACCTTACCTTCAAAGAAGAAAAAAATTCAAACCAAAACAAAAGAGCCAGTGTAGGACATCAGTCCTGCACAGACCTTAATTAAAAAAAAAAAAGATACAGAGCCAAACGCCACCACCAAGCAAACCTAAAACTTAAAAAAAAAGGAGAAGATTGTTAAGTCCTACTGTATCTTTTAGGGGTTTTGGTCTATCTCCCATTTAGAAAACTCAGAGTCTTCCTTCTCCAGCAGCCAGCTTAGAGAGCTCTGGAATTCACTGCTTCAGTTACATCCCATCCCCTAATTTAAGGTGTTATGAGACAGTCACCCCTGACCCAGCCTTCTTTACCTATTTCTAGTTCCTTGTATTTCAGATCAAACCTTACACCAGTCCTGCGCTATCATAAACTGCTCCCTCACCCCTGAAGGATGACTGAATGAGAATAAGTTTATCTTCATTATGTCCATTCAAATGTGGATATTTGAATGGGCAATATGATATTTTTCCAGCTTAAAATTCAATCACTGAGGAATTCACCTTTTCTACAGCACGTTATCGCTTTCCATCCACAGCAGGGGATGCTTAGGCTGGAAAGCTCACCCTGACTATTAATCCTTCCAGGAGTGAGAAAACCTTCTTTATCTCATCTCATAATTTCTCCCTTTCCCTGCAAAAACAAACCCATCACCCCTAATCTTGCTTCAAACACATTACCTGCTCTGCTATGGGCTGTTCTCTAGGGTTTAAACAACTTCAAGGTAATAAAGTTATTTAAAGCCAGCCTGTCTTTGCTTTCCACACAATTTGCCTCATCATTAATTCACGCACAGCATATATGCACTGTGCAGCAAGGAACAACAGGAATATCCCAGAGACAACACACACCGGAGCTGGGTTGGTCCCCCAAAAGCACCTTAACTGCAGGAATTTATATCAGTCTTGCAACAAAATCATCAGCGTCTGCTGAGCATCCTCCCAGACACGGACATGAAGGTCAAGACACGCAGCTGAGTGGCCACAGAACAAGCTGTGATTAATAGTGGGGCTGTGGCAACCAACATTTGCATTTAACTCCGATAAAATGTAAAATTTAGCTTTAACATCTTCCCCTGCACTTTATGCCAACATCATCTGGCGTTTGCAGAGGGCCAAAAGCACACATGACTTGCTGTGGGCCAGCCTGATACTTCTGACCCTTTGGCAGCATTTTTTCATACCATAAAACACATTCAATCCTACCTCAAGACCTTAAACAACTCCACTGCAAGTGCTATTCTGCTCTGCTCATCCCACAGCTCCTTCTCTCCATGCACACATCCCTCCTGCGGGTTTAACTCCGTTCTTTTAATCCACTTTCCTTCTTGCTTCTGTTAAGCCTGAATTAGCTCCCATACTTCACATCTCATCCTATTTCTTTACCATTCTCTTCCTTTTATCCTGGCTGTCACTCTCAGTGCTTCCACCATCCTTTCCCCCTCCTATATCGTGAAGGGGACCTATCCCTGTGCTAGTTTCCATGTAAAATTAACAGGATGCTAAATACTAATTCATATTTCCATAGTATCCACGGGGAGTGATTCCCTCTGGCTTTCTGGAGTCAGAAGAGTCACAAACACTTTGCTGACTTGTAGCTTCTTCCTACATGGGCAGTTGTTCAAAAATCCCATTCTGGGATCAGAATTCCCTTATCGTTACTAATAGCTCCCAACTCCTGACCTACACTGTTCCATCCAGCCACCTGTAATGAAAACACCAATACAATGCCATTTTTATCTCGTAGTTTTGCTTTGCCTTCTATTTTTCTTTTCCCTGCAGAATTGTTTGTGTTGCCTTGCTGCATAAAATAAAAAACAACAATTCAAACCAGTAGCCTGTCCCAGGAGATGCCAGACACCCAGCTCTTCTGTCAGCTCTCACTTTCATCCCTCACTGCCAAGGCAAAGGTTTGTCTACTGAAGAAAGAATGATCATGAAGTGAAGCCTTTTGAACTTACAGGCAGAACTGGCAAAATGTGTTGAACTTGTCACCCATGGAGAGCACAGAGCTTCCAGCACAGCCTCTGAGTATTACCTGAGGGTGGAAACCTACAGGGTGGTAAGAAAGTGGAGTTTCCTTGAACTCTTACCTTCAATCTCTCTTTTAGAAAGTCTGAATTTGAAGAAACCTACATCCCAGAATCTCATTTACACGGAGAGCAACCTCATAATCAGCACCCTCCAGATAAATAAATGGCTAAATTCAAATACTAATTATAGTAAGGCCTTGTTCTTTCAATTATTTTTTTTTCTCTGAGATTACCCTGCAGACCTTAGCGACTAACTACTTAAACACACTCTTTCAGAAAAGCAATTTCTTAGCTGCTACGAAATCAGAGCGAGATCCAGAGCCGTGCCAGAACACACCTGGTGTTTGTTCGGGAGGAGCAGAGTTGCACAGGCATTTTTGCAGGACGAAACAAAAGCTGTTTTGCTTAAGAAGAGAAGTCGCTGTGCTGGGCTAACACTTCTCTCTGCATGTGTCAGAACAGGTTTCTGTGTATGTACATCACCTTTCCTACAGCTCCAATGGACTGAAGCTTGCAGGGCCTGGAAATAGCGAGGAAATCTTGCCAAAACCCAACGTTAAGAACCTTCAGCTTTTAAACCCTTGAGCAGGAACCTTCTTTGCTCTCTGTTTGCACAGTGCCTAGTTCAGCAGGGTCCTGTCATGACTAGGGGTCCTAAGTTCTACAGCAATAAGAATAATAAATAAAAAATAGTAATACATAGTATATGAGCAATAATAACCTACTTTATACCCTGTGTTTTTTTCTTTTCAAAGACACACTGCACCCCAGCAAATGCTCAAAAAATGTGGTAACAAAGTTACCAAAGTTGCAAGACAAAATGCAATCTGTTTGATGCAAATATTTAACCTTAAGGTTCAAGTGGCTGGGAAACTCATTAATGGCATTGCTTCACCAGCACCCAAAGGAAGAGAGACCCAGAGAGATGTAACTGGTTCATGCACAGCCCTGGGAGTGGAGCAGAAACCGGGAGGAGACATTTGGGTGGAGGCAGTGAATCCATGAACAGGTTCTCATCTCCACCATCTGTTTCCATGCTTAAAGGGACTACACGTGGGAAGAGAATTCCAGCGTTGTTTTTCTTCTGTGTTGGCCTTTTCATTTGGAAAAACAAACAAAAGGAAAGAGATAAGGTAGACAAACAGTAATGGAATATTTCATGTATTCCCTATGGCTATCTCATTTTTTCCCAAATGACTGCTGCATGAAATTAAAAAATTAAAAGCCCGGGATTTGAGAACAAAATTATAAATTAAAAAGCAGACATTTAAAAGAGAATTTCCTAAGGGTTTCATTCCTTCCCCACTCTGCAGCAAGCAGAGCAAAAATACAATCCAAAAGAGGAGAGAAGAAGTCAGAGGGGATTAGAAAGTCCAGTCTTTCAGCCTGTCTCCCATTTCGCTAATTTTTACAGTAGATTATTTAAGAAGCAGTAGATGTTCCAATAGAAAGCAGGCAGCAGCACACACAGGCATCGTCTCCTCCTTCCAGCGAGGTCTGTGCAACCTCAGTCTCTTGCTCCAGGAAGGAGAGGTTTTCCTTCCCACACTTTTTACTGCCTTCCAGTGAGGGAGAGGGGAGAAGCGCCTGCCAGAGATTGGGGTCTGGCACATCTGAGGGTCCCCTCCCTCCTCTGGGCTAAAAGGAACTCAAGTATTCCAGTGCAACCTCATATACAAATTTATACTGTTCCTGCAAGAGAGAACAGAAAGAAATGGCATTAGGATATGGGTGAATTCTTCAGAGCATTGCTCTACAAGCAAAAATACCTCCTTCTCTCTTTCTTATTCCCGTTGGCAGGACCAGGCAAACATTGATTGCCTTTCTATGTGATCCTGAACAAGCACTGCTAGGAGATGGTATCATCAATGGAAGAGAAAAGCACTCAAAGAGACAGCCCCAGTATGGACTATTCATTATTCACCTCCACACATTGCTTTTGAGGCACGAACTCAGTGTGATCGATGGAGATGATTGAATTCAGGACAGTTTAATCTCCTGGGCTGCAGGGAGCAGGGCCTGGGGTTCGGGCTGCTCTCCCTCCCTGGTTTCAAGGCATGTCACAGCATCCAGCACCACAGGCTGTACGCATGGACAGGAGGACAAACCCCACCCCTTCCCACAGCCCTGGTGCCAGCTCCTTGGGGTCTGACCTCCTGGAGCCAGCTGGGCACGGGAGACAGTGTTAATCATTGTGCCAGGGCATCCTTTCTGCTCAAAGAGAGAAGCAGGAGGATTCACTGCACGTGCTAAAACAGGAGCAATTATAATTCTCATGGCTTCACGTTCTCATTCACTTTGATTCACCCTGAACTAAGCCACGACAATTTTTTACCGATCCTAAAGGCTGGAGCACAATGGGAAGGAAAAAAAACAGGAAAAAAACCTTACCAGTGACTCCACCATGTTGGATTTGTTATTCCGTAGCGTCTTCACTATGTGGAACACATCAATGATGTTCTGCTGTTGGATCATCTCACACACACTGCAGATGGCACAGAAGGTGCCGCTGCGTCCCCCGCCGTTCCTGGCAGCAGAGAGGAGAGGTGAAGGGGAAGCTGGTGAGGCTGAGGGACAGAGACAACAACTCCCCCACGGACACTGAGAAGGTCTGTAACTGGTCATGGACATTCAAAGGTTTTTGTGTACCTAAAGGGGCTCCAAGAGAGCTGGGAGAGGGACTTTGGACAAGGGCATGAAGTGACAGTACAAGGGGGAATGGCTTCCCATTGCCAGAGGGCAGGGTTAGATGGGATATTGGGAAAGGAATTCTTCCCTGTCAGGGTGGGCAGGCCCTGGCACAGGTTACCCAGAGAAGCTGTGGCTGCCCCATCCCTGGGAGTGTCCAAGGCCAGGTTGGATGGGGCTTGGAGCAACCTGGGCTAGTGGAAGGTGTCCCTGCCCATGGCAGGGGCTGGAGTGATGTGGTCTTTGCGGTGCATTCCAACCCAAACTGTTCCATGATTCTATGAAAGTGGAGACCTTCAGGGCAGCAGACAGGGATGGAAGGGCTAAGGGATTCCTGGCAGTGGTGGACAGGGAGGCCCAGGGACTGCAGTGCTGCTCCTCAGCGCTCTGGGCTCACAGCAGCTCCGTGGGCAGAGCCGAGCACGTGGCGGGGCTGCCTCGGTTCTGCCTGGGCTCCAGTCACGAGACCCACCCACACACTGAGCTATTCCTCAGCACAACCAGCAAAACCTCCGGGCCAGGACACTATAACACAGCACGGTATTCAACCTGAAGTGCATTACAAAGCTAATTCCACTTCACTTTCCCGAGCTGAAGCCTGGCAAGCCACGAGAATTCCAGATCTGTAATCAGCGCTCTTCGCAGAGCGCCGTGTGATCTTACAGACACTTTCCAGTCCTACTTACAGGCAGTGGACAACGGTCCGGCCATCTCTGCCATCGTACTGCTCCTGCCACTTCTCCAGCCTCCTGACCACCTTGAGCAAGGAGCGTTTGGAGGGAGGGGTGTCCCTGTAGGCCGGCCAGCCGATGTACTGCAGGTGCTGCACGATGCGATAGCCGTCCTGGGGCTGCAACAGAGGGCACTTCTCACACACTGCATGGAGCAGGGCAGGAGGGGCAGGGACAGGGTAAAGCAGGGAGCACTGGTGACATGGCCTCGAGTGCTGTGTCCTGCTCTGGGCCCCTCAGTTTAGGAAGGATACTGAGATGCTGGAGTGTGTCCAAAGGTGGGCAGCAAGGCTGGTGAAGGGACTGGAGCACAAGTGCTGTGAGGAGAGGCTGAGGGAGCTGGGGTTGTTGAGCCTGGAGAGGAGGAGGCTCAGGGGAGAGACCTCATCACTCTCTGCAACTCCCTGACAGGAGGGGGGAGCTGGGTAGGGGGTTGGTCTCTTCTCCCAGGAACCAGCAGGACAAAAGGGCACAGCTCTGCCACGGGAGGTTTAGGTTGAACATTAGAAAGGAACTCTTTACAGAGAGCAATCAGACACTGGAATGGGCTGCCCAGGGAGCTGGTGGAGTCACCATCCCTGGAGATATTTAAGAAGGGACTGGATGTGGCATCGGTGCCATGGTCTGGTTGACAACGTGGTGTTGGGTCAAACATTAGTCTCAATGATCTCTGAGGTCTTTTCCAGCCTAGTTAATTCCGTGTTTCTGTGATTTTGTCATCTTCCCCTCTGGAGCTCCTGTCACCCCTGTTAACATCCTCCACCCTGGCTATGTGATACAGTGTGGAAACAAGGGCTTTTCCATACTCTGGATAAAAATTATGACTTCAGGTATTACAGAGCCAGGCAGGATCCTTTGTTTGGTTTCCAGAAAAAAGTTTCATCAGACTGTATGAACAGACTACATAGACCAAATGTCTCTTTCCTGTGCCGGAAATAAGTTGTGCCATAAGAAGTTAAGACAGTCCTCAGAAATTCTCTGGGCACTGTGGAGGGAAAGGATCCTCACGGAGATGTTGGCAGTGGCCAGCGGTGCTGAACACAGATGGGTACAGAGGGCCATGAGTTCACAGTACCCACCCTGCCAGCCATGGCATGGACGAGCTCCATCCTGAGAGTCACAGAGATTCACTCTGACCAGCTTTATGACTCCAAGGCTCTTCCTGGTTCAGAGGGGGCTGGCCTGGGATACAGGACAATGTCTAATAGCTAACTGATTAATCAATTTGTGTAGCTGGACACAAGGTTTCCTCTTCAGTGCCACCATCAAATGACTGTACAAGCTCTGACCACACAGACACTGATGTGTTAAACTGCTTGGAAATGTAATTTGTAGAGCCTGCTTCCATTTCTGATTAGAAAAAAATGAAAAAGGAACAACAAAGGAGACATAATCAATCTGGGAAAACAACTAATGAGAGAAAAATCCTGCACTGAAGCTCTTTCCTGCAGCCCTGAAGTTGGATTGCCAGGGCCCAGTACACAGATAAACTTTGTTTCTATCATTTCAGCTGTCCTGGGGCTGAGGGATCCAGACAAAGAGTTGCTTACAGAAATGGCAGTTGCTTATTTATAGGGAAAACAGTGGCAATTGGGAATCCCAGTCTAGCCAGTAAACGTTGCATCTGTCTTCAGAGATGCTGCCGAGTAGCTGACAGATGGAGAGCTGCTGACACTGCCTCAGTTTATTTCCTACAATACTGATGCTCCTATATCGGCTACTAAGTGATGAATTGTTCTCAAATACACACAGAAAAATGCTCACCATTTAAATACAGATTTTCAGCTTGTATCATCCACTTTCTGCTTTCAGCCAAGAGTCCTTTAGCAATACAGACTGATTAAATGTTAATTAAAGGAAGCAGCTGCAGTGGAATTTCGTTCCTAGGTGAGAGATTCAGCACCTCTAAACCACAAGGCTTGGCTCTGCCGCTTCCTCCTGCCAAAATACATTTTTGGGAATAACTGGGGAATGTGGCGTTTCAGGGATCTTACCCTGGCCATGTTGCAGATCCGGAATATCCGGTTGATGATGTCTTCATCAATGTCTGCTGAGACAAACTCCACCTGAATGGGGCCATAGCAACAGGATGTCTTCTCTGGCCAGTACTGCATGCAGAGCTGGAGAAAACAGGACAAGAAACAGAAAGCATCGTAATTATTAACAAGGAAATGCGCATTCAGTCTTTTTTTTTTTTAATTTCTAACCAGCTCAAAATCCATCACCAATCTTGTCTTACATGTCTCTGTTCACAGGAGATCTCATTCTAGCTGTAAAAAACTTTTTATACCGTGAATATGAAACTAAAAGGTATAATTTAGAACCTTTGTTTTTGTATGAACACAGTTTGGAACTGATTGAATTCCGGAGTCTGAAGGTGCAGAAAAGGTGGCTGACAAATGAAGCTGCTGTAGGGGTAGAGATTTAAACTGAACACTAAAACATTAGTGTCTGTAGGTAAATTTAATAAGAACCACAGAGGTTTGGTGTTAATGAGGAAACAGTACAGGCACCATGAAAATTGATCTTAATTCAAACAAACTGGAATTTCTTTTTGCTGTCGGATGAACTTTCTAGCTTTGTGACTCTACCAGTGAGCAGGGCAGGGAGAATTAGTTTGTTCTGAGAGCAAGAAGAGCAACTCTGGTTTCAGGGTGAACCACAACTGAATCTCTGAAGTTTGTGAAGCAGGTTGGGAGTTTTTTTCTTGTGCTGATATTACAGAACTGAAAGGACAAAAAAGATCGTATGCACACAAATTACAATGCAAGTATTTAAAATCCATCTGGAAATAGATTATGGCAAAAAAATATTTTGCATGAGATCTCATTAGCAGTTTCTGCTGAGATTGGGTTTCTTTCTGTCTTTCTTTCTTCCTATTTTTAAGTGTAATTTTTCAGAAGTTTTGAAACCCCCAGATGCTCATTTGAACTTGATCTCGAGCTTTTCAAGTTCAATCACTGCCAGAAACAACGTCAAGTGTGTGAATGCTACTGCATTAATTCTGCACTCCTTTGATCATATAGGATTGAAATTGGGTGGGATATTCACACAATCTTAGGCATCTTTGCCCTTGTTAGTTTTTCAAGATTAAGCAAGCCACCCAAGACCACACAAGCAAGTCGTTTGAAGAGTGTCTTTACTCTTCATTCAGACTTTCAAGCTGCTTAGTGATCTCCTCTCAAAGCATCTGTCCAACAGGCAGGAGATGTGAGCTGAGCACGAGCTCCAGGAAACAACCTCAAGGTGCAGCAGAAAGCAGGAAAATATTAAAGATCTCCTTAATATTAAAAATCTGCTTTTCCTAGAGCATGTCTGTGAATGGCCACACTTCAAGAAAGACACTGAGGGGCTGGAGTGTGTCCAGGGAAGGGAACAGAGCTGGGAAGGGGCTGGAGCACCAGGAGGGGCTGAGGGAGCTGGGGGGGCTCAGCCTGGAGAAAAGGAGGCTCAGGGGGGACCTTCTGGCTCTGCAACTCCCTGACAGGAGGGGGGAGCAGGGGGGGGTCGGGCTCTGCTCCCAGGGAACAAGGGACAGGACAAGAGGAAATGGCCTCAATCTGTGCCAGGGGAGGTTTAAATTGGATATGAGGGAACATTTCTTCACAGAAAGGGTGTTTAAACATTGCAACAGGCTGCCCAGGGCAGTGGTGGAATCCCCATCCCAGGAGGGATTTAAAAGCTGTGTAGATGTGGCACTTTGGGGACACGGTTTAGTGGTGGCCTCAGCAGTGCTGCGGGAACAGTTGGACTCAATGGTCTTGGAGGTCTTTTCCACCTTAAATGATTCCATGATATCAAACTGTCGCACCTTGCCCTGATAGCTGATAAAAATACCAACTTAAAAATCATCCTTAACTCCCAGTGCCCCCTGGGTGTTTCAGCACTGGCTGCAGTCTCCAGCTGGTGACCCTGTGCTACAGGAACTGCCCAAGTGACTTTCTGCACGGCCAAATCCCCCTTCCTGTGCCTACAGAATACGTCAGTGAAACAAAACTTTGCTAGCAAAAAGCAAAGCAGGTAAAGCCTTGTGCAGAAAAGACAGTCACGAGAACAGCACTGGCTGAGGCTGATAGGTTTGTGTTTTCCAAGAACCAAGGGAGAGAGCGTTTCATTTCCAGCAAAAGCTGTGTTTTCCTTTGAAGTGTCAGGGAAAAAAAATAAAAAAAAAAAAGAGAAAAAGATGAAATTTGCCTCTGGATTCAATGCCAAGATGCAGAATCAAGGAGGGCAGATTGGAGAGGAGGCAGCAAATGCAGAGGATCTCAAGTACCTCACAGGGTGGTAGGACTCGGGAGGTCACCGAGAGAACCCACTGCTGAGCAGAGCTCTCCCTGTGGCTGGGAATGGAATCCCACAGCACCCACCCTGATGGGAGATCCCCATGGGGAATGGGGTGATTGGTTTCTCCATCACCATTAAAAAAAAAAAGAGACCGATAATTTCGCTGCCTTCAAGTGTGGTAAGACAGAGAAGAGACAAATCAAAAATTAATCCATGAAGTGCCAGCTACTTGAGGGTTCCTCTCCTCTTGTGTTAACAAGTGCTGTAATGGTTGAATTAGCCATGCCAAATGCACTCTTCACACAAATTGCATGATTATGCCTTTTTGAAAGCTGTTATTTTCTGCCACTCACGAGCAAGGTGGCTGGAGACACCAGCACAGGAGGAATGGCAGCAGCTCCTCCCCAGCAGGCTCCAATCCTGGAAATGGTGGTGTGTTTAGCAGCCAAAAACCAACTTACACACGGAATTCAGAAGAAAAAACAAATGCAAAGCACTGTGATCTTCTAGAGAGTCTGTGCAAAACACGCTTCTCGGTATTGCAGGATTGCACTGGAAATCTCAGGGGAAGGAGCCTTCAAATTGTTTCAGCTCTCTTGGTTTCATTCTTCCTGGAAATGCCACGTGAACGGGCAAGCGTGAAGCGCACTGGGAATGTGGCAGGGAACATTTCTCTGAACCAAAGGCAGACAAAAATATGAAAGGACACAGGAAAGGGAAGGAAGTGAGTGAGTCTGGGAGGAAAATTTTGGCCCAAACCCACAAAGCATTTAATAATGGCCAGTCTTCGCGAACGAAGAACCGGGGAAGGTCTTTACACCTTCCAGCCTGTGCATTGGATTTTTTA
>JAWMRA010000050.1:3179717-3199048 GCA_035584735.1 Pseudotriccus pelzelni | reverse complement strand
GCCAGGTTGGACGGGGCTTGGAGCAACCTGGGCTAGTGGAAGGTGTCCCTGCCTGTGGCAGGGGGTGGAATGAGATGGTCTTTAAAGGTCCCTTCCAACCCAAACCCTTCTATGATTTTATGATCCTTGTTAAATGCAGTAAGAATCAGCTGCCTTAGAAGAAGCCAAGCATGTTCATTATACCCCAAAACATTACCTATTACTTTCCACTTCCACCTCCTTTATTGGGGTGGGGAGACAGGGCACAAGAAAATGGCAGCAGAAACTCTCTGAAAACAACCTGGACTTGAGAAGGGAGTTACATGACAGACATGAGGAAGAATCACTCACCTGTGCTGCATCCATCTCGTTCAGCATCACCACAGAGGAGCAGTTGTAATCAAACACCAGCCTCCAGAAGTCTGCGATGGTGTTGGGCAAAGGGTGCTGGGTTACAATAAAGGCAGCAGGTTGCTTGTGGCTCTAACAAAAGAATAAGATTAGTTAAAAAAAAAAAATTCAATCAACTTTTATTCAAAGGAATATTATACCCAGGAGGCTCTGGCAAGGCAATCTGAGCCATTTAACCAGATTATACAAATCACATATCCCTCTCCTTATTATCTCACTGCAATGAATGAGCAGCTCATAATGGGATTCTTTTGCTCCCAATGAAGACATTTCATTAAAGAAGTGTCACAAGAGCAGAGATTACCCAAATCAATTATTTATATTTTGAGACTCAGCAAATAATACTAATTCTACTATTACTACTACTACTACTACTATCAGTAATATTAATAATTGGAAAGAAAACAGCTGGAAGCAAATGCTCTCCCTTTCTGCTGCGATGGCCTCGAGGAACTCCAGAAGGGATTAGCCCTGTCTGTTATTGCTGCCTGGGGATGGAGTGTGACAGAGGTGGCACATTTGGATCCCAGCCATCCTTTAGGAGCTTGTGGGACAATACTGCGAGGCTGTGACACTGGCATTTCATTTCTGATGCTATTCTTTCCCCTCCAAAAGACCCCCTGACCTCGGTCTCCCTAACCACGGAGGGGTGGGACTGTGCTCCTGACCTCTGTGGAGCCGCGCTAGTGAGTGTTTCTGAGGCTCCCTGAGATGAAAGGGAACAAGCTGAAAACTTTATTGCTTTCCAACCACGGCAGGCGATGCTTAAATGAGCCTAGAAACTGCACTGGCCTTTGTGCTGTACGTCTGTGAAGCAGAGTTGAATCAAAAGATGCACTAATTCTGCAGAAAAAGAAAAAAAAAAACCCAAAACAAACCAAAAAAAGCCAACCCCCAAAATTTTGGACTTAGAGCAAAGAAAAAAATAAAATCCTAAATTATTAAGCTGGTCATTGGGGGGGGGGGGGGTTGCCTTCCCGCCTCCATGTGTGTCAGATGTGGGTGGAAGTGCTGAGCAGACCATTCTGGGAGGGGGAGAAGGTGCTGTGCACACTTCGCCCCAGCTTGTTTTCGGGGAAGGTGAGGGACAGTATTTCTCCTTTCTTCTTAACAAACCAATCTACAGATGCAAACCCGGCTTTCCAATGATTCTCACAGGAAAGATCCTAAGGTCTGTTCACTGGAAAGGGACAGAGGACACAAAGAGGAAAGGTCAGGAGCCTCAAAATCTGCTCGGGGAGAATTCCTCCCCTCTGTGGGCAGCAGTAGCCCCCTGGCTGCATTCCCAAAAGCTAACTCAAGGCAGAAGAGGCTGGTTTTTAATACTCTGCCTGAGCCAGTCCCAGCTCAGTTGTAGCATGAGCCCAGGGCGTCAGGTCCTGAGGGAAGGTTCAGATGGCTTTCTGTGCCTAAGGTTGATTTTGGGTGACAGATGGCCTTCCTGAGACAACTCACGCTTCCGAACACAGGCTGTCACCCATTCCAGGTGTACCATCACCCCTTCCTGCTCCACCACTTCTTCCATCACAGCTTTCATGTGATACACCGAGCAAGCCAAGTAAGATTTGGGGAGAAGTTTAAAACCAGAGACAAACATGAGAAATCTGTAAATAAAATGATCAACGCTGGGACTGTGCTGTCAGGAGTTCCCCAGCACGTGCCTGTCCTCACACAGTGGAAGAACTGACAGTGGTTCAAGGCAATATGGGATGGATGGTCTCCTGTAGGAGTTCATGCTCAGTACAAGACTTCAGATGTGAAGCTACTGGGAAAGGAAGGAATTTGCAAGGTCTGTCCTCAGCAGGAACAACTGTGAAAATGGGGGATTTTTTTTCTGATTATTTTTTCCCCCGAAATTTGCTGATTCCTCTTTGGAAGGATAAAGGAGAGCCAGAGAACATCCTAGTGGCTGAATTTCTGTGACAGGTGAAAAATTCCTTTGTACTAAAAAAAAATAAATAATTCATACGAATTTTGTGGGGAACCGGATACAAATCTTAGCAAAGTGATTGGAAGTAATGAGGGCTGAAATGTGCAAACATTCCCAGTCCCTAAGAAACCAGAGAAGAACAGTCTGTGCTTCTTCAGAGTTGCAAAAGCACAAAACACACGTTTTTTAAAAAAAGTTTCCTTAGGCATGTTTGTAATGAAAACATCACAATCTTTCTGAAAAACTCTGAAATAAATTCAGTGGCCATTGGGCTGAACCTCTTAAATGCAGTAGTTTCACTGTTTCCCAAAGCCTGAGGAGCAGACAACATTAAAAAAGACTGATCCTGACATTGCTGGGGAAAAAAAATGATGACATTTCACCCTGGATCATATTTACCCATACTCCAACTGCAATAATTAGTGGCTTTAAAGACATCTCTGTCCAAAGGCACCACAGCAAAAAGAAATCATCAACATAATTCACCCTCCACAGATGACCTGTGCTGGGAGATTTGAGCCTATAAACAAAGCAAGGGAAAATGCCTTCAGACAGAGTCATATCAGCTCAACTCATGCCCTTCAGCCTGGAAACATTTTGCACATCTGATCCCTGCAGTCCCACGTTCTTAACTGCACAAGCTCTAATCAATCACTTGCTCCACACTGCAAATTATTCTTTCCGAAGAGCTGAGCTGGCAAACATTTCCCTTCCCAACGTGTGCAAAAACCCAGTGCATGGGAAGAGCTGTGCCACCACTTCTTTGTGCCTTTCTACGATCCAACCTCACACTGCAAGCTCAGGAGCTCCCTGGCAAAGGAATTTCTACCAGCGTGATGCAGAATGAGTGTGTGTGATAATCACAGCCTAGATTACGCAGAATCACAGAATCAACCAGGTTGGGAAAGACCTCTGCGATCATCGAGTCCAACCTTTGACCCAACAACACCTCATCTCCTAGGCCATGGCACCACATCCAGCCTCTTCTTGAACACCTCCATTTCTGGGAAGAAGAGCAAAGTCACGTTTGGAGACGCCAGACCCAGAAACTGAAGGTAAATAAGGTTTTTTGCTTCCGATCCCTTTCTCCCAGAAAATTATCCCAAGAAGCAGTGAAGTCAGAGCCCGGGGTGGGGCGGGGACAGGGCGGTGCTTACATCCATGAGCGCAGCATTGATGTAGTTGCTGGATTCCCCGTCCACGGAGATGAGGAAGGGCAGGCAGCGGTCCAGGGGCAGCACGTCCATGCAGCGGTTCTTGTCATGGTTCCTGGGCAGGAGCCCGATGCTGCAATCCTCCGGCCGCACCCGCGGCGTCACGATGTTCAGGGTCTGCCAGGGCCCGGGGAGAAAGGGGCAGAGAGGGGGTAGAAACAGGCTGAGTGCCTTGGCATTTACTTCCAAGGAGGATGCCCTATGTAAAATATGATTATTTTAAATGCATTTCCACCTGCAGATCCCAGGGATCCCAGAGAAGGAAAACGAGGGAGCACTGAGGAGCTTGTTGCTTTTGTACATCTGCAATAATTGAGGGAACCACACACCTCCCAACCATTTCCAGCTCTAAAACCCCAGAGTGGTCAGACAACATTCCTGTTCTTTCCCAGAAGCTGGAAATAGCTGCCACAGGTGCAAGCTGCAGCTTTGAGCTCCTCACTCCTCCTGTTTCTCCCATCCTTAGGCTGGAAGCTCTCACCCTTCTCCCTCTGCAAGAGGGTCCTGTGTACCCTGAGCATTGACTCACCCAGCAGGTCAGACTGGGTTCAAATTCTCCCATGATTCCTCAGCCAAACTACTGATTTATCTTAACAATGCATACAAAAATTCAAGAGAAAATATATTTTTTTTTCTTTTTAACAGGAAAGCCTATTTGTTTCATACATTATTTAGATTCCTACTTTCCTTTTGGAGTGACAGAGGATGCTTCACTTACACAGTCATACCTAATCTCTGGGGCCTTGCTGTCAAGTCTTTTACTGTTATCTGTCTTTTCCACAGCTTGACAAACCGTATTTCTTTAAATATATTTTTCTTTTGTGTTTTCTGTTGTGGAGGCCTCCTGACAAACCAGTCCAGGTCGGTCAGCAGGGATCAAAAACAGCAAATCAAAGCGAACACATCTTAACACCAGCACATAAATGGTGGTAGATCAGTGGCTATTTGATGTCATTCTGCTTTCTTTTGTTACACGTTCTCTTCCTGAGCAAAGCCCATGGAGTGATACAGTGAGCTCTTTGCAACCAGAGGAACACAAAATATTTAGGGGCCAAAAATACCCAACTCTTACGAAGGGCTTGACCTCTGCCACAGAGAGGTTATGGGTGGAGAAAAGAGGAGGGTCAAACAATCCAAGATAAAGGAACATGTCAAAGTGTAAGATCTGAAATTATTCAGTTGCTATAAATTATGCAGGTTCTACAGAAAGACCCTTGTCTGGAGGTGGAAGGCAGGTTGGATGGGGAAAAAACATGAAATCTCAGATCTCTGACAGTGCAGATAATCAGGCAGGTGAGCTTGTTAGAGATTTACTCCTGTCTATTTTCCACCCTTCCACTCTCTCCCTTGTTTCGGTACTGACTCAGATTACAAAAGCTCTCCAGAACGAGCTTTTGTGTGTTTAGACAACACGTAGTGCATGAGAAATACATCCTGCCTTACCTGAGGGCCAGTGGGACCTAAACAATACAAACTGCATCCCCAGATCTACAGTTAGATCAGCTGGTTCGCAGAGGTTGCAGCGAAGATACCAGCTTTTGCATTAAATCCAGACAATTAGGGCTGGAGAACGCTCTGAGCCAAAATCCTGTAAAAATAGATCCTACAACCAGACAGACACCGAACCTCTTATGCAAAGTACATTTGCAAAGAGCATTTCCTTCCCACAGGAGCTGCCAGTCCCTGGCAGCTCAAAGGAACAAGCGCAGAGGTGACAAATCTCGTCTCATATCATGACAAAATACACCCAGCAAGTGAGGACTATTTTTTTTTTCAGTGGCGTAACAGCATTTGATAAAGTTCGGCTTTGGCTCCTTCATGCCAAGCATTCAGAACCAGAAACACTTTTATAGATCTGCTGTGCCTTGATAAAACCAGACCCTTTTTTTTAATTGAACTGTCATCAGCTGGGATCCGCTTTCTTTATCTCGCTACACCAACCCCGATGATTCCCTGCAAGGCTTCAGATAAAAAACACACACTCTCCCTCTGCATAGAGGGGGAGGAAAAGAGGCCTCTGACTCACATTGGGGCTCCCAGAAGACATTCTCTTGCTGTAAAAGATACTTTCCTGGGAAAGGGGGTGGGAAATTACTACAATTAAAGGAATCCTCATCTTTTTATTGCTGACTGCAAGTGGCTTTAACAAATAGTAGAGGTCTCTCTCCTTACCGTCAAATTCACCTTGACCCAAATTTCCCACAAATATTCCCCACAATTTTTTTCCCCATACATTGGTGTTTGCTGAAAACCAGAAAATCTCAGAATGGTTTGGATTGGATCATCTTAAAGTCATGAGCAGGGACACCTTCCACTAGTCCAAGTTGCACCAAGTCCCAGTCTGGACTTAAACACTTCCAGGGACGGAGCATCCACAACTTCTTGGTTCAGCCTATGCCAGGGTCTCACCACCCTCACAGGGATGGGGAATAGGACTGGAAAACTTAGTTCAGCGTTCTGCAGGGTGAGTTCTCCATTGTGTGAGAGGTACAACTGCACAGGGCTCATGGCTCGAGTGTCCCAATTTAGCAGGGTGGAATAAGCAACAGTGACAGCAAACGGTGGAGGGGTCCCCATTTCCACTAATTCAGCACTTGTGGGTTTTACTGTACATCATTTTGGGTCTCATCACCAGGTACTCAGCAAAACACCTGCAGTGAGCTGAGAGATTCAGTTCACTGAAAACTAATAATAGCCAAAATAATGCTCACTGAGCTCCCTCTCTCCTCTGTGTGGAAGGCTGTCAACAAGTTGATTGTCAAGACTTGGAAGCAGCATATGAGCCACAAGAAGGGATAATAAGCAACCTTGAGGCATAAATGTTTCTGCATAAATTATGGAAGAAAATGAACAACAGAATATTTGTTGAAATGAGAAGTTCAACATTATGTGTGAGAATCAGTACCCAGCTCTGCTGAAGTCACAGGGAGAATTTTTTTTCCTTGCCAAAGGGTGAAAAATCCTTGCTCAAAAGCAAACCTCTGCCTGATCCAGGAGTAGTAACAAAAATCATCTGAAATCAGACCTTGGCTCAGTGTCCCCCTTCCCTGCTCTACTGGAAATCGTAAAATAACACACAGAAACTGATTCAACACCTTCTATGCACCAACTGCAGCAACCAAGACATAGGAAATTACCTGAAACTCATCTTTTATCTGGCTGGAATTGGTCTGTGGATCCAGTCTGCTGATGTTGTAATATATGGATCTGAACTCACAAACTGGAATGGCCGTGTTGCCACAGAGACATGCCTCCAAAATGGCATCATGGACAAACACATACTGCTCCTGCACAGGAGAGGGGATGAGACGTTAAAATCATATTTAGAATACAGATCATGAAATATCACACTTTTTTCCCCCCCTTAAATCGTGCCCAATATGCACATTTGGCTCTGTTTCACGTGGAGACAAATTACACAGTGTGCTATGTGACAGCTTTGTGAGCATATTTCATCCATCATGGGATGTGAGGTCTCATGTATTCACTTCAAATTTACAAGTAAAATGGGAAGTTGCCACTCTCAGGAACGTCGGGACAAAATGGGGGTGGGCTGAGGAGGAAATCAGGGTGTAAAGCCTTTCTGTTCATAAGTGTGAGGCAATGGTCAGGAATGGGCTTCTGGTAACATCACAGAATCAAAGAATTGTTCAGGTTGGAAAAGACCTCTAAGGTCATCAAGTCCAACCATTACCCAGCACTGCCAAGCCACAAGTCATGTCCCCAAGTACCACATCTCCATGTCTGTTAAATCCCTCTAGGGATGGGGACTCCACCACTGCCTTGGGCAGCTGTGCCAGGGTTTGACAATCCTTTGGTGAAGAAATTTTCCCTAATTTTCCATCTAAACCTCCCCTGGCACAACTGTACAGAAACAACTGTACTAACAGGTCACGTCCATTTATGTCTTCAGAATCCTGGACTCTTGGTATTCTGGATAAAGCTCTTGCCCTGAAGTAAATATGGAAATTCCAACAAAGTTAACAGCCCTTCTCTGTTCCAGGCTATCGTCCTGTCCCTCAGGAGGGGAAGGCATCAAAGGACACACATAAAACTTGTGCAGCAGGAGCACAGTTCCACAGAATCTGTGCAGCTGCCAGACACTACATGATGGAGCAGAGCTTGCTTAATCAGCACCCAGAGCTTGACTCAAGGATGTCTTGTTTGTTTAGCTCCAACTGATGTACACGAGGTACTACTGGAGTCTGCAGTAGTACCTATGAATGAGTCATGAGAGGATTCAGGAGCTCTTTTTTTTCCTACTATGAGAATAAAATTCATCAGCAATGCACAGACCTAAACTTTAAGGTTGGCCCTCCTGTCTGGCAGGCCCTGAGTGGCTGACAGTGAATGCGATTCCGTGCACATCTGGGGGCATGTTCAGCCACCGAAAGTTCTGCATAATCACAGCACAGAGCAAGTGCTGACTTAATGAATTGCTGGGTTGCTGTGGAGCGGAGAAGCTGAGAGAAAAGCAGCACCTTGTGAAGGGAGAACTACTGGCACCCACCTCTGTCTGCACCAAATTGACCCTCTGGGACCGCAGCTCTCGCACACAGTTAAAAATGTCCACCACGCCCTCGTTCTCTGCCATGTCGAGCATGATGTCGATGGCAATAAAGCAGCCTGTTCTCCCTGCCCCAGCACTGGAAAAGAGAAAAGCAGGAGGGTCTGGGTGACCGAGGGAGCGTGGAGAGGCAGGGCTCTGTGGAGGAGAAAACAACAGCAGCACGCACACAGCTGTCTTCTTCTGGGAGCTGCTCCTGCTCCCCGTTGGGTTCATCTCTCTGTGCAGCTAAATCAGCTTAGGATTCAAGAGTATGAGGTGAAATAAAGTTTCTTGAAAGGGAAATGGACCTAGGTAGCAGAAAGAAACGCTTTGTGTTACTCAACAGTAACAAAAAATTGTGTAAATGATCACTATGATTTTACAGGTCTGTTCACTCGCACCCCTCTCGTCACACAGGCTGTGGGGAGAGCAGCCTCCGGGTTGAAAACAGCTCAAACATTCCTTTTCCCTTTTTAATCCGGAGGGGTTTGGGTCCTGAGGAGGGTGATTTCAAGTTACAGTTTGTAAAATCACAGAGAAAGGAGCTCAAGGCTACTCAAACCCTCCAGTTCAGAGCTCCCTGCTGCCTGTGAGAACTGGGCCATCTCCTGCAGAACTGTGTTGTCATCGTGTCCTCCTTCCCTCCCGGGAAATCATCCAAGCTGCTTAGGTGTGAAGGATAGAGAGGGGAGAATGCCTCTTCACATCACTCCCAAGGAAGGAGCAAAACTCTGCTCAAATCAGGGAAACTTCAGCTGCCTGAAAACTCCAGCAGAGCCGAAAGCAAGGAGATATGAATGACCATAAATTAATGGACCAGATTAATCAACTGCTGAATAGAGAGAAGATATTTTTCATTTGCAGAATTTTAATGAATAAGTGGCATTTCCTCTCCCTTTATCTCTCGGCTTTTCAGAATTTTAACAAATAGTTATAACATTTCTATATTTAGACAATCCTGGCACTTCATAAATATCGAACAGTGATATTATCCAGCCAGGCATTGGTAGGGAGAACTTGGTAATTACCACTTAAAGCGAGTCATTAAAATTCAAAAGCAGATAAATAGCATAGAGGAAACGGCATTTATTCATTAAAATGGGAAGGGTGAAAATTCTCTCCTTGCTTTCTTGTTGAGAAGGAATCAGGTTGAGACACCTTTCAAGGAATGTCATGGCACCAACGTAGCAAACTCAGACCCTGAGCTCTAAATGAGTCCCTTCCACCAGCTCCTTGGGCTTAGCTGTATCTGATTATAAAACTGATATGTTGCTTGCTAAAAAAAACCCCACTCCAACCAAATAAAACACCCACCCAATCCAAAACTGTTTTAAAAAGACAAGATTTAATTGATTTTCTTTTTTAAAACAGTTGTGGGATGTGCTCTCTCTCTCTCTCTCTTCCTCAAGACACAGTGTGGGAATTAGTGGTAATTCCCAGTGGATTGATTAGGGGTAAGATTTTGGGATAGCCATCCCTGCTCTTCAGGCTTGTGCCCCAACCATGTCTTCTTTAGACCACACATGCCCTGAGCCCTGCAGACGTAACTGCTGCTACAAACCCAAACTTTGGTTTCATAGCTGTGTCTTTCCTTGCATTCGAAGTCACATAACTCCTTTCACTTACTAGCTGAAAGGCACTGGGCAGGTTTTTAGCCTGACATTCCCGTTCCAGCTTCCTTGGGCTTTCAGAAAGCCAAGGTGCCCAAGGGCTGGCAGCCAGACTAATATTTCAGATCACAAAATCACAGAATGGTTTGTGTTGGAAGGGACCTTAAAGATCATCTTGTTCCAACTCCCCTGCTGTGGGCAGGGACACCTTTTACTAGACCAGAGAAGACCTTTGATGCTGGTACAAAGCTGAGCTGCAGCCCATGTGGGTACAGAGAAGCAAAGCTGCTTTATAATTCCCTTTTTGTCGGCATTGTCCCTTCTGCCACATGAGGTTTGTTGGGCCTGGAACGCCTGTCCCAGATATTTACTGATTTCCCAGCTCTGCTATGAGCATCTTCCAGAGCACAGGACACCAGGGGGTCTTCTACATTTAAAAGGCCCTCTCTGCCCTACTTCCATCATCTCCAACTCACACCAGCTTGGCTCCAAAGCCGCCACTTCGGGAAAAAAAAAACGCATTTCACTTTGCTTCCCGCCGAGGCCCACGAGTCGCACCCTCGAACAAAGGAGGCGCAGTTGGTTATCACCAGGCAAGAAGAAAAGGGGTGAAAGAAGAGCTGCAGGAGGAGGGGCTCGGGTGGAGGGCCGGCATACCTGCAGTGCACCACGATGGGTCCTGCCTCGGGCGGGTTGAGGAACTTCACCTGGCGCACGAAGCCCAGCAGGCCCGTGGCGTAGCAGGGGACGCCGTGGTCCGGCCAGCTGGTGAAGTGGAACTGCCGAATCTCTCGGATCTCATGGTAGCCTTTCTGAGGAGACAACACAGCCTCTATTTTTCTTCCATCGGGCTGCAATCAGCATATTCTGATCCCCTGCTCCCTTCCCGTCGCACAGAGGGATAACAAACATTGACCTCTCACTGCACAAAGGAATGTGTCCAGTCCTGCCTTTCGCTCCAAGAGGTTTTGAGCTGAACTCCAGTTGCCAGTGAAGTGAGGACTGTGAAGGTGGATACCAGCTCCCAGTTCAAACCCAGCTCATTAGGCATGTCCAAGGGTGACCTCAGCACATCATGGCTATGTTTATCCACCTCCCTCAGTGTCATCACAAACCACCCAGAGGTCACCCTTATAAATCCTGTCTTGAAGCAGCAGCCTCAGGAATGAACCCCCAGAGAGTGGGCACGTCCCCGGACATGGTACATTTTCTGCAACAAATTCTCCATTTAAGATACTACTGGCAGGGAAAAGGGCAGAAACTGGTGGCCACATCCATCACTCGGCTTTTCTGGTGAGATCAAGTTCTTGGTAAGTGACGATTGACACCTCTTGTACATACCCTGCAAAGGGTAACCCCAAAGTGTTGGTCAACTGTGACATCTTATCATTTAGGAAATGTGGGTAGAATCCAGCAGCAGGTCCTCTACCCTGTCAGATTTTGGCATCAGCACTTCTCACCAACTTTTTCAGTGATTTAACGAAATATGGAGCTGATGTATCAGAAAACTGAAACAATATTCCCAGCCTGGCTGAAGTTCATTCAGCAGGAATTTTGGAAAAGGTTTAAAACCACTTACTGGGTGTTTGGAAAGTAATTTGGACAGACCTGGAATACTCTGACACTTAGGCTTCCAATTTTTAGTTACAAGTAACAAAATCTTCCAAGTCATGCCAATTTGGGGATAGTTTTTATACTCTTGCTTTTATTACATTCTCATTTCTGTTCAAAGGGGACCCTACCTGGCATCCAGTTTAACTGGTACTTTTCTTCATCTGCCATTTGCCACCGTGAAACAAGACAGTTATTATTCCTGGCATATCATCAGCTATCTGCTGGCTTTTGGATGCATTTAAACAGCATGCACTGTGGATCCTACTTTTGTGGCTACATCAAGATGTTCCTGTAAAATCATTTGTCCAAAAATGGAATCTCTGTCAAAAATTTAGTTTTCTGAAGCGAAACCTGTCCAAATAGCAACAGCTCCCATCTCCAGGACGCATTCTGGATACGTTTCCCAGAGTTCCCATTTCCGAACACAAATGAAGTGCTGCATCAAAATTTCAGCTGCTTGAAGACTTCCTTACCTTTTGGACCGTGAACGTCCGTATGACATACTCTGCCAACGGTTCTGTCTCAATTAATGTGACTTTAATATCTCCATAGACCTCTGTGTCATCTGGCCAGTATCGAACACACTTCACCTGGGGGAGAAAAAGACAATATTGAGTGGAACCAGCTCAGCTTGAGTCACAGCTGACCTACATTTTCCTCCACTTTCAAGCTGAAGCCAACGCAAATTGAGCTTTCTTCTGATGTACAGACCTTGTCAAAATTAACTGTATAAATCAGATCAAAATTCCTTTACCACATATAGAAGCCACAGGGAGGATTTTTTTTAAAATGTGCTCTGTTGTCAATAAAAATGCAAAGGGTGTATTTAGCTCTTTTTTTTTTCAGATAGTCTTCCTTGAATTTCCATACATATCCTGCCCAGAGATCAGATGTACCTGGCAGTCACTGCCACTACCCCCTTTGAGAAAAACCTGTGCTACTGCTCTGTAATTCTGAACTGTCTCTTTAGCCAAAGAGTCTCAGTTCATGGGGATTGTGGGATACTTGTAGATGCACTAAATTTGTTTGGCCCTGAGCTTTTTCTATCAGATGTGGACACAAACTTGGCGTTTTACCAGCTGTGACGGGCCTCAACCAAGGCTCAAGAAAGAAATCTCCTGAGCAGGTAAACATATCCCAGCTTAGCCAGGTCTGAAAGCCACGTGCAAAGCTAACACACTAGAAATAAAAGCTGTGAAGCTCCAGAAGGGATATTTAGGCTAACAAACACTATCAGGTTATTAAATGCTCCAGCATGAAAGAGTGGAACAGCACCTAAAAGCCGAAGCAATTAGCTGCTGCAAAGCAGGTTTCATGTTCCAGTTCCAGTCATAATTGAAAGGGGTTTATAAATATTAAATACGATTAATGTGGGCTTGTTGTGGGGTTTTGTTGGTTTTTTTTACACAGAGGCATTTATTTCAAACTGAAGTGTCAGTAGAAGGTAAAATAGAATAAATAACAATAAATGAACAGAAGCAGCTGGCATTCAACCATGAGATCTAAGGGAAAGCATATTTGAATTACTAATGGCTGTGAGGAAACTATAATTTAATTTTTTTCTTAGTACCAAAGCAATGGAAAGGGACAAATATTGGGACAAAAATTTTAAGAACCCCAGTTTCTGGCTGAGAAAGTCTAAACCAAAGAGGCAAGAATATTTTGGGGAAAGCTACCCTAGACATGCTGCCTTCTTATCTCCTCAAGTCAAGCCTCCACCTTTTGAGTTATCCATGTTTGCTCCCATTGTGGGCTTTGGAAATTGCCTTGTGCTGAACACAAGGACTTCTGGTTCACCTGAGAGAGAATTGGTGGGCGTTTAGGATTTGGACTGTCATTTAAAGAAGTCCTGTGATAGTTTGAGCACCAGCCTCACGTCCTCACCCCTCCAGGTTTTTAGAGAAGTATTCAAGTCATGAGAAAAAGTGTAATTATTACAGAAGCACATTCTTCCTCCTGTACTGAAAAAAGAGAGAGCTTCTGAGCCTGCATAAATCTGTATGACTCTGCCAAAGCCCAGATTTACAGTAGGAACATGATCCTTATCAGTCTAGAAGGGAAACAGTGAAGTATTAGAAACTCCAGAGTTTTAGGGAGAACTCAGAGTGTCCAATTCATTTCCTCATTACAGCAAGCAAAAGGCATTTTGCTGCTGAGCTTGACTGAGCAGCAGCATCATGTTAAACCCAGTGCAGCTCTGGCTTTGGAAAGCGGCACCTTACCCTGCCCACTTCCACCAGGTTGGTGACCATGACAACACTTGCAGAGTTTTCTTGCCAGATCATCCTCCAGAAATCCTTCACTGTCTCTTGCATCGGCCCTGGGGCAGGAGAGAAGACAAAAGGACATCTCACGACGGTGCAGTGAACGCCAACAGTTCTTTCCAGCTGTTCTCCAGCCATTGTCCTGTTCCCACAGGATCCTGCTCTCCCTCTCAGAGCATCCCTCTGTGATTCAGGGTTACAGACAGGAACAGCCTGGAGCTCCCTGAGAGCTCAGACCCTTCCTCACAGTGGGTATTTAAGTGGATATTTAAGGTTCCAGCATTGTGGCACCACAGGTGATGGTGGGATCCTAGAGAGTGGAGACGACTCCTGTAATTGTGTGTGAGTGATGGGACATGGATGCGCCTTATAGGGAACCTGTAAGTAAGGCTGGATAGAAATTTGCACCTGATGCACCATGAAAATTCTTCCATTTCACACTTTATAACGGTACGGGGGAAGTGGTCATGGCATAAGAGTTGGGCCAGAGATGCAGAACAGCCCCCTGTTGTAAAGATCAGGAGTAGAGAGGTTTGTAACCTAACATGGATAGTCCCAAGCATTAAATTGGGTTGGTTTTTTATCTATTTTCCTAAACACATAGGAAATCTATCAACTAACTCACAGAGGCTGGGGTTCAAATGCACTTCCTACTAGTTCCCAGTAACCAAAGGCTCATCAGTCACAGGGTTATTCACATGTCCCACCTCAAGCAATTTCACTCCAGAAGGTAAACCCAGGATCCACAAAGCCCCTTTTAGTTTTAATCTCAATATTTCCTGCACAAAGGACACATTCTAGGTTGTACTGCAACCTCTGAGCCTGTGGCATTTTTTTATTCCTTCTAGCCGAGGTTTTACATTTGAGTGCCTTAAAGATCTTGAGATGTTCTGTATCCTTCCCTTTTGTGCCCCTACAACAAGTTCTCAGGTATTCCCCAAAACAGGTGATGTCACCCTATAAATAGCTCCTCAAACAATTTAAACCAGCAGTGGTTTCACCATTATTTAGACATACAAGAGCGAACTTGCCTTGAGTTGCAATGTAATGGCGAGGCCGGTGGTACCCCTGGAAAAAAAGAAAACACATAAATGCCTGTGAGATCACAACTCAGGGAAGGCACTGCACGGATTTGATACTCTCCAGGTACCAACTGCTGCACTCTGACAGGGTATAACTGCTTATTGAATGAATAAAGGGGGCAACCAGGTTTCCCTGGGAGATTTTAAGTGAGGCTATCTTGCTCAGGCTGAATAACAAGATTTTCATTATGCCAAAGGGAAAATTCTAACGGGCATTTTTTAAGCATTTCCTCAAAGAAATGCAAGTCCTGTGATTAACCTGTGAGTAACTCTGAAAGCTGTCAGGCAAAACACTGCATCTTCTTGTTTGAAAAGAATAAAGGTACAAATTTGCCTCTGTGTGAAAATGCTGCCTAAGTGTGGTTTTTATCCCTTAAAGAATCTGTTCTAAACATTCCACGTTCCTGTGATTTAGGAGCTGCCTACAAGCAGCGCATGTTCATTTGATCACTGGGTGTGAGAGGGAGGCTGGCTTTCAAATGCTATTTTATAACACTAAAAAAAAAGTCAGTCTATTTACGTGCCTTCTGCACTACAACTTTGTAAGCAGCTGGCAAGTCTCAGATACCCACTAATGCTACTGTGAGGGGCTGATGCTGATTCCTGCATCCATCATTTAGCCCACATCCCACTTATGTTGGTGGATCTGTCAAACACAGGAAATCTCCATCTGCCCAGATCGGTCAGACAAAATAAACTGGAGACTGAGAACCTTCTCCCTGTCACAACACGGTGTCTGTGTAACGTTCTGCTGTCACTCATATCAGATCAACAGTCTGTCCCTATGTCAGAGGCACCAAATTCCTGAGCAGACTCGTCACAGGAATGTTTGTCACGGCGGGGATGTCCAGGAGCCTTACATCGATGTAATTGGCATTGATGTAGTCAGAGTGAGGGTCCCCATCCAGCAGCTGCAATCTCACTCTTGAGTGATCATCTGAAAGAAGGAAAGGAGAAAAAGTGACAGTAACGATAAATGGGAGTTTCTAAGTGGCTTATGTGCTGATTCCTGCAAATGGGCACCACGGAAACACAGAATGTCCTAAGTTGCAAGGATCATCCAAGTCCAGCTCCTGGCCCTGCACAGGACAACCCCAAGAATCCCATCATGTGCCTGGTAATTGGGTAGTTCAATATTTACAATAATAAAAAAGGAAATAACATCGCATGTATCCCTGTTCCTAAAAGCCCTTTATTTTGTGTTTCAGATGTAGTGTTCAGATCCTTGAGTCAGTCACGCTCTGTGTTCTTTAAACTAACTGCTGTCACCATAATCCCTACGGAGATTTGAGACAGGTCCCAAATGTTGCCTGGTGTGGGAGTCTTGGGACAGATCTTTGCAGGGTGTACCTCCACTACAAAAGCCATTTTCCCACTAGGAAGTTACGACCTCCTTGGCTTCAGCTGATCTATGGAAACTGAGGCAAGAGCTAAAACTGGCAAGATCAGGATAAAAATAAATAGGTCACAACAGAGGTATAGAAGATTGAGGGTAAAATGGCAAATGAAACCCTGAAAATAAGAAATGGGGCAACCCAGGAATCTGAAGGGAAATATGGAAGGAAATCAGAGCAACGTTCCTTTCCGTGACCCCCAGAACTCACGGCAGCAAAACGGCATCAAGGCAGTGCTGAAAAAAATGACAAAATTAGAGATGTTCATCTTCTCGAGGAGGTTCAAAGTTACTTTAGATAAGGCAATAAAACAGCAGGGATCAATCTTTTCATCTCCCAGCACGCTCCACAGTTCAGACGCAGGAAGGAACTACGCCAGCGGGCAGATTATGCCATGATTTTCCACCAGGGGAATAGTTTGATCTTCCCCTGGAACAGCTGGTGCTGGGCTCTGCCACAGGAGATACTCCTGAGCCAGGCTGCTGATGTGATTTGCTCTGGCAATCCCAGCACTGGTATGAAATTAATTGCAGAACTGCTATCTAAGGGCCAGTTGCTTGCAAAGGCTCCTGGGTTACAGGGGTCACTGCTGGCCATGCTGTGATCATTTCTAAATGATTTTTAAAGAGAAGTATAATATCGAGTCCATTAAGTTTATTTCCTCCCTACCAGCTACATAGAGCGTAGCTCTGACAGTAAAGCTTTAATGTTCAGCAGCACTTTGCAAAATACAGGCCCAAGCACGATTTACATTCAATTAAAAGGAATCATAGCAATGAAACACAAAAACACGAGGTGTAATTCTGCAGCAACTCAGTCAAAAAGGGGTTTGGTCATGACTTAATTAAATGCAGAATCAGATAATAATTGCAAAGACAGATGTTTGGGCAGCTCTGAAACCCCAGACTTGGATATATATTAAATATTCGTTTGGTTGTGTAAAGGAATGGTGCTGCTCTGTTCATCCTTTGGGTGAGATTTACACATCTAAAAAGATACAACCTCGTCGCTGTGCTTATGGAATCCCATATTTGCATTCAGAGAAGGTGATGCAGGTGAATCCATCAGAAGCTCTGTTATATTTGTATTAATAAATATAACCTTTGTAGACATGGGGAAGTGGGTACATTTCTCAGAGCGCTGATGTTCCCAATTACCTGCGCTCAAGGCAACTGCACGAGGAGCTGCAGTAAATCATGTGCTTAGACAGACAACAAAAGAATTTATACTTAGAGCAATTCACACAGACAGACAAAGAGCTGATTAAACTGGACATCTGGATGAAATACAGAAAAACTCCCGCAGACAGTTTCACACTTGCAATTCAGGGCAGCAAACTGAGCTCGTTGAGAGTCACGGGGAACAACAGCAAAGAAAAATAAACCCTGGAGGTGATGGCTGGGAGGAGAAACATTTACTGACTCGATGCCACAAGAGAACAACGTTATGGAAGTGTCAGCTTGCTGCAACTAAAAATGAGACAAAAAATGCCCCTCTTGACAAGTGAAAAGGATCTCAGGTTGATTTTTTAAAGCGGGACAAAGGCAATGTCCATGCACAGGGTGTAGCTCAAGTGCTCCGAACAAGCCTCGAGGAAGGACCTGCCTCTCTTCATTTAATAGAGACAAACTCCAAAATTAAGTTTGAGCCACTCTTTAGACAGAAACTTAAACCAGGCAGGATGAATATCTCTGGAGGGAGCTGAGTGGGGAAGACCTGAGAAACAGACTGAGAAGCTTTAGGCATTTCAGACAATTAGAGGTAATTATGGATTAAAAAAAGAAGCTCCACAGGTGCAAAAAAAGTGTTGTTGGTTTGGGGTTTTTTTAAGCCAAATAAGGGAAAACTCATACAGGATGAAGAAGTGATCATTGAAAATTAAAGCTATTTATCAAAAAAAAAAAAAAGGAGACATTCAGGTCCAATCATATTTTGGGACTGAATGAGAAACACTTTGCTTTGGGAGGGCAGAATTCAAAATATTTCACTGCATATTTTACAAAAATGAGATTAGTTCCTGAGGGAGATTTATTGCTCTTACAAGTGAGAAGAGTGCAGCAGAAAAAAAAAAAATCTGTGTATATGCTAAGCACACAAAATATTAATGATATCTTAATGGTGTCTTTAACCTTGTTCAGAAGTTTAGGAGCAGAGTCTGGATAAAACTTCATAAAGTAACTTACCTTGTAAATGTCTTCTTTCCACAAAAGACTTTGAAATCTGGCTTTTCTTTTTTTAAGGCAAATTATCATGCTCTTAGCAGTAAAAATCTTAGGGGTTTTTGCCTACAGACTTTAAAGGCCTTTTTAAAGAACAGCAAATGTCTTCATTATATCTTCTCCCAATGGTTAAAACTTCTTTCTGATTCTGCACTTTATTCACTGGACTACATTAGGCAAGGTGACCACCTATTTGTCACACTGAAACAAAAGGTTATCTCAACTCTTCATTAAATTTATCAGACATCGTATCCCTAAGTGCTACAAATGGACTCTTCAGAAACTTTAAAAATGGAGGGAGAAACAGAAAAAAAAATTGCATTCAGGAACCACAAAAAATGGAAATAGGCTTTAAAAAAGGTATAAATAAGTTTATTTCTCCCTATTTACTACAGTCTGCATGCAAGTTAGCAGAACTCTAAATTTATATGAAGAGTGCTTTGACTGAAAATTGGTCTTAAAACAGATTTCAAAAATGACAAGAACTTCAGTGAAAAGCACCGCGATCCCATTTTAGCACAAAATTGTCACCATTTTAAACTTCTGTCAAAATTCCCATTAGTGATCACTTGAAATATCATGGCAATTTCTCCCCATCTCATTTTGACACCAGCACTGGATTAATCTCACACAACTTTCGCCATCTAAATATTACTCAGCTCGTCTAAATTGGCTGTCAAGGTTCCCCACAGTCAAGGCAGAAATCCAGACATCGTTTGAAATGACTCAGCCCAGTTTCTGGTACAAAAGGATGATCTGCCCCTTCAAGGACACTCTGTCTTCCCGTTTCTGCCCCCACTGGACTGTGCCTGGAGAGCTGGGTAACAGCAAGGTGGGATAAATCCCATCCTCTCAGGGTCGTAAGTCATGGATATTGCACAGACACGCAAGAATTTAGGCACTACGGGAGAAAGCATGGAATAAAAATACTTGGAAGATGAAAGATTTCTGTTCTAAATCCAAAATACTGACATGTGAGGCCCTGGCACTGCTTGCCCAGAGAAGCTGTGGCTGCCCCATCCCTGGAAGTGTCCAAGGCCAGGTTGGACGGGGCTTGGAGCAACC
>JAWMRA010000050.1:3142140-3179676 GCA_035584735.1 Pseudotriccus pelzelni | reverse complement strand
ACCTAAAAAATCCAATGCGCAGGCTGGAAGGTGTAAAGACCTTCCCTGGATCTTCGTTCACGAAGACTGGCCATTACTTACTTTACTACCTACATGCCAGCTGAAAGCTCCTTTAATCTCTTTTGTTCATCTCTTCCACCACAAAAGTCTCCAATTAATACACAGTCCCAAAGCATATGGCAGTCAGAGCACGAAGGAAATAAAGCAAATTTCTCTACTGTTTTTTTGTCATCAACTCAATAGTTTTAGCAGAACGCCACAAGACTTTAAACCAGCAGGGAAAAGAAAGGGACAGCAAGTGCTCTCCTATAAACTGAAGCAAAACACAGTCCTATGTCTTTGCATCCTCAGCTCTCATCTGAGAGTTTTTACTCCCCTATAACATAATGGCTCTAAATCTGACCAAGATGGGGAGAAATCAAATAGTACCAAAGGTCACATATAGCTTCTGGGTATTTTCTCTTTTGTGGAATAGATTCAGCTCAACCCACAAAAGCTCAACATCCCTGCACTAACAACCACTTTCCGATGCTCTTTGAAGGCCTCAATATCTAGGCCCTAGAGCAGATTTAAATCATTTTGCTTCAGCACATAGATGGATACACAGCCTACCCTTGCCCCCTAAAGACAAACCTTGCATCTCCACAGTTGTCTTTGTGTTTACAGCTTTTATACCCCGAGTGCAGGAGCAAAGCTCGTGGACTCAGTTGATGTAAGAAAAGGTTTGAGCAGGGCAGCTTCCTTACCAGTCTGGGCCACTGCAGCGCATCTTCCCACCAGCCACAGTGTATTTCTGTGCTCATACAGACCCCAGATCCACTCCTCAGCTTTTATACTTTTCCAAAAACGCATCACTGTCGTGGAAGGGAACCCTGAAAATCTGGGATTTAAGGCATGGCAGAGTTGGGAGTTCTCTTGCCTCTCCTCTCCATGAGCAGATTAGCTCTGAGATTGGTTTGCAAATGAAGAAGAGCAGGTGTTGGGGCTGACAGCAGGATGTGGGTTTTCACAGAGAGGCAGGATGTTAATCCAGCCCTGGGAGAGCAGTGAGCCGAGTAAAACAGTCCTGTAACTGTGCTATTACCCAGAAGGCCAGGAGGACAAGATCTAATCTGCTGTGATTCACTGAGCAGTGCTACTTACTGCAAGGGCTTACAAACCCCCATTTTAACACAAGTCTCTGAAGCAGTTACAGAAGTTAGATCAAAACCTGACTTTGCAGTTCACTCCCGGAAAGGCAGGGGATACCTTGTTCCAGGAGTGATAAAACAGCAATGGTGGTTAAATAAATAATGTTAATTGCTATCTGCAGCCTTCTACCAAATCAACTGGCAGGAGCAATCAGCGTCTGCTCTGAGTCATTACAATTCCAGCACAACGAAGCAGCTCAGGGTGTAACCATGTTCCCCCCCTCCTCTGCTCAGGCTTTTGCACAGTTTGTACCCAACAGAGCACAATTCATTTTCGGGACATGCCTAGAGGGAAGCCCTTTCCTGCTATTCTGAGCTCTTCTTCTGATCCTTTGCTCCGGATCCTGTCACTGCCTTTACTCGGCGAAATTGCCCAACGTTGCCCCGATGTTGCTGGCTCAGCCAGCCACACCACTGTAATTTCCTAGTGGTTTTACAAAATGATGAATGTTATGTTGCTTCCTCAGGCATCCTCCCTTCATTCTCCCAGGCCTCCTCAACAGAAGCAAGGACTTCACTCCATTTTATCACTATTGCACACTACTAAATTCTCCTTGCTGCCTTTTAGAAGAGCTGTTGTCTCCTCCTCAAACTCTTTGTTCTGATATTTGAAGTGAAGAAAACCCACTCAGCTTTGTTATTCACCTTCAGCTTGTCTGCATCCTTCCTCTTTCACTTTGCCTTCCTTATCTGTGGCTTTCCACCCTCTAAACCCCATTCTGAAATCCTTCCCAACAGCCCTTCCCATTTCAGCTTCTTTTCTGACATTTTATCCTCTGCAGATGCTTCTTCCTTAGCACTAATTACATTTTGCATTCCCTTATTCAAGTTCATCACCTCCTATCTGCTCTGCTCCTGTATTTATATTTATAGCTAAAAGGCTCACATCACTCTTCCTTAGACAACAACTCCTATCCCTTTAGATAACACCCCGTTTATCTTCCTTGATTTTGCTTCCTAACTTCTCACTTTTCACTTGGAGTTCAACGCTTGCTTTGTGCCCACCTTCCCCCTAAATGGGATGGTGGCTGTTGCGCACACAGTCTGGCCTCTTTTCACCTCCGCTTCCAAATTATGCCAAATGCTCGCCCAGAATCACACAGAGAAACAATGCCTTTCACATTTCCTTCCTCATATCACACGATGGCACTTCCACCTCCAATCCAGTGTTTACAGCTGGATGATTCATCTGTCTTAGACTCGTTTAATCTCAGTTAATTGTATAGACAGGTAAATTGAGCCTCTGGCTGGAGCTCTCTGCCACAGGACACTCACAGCAAGGTGGAGCTTTCAGGCAGCTGAAGTTAAAGGAGACAATTTTCATGCTAATTGTAACAGTCCAGTACTGTCACTTCCATTTTCCACAGGGAGACAAAAAGACTGATGGAATCAGTGAGCTGCTCACAACCAGTGCAAAGCCAACAGCACAGGTGGGATCAGATCAGGGCTCACAAACTTCTGATCTTCGTTTCCAGATTTCTTCATCTTGGCCACAGGGGCTCTGAACTGAGCTGTTCTATGCCAGTCCCCCCGAAAGAACCACATTTATTTCAAGGCTTAAAAGAGAGGAGATGATCTTTCTTTGCAATCTAGGTTTAGTTTGGGCTTTTTTTTTTGTTTTGTTTTGGTTTGAAATTCTTTAGTCAAGTCTATTTGTTCTACAGGAAATATATACTCAACCCAAGGAAAAAACGCAGTGCAAAATGTCCCTCAGCATGACTTAATTTTGCTTTTATAATATTCTATAGATTTATCTAGTCATGAAAATCTATAGCATGTTCATTTATATTCTTATTTCTTGTTCTGATGGTCTCAAGCTTGGCTTCTCCAACTTGATGCTGCTCAGCAGCCCTTGAAAAGAATTACTTTTCACACCTCCTCCCTGCAGTCGTAAGGAATGATGAAACACTGGGATGAGCTGCCTGGAGAGCCTGTGGAAAGCTCAGCCTTGGAGATCAACTTTGGAAAGAGGCTTCAGAAATATGTGATAAAAAAAAAAGAGAGATGAATCTAATCCTGACTCGGAGAATAAAGCTGACCCAAGTGGTTTTATGGAGTCCTTCCCTGCCCTGCAGTTCTGCAGTGTATCAATATTCCAATAACATCAACAATAACTGATAACTGAAAAAAGCAAACAAAGAAGTTTCAGCGCATTTTCAGCTGCCTTATTGTGATTCTGAGGCACAAGCTGAGCTTGTCCCACCCCTCAAACCACCTCTGGAGACAAGCAGTGACTGCTCCACTAGTTCCTGACCATGAGGAAGCAGAAAAATCTGATCTCTGAGCCACATCTAAAAATCTGATCTACCTGCAGCTCCTTTGGTGGCACTGAAAGCTCTGGGATATGTAGTAAAACTGGACAGAAAATGGGCATCATCACACACCGTGAAAATCTCACAGAAGTATTTAGCCCTTAAATTACAAACACGAAGCACAGAGCAAGGCTGGCATAAGATGGGTAAAAACTCCACAAAGCCGTGCAATGATGTTCTGTAAAATAATTATAAACCCCCCCCCCCCCAAAATAAACCCAAACAAGTTAGCCTGTAACAAATGGACTAAACTCCTGAACGCTCAGCACTGTAAACCAGATTGCAGTGAGCTCCTCAAACACTCTCTTTCCCACAGCATGCACATAAAATCTCTCAGGAAGCTCAGTTTAATGTGAATTTATACCTACAGGAGATTATGTTCCCGTATCTGTTCTTATTGCGGTTTTCGTCCTCCTTGGCCGTGTCCCAGGACGCTGTTTGCCCCTCGGGGAGTGCCTGCAAAACAAACAACAGTGGGCTGTTTATAAAGACCTGCCTTCAGGTGGGTGAAGAGGCCTGAGCAGGACAAAAATAAAGGCACTGAATAATTCAGCAGCTGACCAAGCAAAAGGCTCTTTGAGGAAAGGGTATCTCCACTAACATGTGCAGACCATTTGCATCTCTTGGCTTCTGCCAGCCAAGAATACTTGTCCTCCTGCTACTTCTCATCTAAAAGGATCAGGGGAATTTGTTTCTGGCTGCACAGTCCCAGGTTAACCTCATTTTTCCGGGCAGAACAAGGCTCGTGGAGGTCTCACAGAAGTACACCCCTAAGAAAACCCAAATGGCTGAAACGCAGGGCTCAGCCTTTCGTGTTGAAGTTGGAAATAGATGCAGTGCTTTCACCAATTCCTGTGTTAATAGTGGGTGCTGCAATACAATCCACTAGCTGGTTTACTCCGAGGAAAAACAAAGCAGCTGGGGGTTTTAGATGGTGTGTGAGGAAGAGGGGCCAAAGGAGGTAAAACACTGCCATGAAGTATGAAAATAAACAGCCGTTTTCCTAAAATCTGCTCTTTCAGTTGAGGAAGGGATGGGTAGGGGAAACTGGCAGCACTCAGCACTACCCTACCTGCAGCTTGGCCCTACAACTGCTCTGAACACACTGGAATGAGCCACTTCCCCTTTGAGACACGGCCAGGGAGGAGTTTAAGGCAGAGCCTGAAAAGCGGCAGCTGGCACAGGATGGTGACTGGGAGATGGTCCTGGGTGTGAAGAACAGCTCCCCCTGAACTGCCTCAATAGTTCTGCCTCCTCCAAGATGTGCTCCCTACCATGATCCTACATCACCAAAACCAACATTATAAATTGTATTATTTCTGCTCCCTGGGGAATTACGGGGGTCTTATACCCCAATCAGCGTAGAATCATATCTGCCTCAGCTAGAAGCTGTGCTAGGAAATGAATTTATATTCATCTTCACAAGCCACCCAGGTCTATTATGTGCCTGAATGCAAGAGCAGAGAGACACAATTAGGATCTACAACAGTGACATTACAATTAAACTTAATATGAGCAAAGCCCTGGCAGAGCAGATCACTGCGAATGTCCCCCAAAGGGTTCCAGGACAGCAAATGTCAGGCACTGCAGCACTGCCAGGAGCACTGCTGACAGAGACAGGGACAGCCAGTTCCCATTCAAAAACCCAGGAGAAAGAGTAATTGCTCTGTAATTGGGGAGGGCTTTGATCACACATATATTTCCTTTGCAGACAGTTGTTTCCAAATAGCAGCTCATCTCCTGAGGAAAAACACCCGACCAACAAACCCACACACAACAAAAAAATCCCCCAATGAAAGAAAAGAGGTGAGGAAGGCTCATTTTCATCTTCAAAGACTGAGGAAAAAGGTGTCTTATTTTTCCACTAGTATCAAATTACAGCAGGTTGACCAGAGAATGGTAGCAGGCATGAGGCACCTAATCAGAGACTGATCTGAAAAGAAAAAGAAATAAAAGAAATAAAAGCAAACCCTTTCTCATGACTTCCACGTGGACTGAGCTATCTTGTCCAGAGAAAACACATTCAGGCCCAATAAATCCCTTTTCAAAAAACCGTATCCTTTCATGAGATTTGAACACGAAATTCTCCACTGAAATTGATGTTTTTGTATTTGCTGATAGAGCCTCCAAAGAGTTAAGAGTCCGGGGTTTTTCATCTCGTTCAATACCACAGAAATCTCTGCTTCCCACAGAACTGCCCAGCCCCACAGGGAGGGGGTTGTGTGAGCAACACAAACTACCCTTGCAGGGTAGGAGGGCACTTTATATCCCTCCTTTTATAAAGAGCAGATGAACCAACGGGGGTAACTCCATGTGCACTGGCGGCATAGCCCAAAGGGTTTTCCTACGTGGTCACTAAAAGTGCAGCACCAAGAATTGAAACTGCACTAGAAACGAAGGCAAAAATATCAGTTATAATGGGGTTGCACCCACAGAAAGAGGAGCACACCTAATGCTCTGCTCCTTCGGGTTTTGTTGGTACAATAAGTATCTCCATAACTGCAGAAGAGTTACTAATTCTGTTTCTAGCTGCATTATCAGCAATGTTAAATCAGGACAGATCAGTCAAGCACTGGTAGTTAATCTAAATTTCACAGGAAACGCTCCCCCTTCTTTCTTTGACTTGGTAACAGCAGAATTTCAGTGTTCAAAAAACTATACTTGATTTTTAGGCTTTTTCTACTTCTAAAACTTCCTAAACTCCTCTTGGAGAAGTTTTGTGAAATTTATACTGAAATATCTTCCCACTAGTGGAATTTAGGTTACAGTAAAGCTTTTTAAACTAAATTGATCTAAATTTTAGCTGAAATTACAAGGATAGTTCTCTCAAAGTCAGATTCATCTCAATCAAGCTTCCTAAGCACCACGGCCCAAACTTGAGTGAAGTGTTTTCATTGAATTGAGGCTTACTGCAAGCCAATTTAAATTTCCAATGGATGCATTTAGTTAGTTTGCTGTTTGTTTTTAATTTAAATACAAAAATTTGAATCCTTCATCTGCACTGATCTACCTCAACGCTGCAGTATTGCTGCCAAAGGCAACAACATCAGTTAAAAGCCTCCCTGCTCATCCCAAACTGTGCCATGGAGCCCTGGCCCTCTCCCTGCAGTCACTCTCTCCTCAACAGCAGTGGAAAAAACTGTTCCCACAACTCTGCTGAGAGCCAGAATTAAAAACTGCTTTGGCTTAAAAATAAACCACCTGAAAAGAAGTATTTCAGCCATTCATTTTGCAGCGTTACATCACAACCTGGATCTGTTCTTCTGACCACAGGAAGATGTGTGGGCAGAAATTAAAGGGTTAAAACCCAGAGGTGACTTCCATAAGCTGAAGAATTTCAATACTAAGATGCTCGAGGAAGGAGCCACAAAATCCAAAATAACTAAACGGTCCCAGTAATGCAGCAGGAGAATGTGCTTTAGTGACATCCTAAATCATAATGGAAAATGAGTTTGGGTAATTAAGCTTATTATCTCTTCCGCCAGTAATTGGTGCTTGCAGTAAGTCTATGGGACTGGTCCCACAGCTCACAACAAATCAGGGCTGATGTGTTCTGGAAAAGGAACTGGAGACATTTAAACGAGTCCTGTTAAAATGTTTATGGCTATTCCTAATCCCAGATAGTGCCATCTACACCCAGAGCCCCCGATAAGATTTTTTTTCCTCTTCTGTTCCACTTGTGTCATTGCTGAAGAGAAGCAGCAGCCAAAAAAGGTCCAAGTCACACCTTGCCCTCAGGTGCACAGGAGGGCCCAAAATAACACCCCCCACACCCCCCCCCTCCCCCGCCCCGAGGACTGCTGACAGATTCCCACGTTCACACACTGTTATCACCCCCTTCACACCAGCGCTGACCTCTTACACAACCACATCCTGCATCTCATCTCAGCGTGGAGCTACCAGAAATGTGGTGTGTTTTTTTATTTTTATTGGATGCCCTCAGTAAACTAACTCGCTGCCTGAGCCCCAACATGTAGGTGCAGGCAGCCTTTAAACAAATATGGAATGCAATTTCCAGGTTACTGAGCGGAGATGAGAATACACAGAGATAAGAGATTGTCATGTGTGACTGATACGCTCCCTTCAAAGTGATTTTTCATGAGACTAAAATTATTTGGTAACATGTCACTAAACAGGCTGCAATTTATGCTATCAATTTGCAAAGTAAGTAGAAAATCAGCTCCTTGGAAGAAAAAAAAAGAACATATTTGGAGGCGACACTGATATTAGTGTCTGAAAACACGTTTTAAAAGAGACATCAAATCCTTTTTTAAGATTTTCATCAACTGTGCTGCAAAGCGTTTTTGCCAAGCCAGTTTTGCAGCTTCGTGCCTCCTGCAGATCCCCACTGTGAGCCAGCTCAAACCTCCCACCTTCCCGGAGCTTCCCGACATCCCCCCCCCGCCCGCCTTTGTGGCCCCCGCTGTTGGGAGCTGAAGTCCTGCCCGCATCCCAAGCTCCAAAGCCCCAATTCCAGCATGGCAAGCGCCCCTTACCGCGGGCAATCACTGCTGATGGAAGGGGGGAACACTTGCCCAGGGGGGTTTGTGAGCTCCTGGCATTCTCCAGGGGACCCCTCAGAGAGAAAGGAATTATGCAAACCCATATAATGTCACCGTCATTACAGACGTCTGTAGATGGCACTTTGTGGGAAAGGCACAACTTGTGGAGCTGAAAGTTGCATTGACATTTTTCATGCTAATGTGCTATTTTGATAATTACCCATGCCAGTGCCAGGAAATTACATATATGCCAGCACCTGTTTTCTTCTTGAGCATCAAGAACTAGATCTCAGGGCATATGTAATTGGGCTGAATGTAGTTTTGGGTACTGTTCATGGAAATGGAGGCTGAGGGGGGGCCTCAGTAAATCTCCTAAGGGAATTATTACCCTTTCTCAATATTAAATACAGCTCTTTATACTGATAGTTTAATTAGCACGCTTGATTATGGGGCGAGAGTGACTAGACCTGGTTAACATACAGTTTCCAGAAACATTTGCTATGAAACAGCCTTTGATTCCATCTGATTAAAAAAATGCTCCTGGTGACAAGCAGGAAAAGACTCCCTCTCAATTACAGCAAAGCCCAGCACTGAGGGTACAAACCCCATGGACTCTCACTTGCAGGGTGCAAAAGTGAGCTGTTTTCATTAAGTAACTTATTTTTCACAGCTGTTATGTTATTTTTAAGTAGTTTTAATGCCACTGTGGATATTAATTGCTTATTGCCTTCCCACAGGCTTACTACATTCATTATAATTATCCCTTGCTAGAGCTGAGTCTCACATATGTTTGATGCTATTTCCCTCCTCTGTCTGTTCTGCTTTAAATGTATATTCCTTTTTCAGCTCCTCCCCAGTGTTGTGTTTTCTGGTCATTTGGATTATATTCCTGGTCATTCCAGGTTTGGGGGGGAAGATGGGGAGGGGAAGAGGGTTATTTTCATTTTTTCCAGCTTACCTTTTACTCCTCTCCTCACCCAGATTTGGAAGCGTATTCTGAGCCAGAGGTTTGAGCGTAACTGGAAAATTCCACCTTCATTTAAGCTGCACAAATTCCTGCCTTTGACTTTACAACTCTGCATTCAGGTCATGGCGCTGTGATTAAATCTGATCAATGGTGAGGGAGTACTTTGGAGCTCCCTGAAAGTTCAAGCAAAACCCCTTCCTTTTCTTACAGCCTGGTTTACACTACCCAAAGAAAGCACATCAATAAGGAAGGGACTGTGGGACTCCACGCTCTGCACCGAGTTCAGCACCTGTTAAATATTTACTGTCTGCTCTTTATGGGAGAGAGGGCACATTCTATGGGATGAGCAAAATGTCACCCACTTACTGCTGCAATAAACACCTTGTCTTTGTACCTGAGGGCCACCAAAGGCTGGCAGTGCTGTAAAATCCTGCCCTCATAAACCAAAATAAGAAAGGAAAGGATTAAGAGGGTGAAAATTAAGGAGAGGAAGCTCTTAAAACACAGTTATCCTCCCTTCCAAGGTTCTGTCCCTCATGAGTGCAACTTCCTGTGAAGAAAGATAATGGGCAGGTACCCTCAAAATGCCAGGCAGTGGAAGGACTGTAGGAAAATTTATTTCCAAGGCCAAGAACACTGGACTTAAAGAACATTCGCCTTCATGGAGTTTCAAACACGGAGCCTGGGGAAAGACACACCCCCTGTTCTTCTCAGGGCTTTTATCTTCCCTGGCCCCCCTCTGTGGGGACCTTCAAACATCTCTGCAAGGACTTACCTTTTTCTCATACCAGGGGGAAAGTTTCTCTGGAATGCAGGAGGAGAAAACATCTAAAACTGTCTGTGGGAAAGGAGCCTCTTCCAGGCAGGACTGTCTCCCTAAGCAAAGCGAGCCCTGATTTCGTGATCAAACTTTTGGAAGGCTCTTCTACCCTTATGCTCCTCTACTCAGTGAGCGAAGGTGCCTCTTACCTCATACTCCTCTTTGAAACCGTAGCCCTGTCCCCTCTTCATCTGGGTGATGTGCTGCAGCAGGTCTGCCACTCGGATGGCAGGCTGGAACTGCCCCCGGGGGTAGGACATCTCCACGGGCTCGCAGCTGCGGTACGGGTGGGTCTGGATGGTCAGCGTGGGCTGGGGCATCTCTCCATGGCTGCTGTCTGTTGGAAAGACAGGGAGGCAAAACAAGCTGTCACCACTCTGCCATTTCCAGGCTCATCCTCTGTTTTAGCTGTTTCTCCGGCACCCCGTAGGTTGGGGCAGGCGAAAGGAAGCAAAGAAAGAAGTAAGAAACACACACCGTGTGAGTACATAACTAAGTAAGAAACAAACAGCCTTCAGCTGCCTGGAAACTAAACCACACTGGAGTAACTCCTTGTGTCAAGGAGACAAACTCAAAGATGGGAACACAGTGAACAGCCTGTGAGGCTGCTGAGGGTGCAGCATAAGGGTGAGCTCCCCAGAACTCCAACACAATTACATACCTGTCTTCACAGACCTGCAGAGAACACAGCTGAGAGATACATACACATGAGTAAGAGACCCAAGCAGCATTTGGGGTGTACAGCATGAGATAACTGAAAGGGGCCCAAGTGAGCAGCAAACAAATTATTAGCATTTCAAATAAGCCACACGGGACGCCGGAGGTAAATTAAACTGCTCTGCTAGTTCAGGCCTAAAATTTTATATGTCAGTTACGAAGATGGAATATCATCAGAAATAATAAAGCAGCATAAAAATGTAGTCATCCTGCATGCAGAAATTTAAATTTCAGATGTGTAAACTTAGTAGGAAAAGGGTGTTTTTCTGAAAGAAATGGATCTAAAGAAATCTATCACTATGCAGATGGAATTGCAACCTCGTATCTCCAGCAAAACTATGTACCTAACAAGATATTCTCAGTGAACTAATAGAAAAGAATTTAAATAATAACTTCAATTACCAAACAACTGACTGTAACAACTTTTAACAACAGGAACTCAGATTAAATGAAAAATTCAGTTTCTTATCTTACAGAGTTAACCAAATATACCATTGGTTTTTCCTGTGATTACAGGGATCTGAGATGCTCAGGTCCTTCCACACATACAATTCTTTCAGGTCTTACCAAACCCAAGCCTTAGCAAACAAAAAACCTCCCTCTCTCAGACCGTTGAAAAACTCCCCTCAAGCTGGCACACACAGGGCTTGTTCGCTGACAAAGAGCTGAAACACCCGCCCTTGTCAGGAACGCTGCAGCCGTGTCTTTGCAGGGATAAAGAATAAATAAATCAAATTGCAATTTCAGGGTGATTTTTGTGAGGCACAAATACGGTCAGAATGCTACTGTAAAAACTGCCCTACTTGAGAAACCACTGTGGAGTTGGATCAGAGGCTGTCAGGGCTCCCCATGTCCCTCCTGCGAAGGTGGGCAGGAGCAGAGAGACCTCGTGGCAACTGGTGAACCAATGAGTGACAAAACATGACAAGTAACGCTTGAGCTGGCTGATGGTTAGATTAGGGGGAGGATACGAAGACAGGGATATGCTGTGTTTGGAAGTTGGAGGGCGATGAGGAGCAGACAAGGATGCCAGCAGTGGACACCACTGCATGATCATCAGTGAGATAAAAACATCTGGTGGGTGAATTAATCACATCCCGCTCTTCTGAAATAAATTAGCACAGTGATCATCTGCTTTGAAGATCAGACTCCTGAATTTAAGAATTTCTAGGTCCCAGGTTCCCATCAAAACAGTCACATTCCCGGGACACTCAAGAGATTTACAGGGCTATGGCCCAAGCAAAGCAACCCGCACATACAAAATGAGAATAAATTTGGGATTTAAGGAAGAGTAACATCCAAAGCATTTGTATAATCATCCCTAATGCTCTGACTAATGACAGTGTGAGAACTCTGAACAGAGGGAATTTCAAGGCCTATTAATTCCCCTAGTTGGATTCGCTTTCCCAATGCATCTTTCCTCCCCTATTCCCTATTAACCTCCCGTAATGGGAAGGAGAAGATTTTTATCGCACACCATTTCCAACAGACGTACTATGTTTAATTTTCCATCATTAGGTTTAATACAAACCCAATCTCACAACTGGCTTCTCTGAGGGACCTGCAAGTAATGCCACATTTTTATCAGCCCCAATTAAAAAACATTATGAGATCCTTATTCGAGAGGGAGCCTTAAAACTAATGTGTGGTTCTGGAGCTAATACAGGGAGGGCACAGCAGAGCACAGGCCACCTGTAAAATGTAGCTCAGATCAGCCAACTCCTTTGCAGGCAATTACTGATTTCTCTCTTCATCAGTTCCTTTAATTCTGCTATACTTGGCTCTCTTCTCAAAGAGATGTATCGCAGGGAGACGTGAGAGCCAGGAAAGTGGTGCCTCCTCCTTTCCAGAATAATTTATCTCAAAGTAGGTGCTCATATTATGGGTCTGGAACAGGAAGAGGGTGCTCAGAAGCAAAGAGGGGTCTGTCTCTGGCCTTTGAGTCTATAGTGACAACTGGTCCCTTTGGTGAGTGAGATAAAAATTGGTACAAACCCCACTGACTGTAGGAACAACTCTTGCAGCATTGTCATAGAGTCACAGAATGGTTTGAGTTGGAAGGGACCTTAAAGACCATCCTGTTCTATCCTCCCTTCCATGAGCAGGGATACCTTCCACTAGCCCAGGTTGTTCCAAGCCCCATCCTTGAATGCTTCCAGGGATGGGGCAGCCACAGTTTCTCTGAACAACCTGTGCCAGGGCCTGCCCACCCTCACAGGGAAGAATGTCAAGTGTGGCCCATGGCATCACACCTTCTGCGTGCCTCTCACCCAGCCACGTGTTTCAGCTTAAAGAAAAGTATCACACAACCTGAGTCATCCTACTCTCAGCCCTGTGACACACAGCAGAAACCAGATCATCACCTCCTCCAGACCTCCATGACAAGCACATTGTGCACATCTTCCGTGCTACCTGCGAGAAAACCCAATCCCAACAACTGCAACCAGCCTGTTGTTGCCACCAGCATTTTATCTGGGCCAAAGAAAAGTGCAGAGGTGCTTTTAGGGAGACAAATTGCCATGTGAGAGGCCAGCCTGGAGTTTACGGGCTGCGCTACTGAAGCCTTATGCAAGGAACATGTTGTTTGTTCCTCCTCCATCCCATCAGCCCGGGAGTCTGGAGCTAAGAGTGGTTCATGAGGTGCTCAGCAAGGCACTGGCACCGTCTCCAAGATGGGCTGGTTACAGCAGTTCTGGGAGCAACTCACAGTGCAGGTAGGAGGGGAGGGAGCAGCAAAGTCATCTCTCACTAGGACAGTCAACCCAAAGAGTCTTTAGAGGGCTGGCAAACGGGTTCTGCTTTTCCTGAAGGCTGCAGCTCTAAACCACATCTCATTCCCTTTGGCACAATTATTACCGGAAAATACAACAATAGATACCAGCAAAGTCAGGCTTGTACTTTAATTGTTACACTGAAGGCAAGTCAAAGCAATTTTCCACAGTCCCTTTTCTCTGTCAGCTTCTCACAAACATGTCCCCAGTCCCTTGCAGAAGAGGATGACTTTGCAGGACAACTGACCAAGACTTTTCACTAAATTTTTGGCAGTGCCTCTAAAGCATGTGTGCCTTCCACGAGTTTTCAGTCAGAAAAGAAAAGCAAGAAAACAGCTTTTTTCTGGTGGGAAAGTTGCATGGAATAATTCACTCTAATGCTCAGAAATTACTAAACACACAGAATCAGGGTTGTTCGGATTATATTTCATATGCACATCTTATTTCTAGTCAGGTGTCCTCATATTTGTGACAGGAACACACACCATCATATTTCATTGCATTCCAAAGGTACAGTTGCAAAAAACAATCCAAATTAAAACATTTCAAGATGTGGTGATTCCACTCGGACCCCAAAAGTTGTGGCAATGGTTAATTACCCTTGCTGTCTAAACATTTCCTAATTGCAATTTGATTTTGCTTAGCTTTGATTGCAGGCACTGAATCTTATTATACCTTCTGTTAGATTAAAGAGCCCTCTGAGCATTTGAAATCCTGACCCAGGCAGGCACTGATCAAATCACTTCTTCAGATCCTCTTTGATAAAGTAAATCAATTGAGAGCTTCTGAAGTCTCTTTAGGGCAGGCTGCTCAGTGTCCTGGTTCCTTCCTAGAACCATTTCCCATTTTCCACAGTTCCTTTGTGTGCAGCTGTAAATGAGACAGGTATTCTGCATGGTGCTGGAACACGCTCCTTATGAGAGGATCATTCCTTGTATCAGCAGCTCGTGACAGCAAGGTCTGGTACCCTTGTTTGTTAACCCTTTTCAGTGCAACACTCTTACTCCCCACACTAAAGTGTCCTTTGCCAACTCAGATGTTTTGATTTCTGGAAGCTGGCACTTTCATGATTCCCCATCCCTGGAAGTGTCCAAGGCCAGGCTGGATGGGGTTTGGAGCAACCTGGCCTAGTGGGAGGTGTCCCTGCCCATGGCAGGGGGTGGAATGAGATAACTGATCTCTAAGGTTCCTTCCAGCCCAAACCATTCTGTGACCAGCCTAAGAGTTCACAGAACACCCTGAATTTTTGTAGAAGACATTAAATTAATGATTCACTGGCTCTCACACAACTAGTCTGATTGGGAGACTTTTCAGGCACCTCAGCTTATGTGTTTACTGTGTAACTGCAGATGATCAAATTTAACAATGTTGACTTCACATATTTGTAAACTCTCCCTGCTTATGAAATGGTACTTTTTGAGACTCTCTTTGCTGGAGAAAATAATCGGAAACTTGCTGAACTCAACTCTGAGATCTTATTTTGCCAAAAGAAACCGAACAGAGTCCAACCTGCAGAGGGGAGCTGGAGCAGAGGTCAGTGAGGTGGAATCTTCCCCCATTTAATGAGTAACCCTGAGGGTGAGATGCTATTGCCTGCCTATTGCTGCTTGTATTATATACTTTTGTGCTGCCCAGACAAGGGAAATAAATATGTTTCCCTCCACAGAAAAACTGATAAACTTCTCCACAGATGTCACAGATAAGATGAAGAGCAGCTGAGAAATTAGATTTCCGGTCTCAAAGTGACTCTGTGTGATCAGAGCCCTGTGCAACATCCCAGTAAGGCTGCTGGGAGGGGACCTGCTCCTCCAGAGCACCTTTGGGGATTAAAGCTTTAGATGCTTTTGTAGATATCATCTTGTTTCGCAAACACAGTCAGAGAAATGGATATCTGGACACAGAATATGATGTTGCCTCCTAACCAGAAAACCAACCTACGCCTCAGACAACTAAAAGCAAAGCTGAACTGATGTGTCATCTTCTATGCATGGAGAAGTTTCTTTCAAAACTTCTGCTTTAATAACCACAAATTCCTTCTGTGTCTGAAATGACAGGCCTATCATCTCTGCTTATATTTTTATTCTCTTAGCCTTGGCAAGTGATAAGTGTGGTAAGGCATCCTTTGCACAAAATAAATTATGTTTTGAGCGGTGTTTGTGATGGATTTAATTACACACAGAGCCAGTCTCTCTATAGTGGAGTTAGGGTTGTCATCTTGACATCTCCTGAGGATGACTCCAGCATGGCTGATACCTCCTCTCTTACACCAGGGACATGGTGTAAGCTGGAAAAAAATAATTTGCTTTTTTGTGTGCATCAAGGCTTTGTTATATGATAAATATCCAGCTATAATGCACTACCTACAACACCAACCAGAGTCAAAGCATCACTTATCAAATGATATCAACTGAGCTATGAAAAGCCTTAACAAAAACCCTTCTGACAGCAGGCTTGACAGAGAACAGAGGATGCATCTTCCATTTCAAAGGCTATGAAGAAGCCACATATCCATAAATATTTTTTAAAAAGTAAGTAATTTTCTCCAGGTCATGGAGACTTTTAAGAATTGCTTGGTTAACACCCTATGCAAGAGCATTCTAATCGTATAAAAACTCTTCCATACATTTTCTTCATCAGTTAGCTTAGAAAAAAACCCCAAACCCTGTTAAAGACACAAAATTGCTTTGGAGAGGTGGGCAAAGATTTGGGTACAAGGGTAACTGCAATTCTTCAGCTCTGTGGGCCTTGCCAAGTCAAATCTCTCTTTGCCTCCTCAGTGAGAAGAAGGTGCCAGACCTGCCCACCTTTCAGAGCAATTCATTAGGTACAGCTGAAAAACTATTGGCAGCTTCAAAACACCACATGGAACTAGAAGCCATTAATGGCTGGAAAAGAGAGTTTTCCAAACCACCTGATGTTCTGCAGGCAGAAAAAAACGTAAGGGAAGTTCAGCTCAAGGGTCCTTACAAGGGTCTGCCCCTCCACTGCTCCTTCTGCTGCCAACCTTAGCACAGTGAAATGATGGGAAAGTCTCTCCCACAGCTCCTTGCCAGAGGCTGACACGGCCTGGGAGGCTGCAGGTACAACTGAACAGGTCAGGCTGTTGGTTTTTGAGCTTTCACTGCATGAAACTCATCCCACAATTAAAAGAACCAGTAATGCTGCTACAGGACCAATACTGACTTCCTAACATCTTTGAGCTCCTCAAACCAGGTTGAAGATTGGTTAAGAATGGACAAAGCCCATCCAAGCTACATAAGAATGAAATCCAGGGAAAATTTCTCTGCCTTTCTAAGCACAGGCCCGTTTTTTTGTGAGACTTCACGACAAACCAGCTCTCTCTGCTCGTTCTGCCCATCTGCAGGGAGCTCCAGGGCACTGCAGTCCCCATCCTCTCTGAAGGGCAGCGACTCCTGTTGTGAGGATCCTCATGAGCAGCTGAAATGAGAACAAGGCTAAATGTCTTCACGTCCTGCTGGGAGGTGACAATGGATGCCAGGGAAAGACATGCTGGTGGTTCCCTTGAAGAGACTGCACTTATCAGATCTCCTGAACATCGCCCAAGAGCTACTGGCCACGAACGTTTTCCTCCAAAAAAACAACCTCTCAGGTTGTGCTCCCTCCTCTTCAGATGGACATCTACCTCTTTTATTTCTCAATGTCAGATATTCAGGTCTCTAGAGAAGGTGTTTGTGCGAAACGTCTAAAATCCAGAGTTGTCCAGGACTGGAAGAGAAAATGACATCACTAGAAACATGCATTGCATAAAAAAGGATTAATCAAGCATGGGATAGGGTAGAGGCAAAACCAAAATCCCCTGGATCTTACAATCAACAAATCTTGTCCCAGCCAAGCCTAGGGAGTCATCTGCTACTGCAGACACGGAACATTTATGAGCAGAATGTACAACGGATGGGAACAAACAGTACTGAACTGCAGGCAGAGCCCAGAGATGGATATTGGTAGCGGGATGACTGATGCCCCTTTTAAGACATCTTTCTCTTTCCTGGGAATGAATATTAATAAACATCAAAAATTAAACTTATTTTGCTCACATAGCAACATCCAACGTCTGATGAATCTTTCTGAGAAGCCAGAACACCAAGGTCTTAATTTGTCTTCAAGTCACAAGATGGAAATTTCTCCAGTGCCAAGGAATGTTTCACAACCTGTTAAATTCAGGTGGAACTGGGGTGGTGACCAGTCAGTGTAATTCATGTCTTAAAAGTGCTCTATACTTCACATCCCACGTGTAAAGCAGGGAAATCAATCCTTACTCATATATAGTGGTTAGCAAACATTTGAAAGAATTTCAAATACCTAAGTTAAATTCCTATTTCCACTTTTTCCTCTCTAAAATTTGGGATTTTAAAGGTTTTGGGGGCTTTTTTGCTTTGCCATTAGAAGTACAGATTGAACCTGTTCATTGCTCCTTGAGCTTCAGAAGACAAAATGTGCCGTTCACACCATAGTTCTGTCAGGACAGAGAGGGAAAACAGCTCCCCCAAACGATGGTCAGGTTTTCCCAGATGCTGAGAGCAAGACAGAGAAGTCTGACATCTTCCAGCAAACTGCAGGTCAGGGCCCTGTTTCTGAGGTACAGCCAAAAGATAAACCTGGCTTTAGACTTTTTTATGGAGTCTCCGGGAAACAAGAACAAACCTTCTGGAAAATGGACTCCTTTCCCTGCCCACCTCATTCCAAGAGGCCTCATTCGTTGCTGTCAGCTTTTGACAGACACCAGGATGGATGTGTGTGTTGTGGCAGCCCCTCCAAGCCTCTGTGCCCAGGCTGTCACTCTGTCAGCCAAGGAACAGCCACTGGTTGTAATTCCATCCTGGTCTAGCTGTGGCCCTTCAGCGTGTTCTGAGTGATGTTCGAGGCAGTCACTGGAGATTACCGTGTCTGGAAGGGAGCATTTACTGCAGATAATCCAAAATGACAGGTCTGATAAACACCCCTGTTTAGATTCTGATCAACCACAAATCATCTTTCTGCTTCATAGCAGAGGAATTCATAAATCAGATAATCAGAATGGTTTGGGGTGGAATGGAACCTAAAGATCATCTAAGTTCCAGTCCCCTTCCACTAGCCCAGGTTGCTCCACGCCTCATCCAACCTGTCCTTGGACATTCCCAGGGATGGGGCAGCCACAGCTTCTCTGGGCAACCTGTGCCAGGGCCTCCCCACCCTCACAGGGAAGGATTTACTTTTTAATATCCAATCCAAACCTGCTCTCTTTCATTTTAAAGTCATTCCTCCTTGTCCTGTGACTCCAGGCACACCCTTTTCTCAAGTCCCTCTTCAGCTCTCTTGGAACCTCTTTAGGTGCTGAAAGCGGCTTTAAGGTATCCCCTAAGCCTTTTCTGAACACCCCCAGCTCTTCCAGCCTGTCTCCATAAAAAAGATCCCTTCCAAACCAAAGAGTTCTGCGATTCTGTGCTGGCTGCACTGGTACAACCATCTCCACGAGTCAAAACGAAGCTGAAGGCAAGGCCATGCGTGGGAATTTGGCCCAGAACCCAAATTCCGTCCACAAAAGAAACCCCAAAGACTTGTTAGAACTCCTAAACCTTCATTTTGGAACTGTTCTTTCCTTTAAATAAAAAAATCAATAACAATAATAAACCACAAATGAAACAAAAGCTTTCCAATTAACACACGAGCACAGGATTAATTATGACTTGGGAACCCAAACACTCAGCGGTGCTCTCTCCAAGTTATTTTCAGGATACAATGACTGTGTTTGCTCTCCAGTGCCCATACACCATACCTGTCTTCTTACCTAACAGCGTGGTCGATGGGACAGTGTCTGATGATACTTTGAGATGGAATTCCGTTCACCCACACGACACGGATCAATGGAAACCAACAGAAGATCAACGGGGGAAAAAAGTTACAGAAAATGAAAACAAGGTTAGCTGTATCTCACACTCAGAAGCCTCAGTCTACAGGTCATATTGGGAAACATAAAAAAAAAAAAGCAAAGGAAATTTAGAAGTGAAAGAAAAGTCTGGCACTAGTACCTGAGTAGTAGGAATTCAACATAGATTTGCTCTGAAGGGTTTTGCTTTGGACAGAAAATGAACAAGGAGAGGGTGATGCTAGGTAGGAAAGACATAAGGAAAAGACTTTAGACATATATTAAGAGAGAGAAAGAGAACAGGGAGAATGTTCCTCAAAGAACACAGTACTATGGGAGATATAAGGCTTATCAAAATGAATTATATTTTTCATCTCGACATGCATATTACATTTATTACATTGTCATCATGATGGATTTTCTTTAATATAAGCACTCCACACCTCGAATATAGTATTATAGTTACTGTAAATCAGTATCTTCCTACACAGGATACACATACAGCCACATTCACAGGTCTCTAGTCTAAATATCAATTTTTTTTAACCAAAGAAGCAAACTTATGGTTTTATCTCTAGGAGAAATGTTCTTAAAAATGACCCCCAAAATACAACCTACACAGAGTCAGCATTAACAGTAAAATAAACCACAAAAACAAACAGGTAGGGCAGCAATTTTTCGGTTAAAACAGCACAAGATTACAAGGGACTTGTTCTTCAACCCAGGACTGTTCATAGCAAATCCTATAATCCTTTCCCCTGTGAGTTGGGTTCTTTCAGCAGGACAAGCATCCTTGCCTTTTCCCATTAAAGGAACAGATTTCGTAGGACAAGAATCCATAAATTTCCACATTAATCAAATCAAATATTTCCATATTAATCAAACATTTTCGGAATGGAGGAAAGGCTCAGCATCTTCATGGTCTTGATAGTAAATTTATGAGGTTGGTTTATACCAACAATAGCAAACATGTACATTCTTATGGTAATCCATCATGTTTGAAGGCATATCCTTTTGTTATCGCTCTGCATTCACTCTTAGATTTACAGGCATTTATTTATCTCCTCCTCAGAATGTTGGGAAACAAGCTAATACAAATCTCAGTACATCAGAAAGATGACAGCAGATAACACAGGAAAAACTATTCCACAGCCCAGTGGAAGTAGATAAAACTCAGTGTACATCAAAGTAATTTCAGAAGTAATTTTTGTATCTCTAGAGCAAACATCACTTAAAAACTTCCAGTTATTCTGTGGGGAAAAGCAAAGAAGTCCCTGGTTTAGGGAGCTCCAGAAAGTCGGCAGAATTACCTCCTGAGCAGTTTATAATCACTTAGTAAATGAACTTGCCCTCACTCTGAATTCTCCCAGCATATTTTCAGACTTACACCACTTGAAAACACATTAAAACAATCAAATTTTTCATAGTTTAGTCTGCTGGAGCTCTGCCCCAGCTGCCCCAGGTCAGAAAGCTTCTCTCCTTTGGGGCCTCTTGCTCTGTGTTTGTGAGCCCTTCTCTTACCACACTCAGAACGGGGTCACTTTGGCAGATACATAAAATAGGATCTAAAGAGAGGAGTTGCTTTGCCGAGCACCACAGAGCAAGTCAGTGGTCAGGGCTTGGAGCAGGACTGAAGGTTTTCTGGAATTTGGGAGTGTAAAGAACTCAAAGGGCCTTATTGCCTTTCCAGAACTGCCAAGGATGAATTACTGAGGCAGCTGAAGATAAACACCTCCCTTCAGTGAGTTGGATTAAAAATGTTACCAACTGAGGTTTATGAAACGAACAAAAAAACCCCAAAACCAAGCAAACAAACAAACCCTAAACCACACACCCTCCCCCCAAAAAAACCACAAAGAAAACACAACAACAACAACAACAACAACAAAAGTTTCCCATTACTTTGGAGAACTTATTCCCCAAATCAGTCAGGTAGTGGCCTGTATAATGAAATGTGTACATAATGCTGCTTCCTAACCAGAGGTTCTTACAAGTACTCGGCTCTGTAATCAAAGGGAACACGTCCAGAGAGGATTTCACATCAGGGTAGAGATTAAGACTTCATTAAAAATTCTCTTTGTATTCCCTGGAGTGGCACGTGAGGCCACACAGATCCCTCTAGTCATGCAGAGTGGTGGAGGCTTCTTCCTATTCTGAAAATTACTCTTCTTTCCTTTTTATAAGATTTCTTTTGTGCGAGAGAACCCCACAAAAATTCCCTGCAAACCAGTAAAAGGGAATTTAGTATATTTTCCTTTTATGCCTTTGATGAAATGTGGGTTTATTTTTTAATTAAAAATTTTTTTTGCTAAAGAAAACACCTCATGTTCATGACCTACATTTAGCAGGTGACCGGACTATGAGTGAAAATTGTCTGTGGGGTAGAAGCAAGAACCAGATCTTGCTGTATTTGTCTTTTGTGACTCAGAGCAAACCTAAAGACCTTTGCATGTCACTCATCACACAAAAAAAAGCAGGATATGGAAAGGTGTGAGTTTATATGTTCCTTGGTTCAAAGGGATGCTTAACACCCTGAGTATCACTTGCCCTCATCTTGCTCTCCTAAACAAAAGTAGACAAACTTGGTGACTGTGTAGTAGTGCCTGTTACTGCACAACTCAGCTCCCCCACTTCCAAAATGCTGGAACATTAAAGCCACAGACCTCATCTGTATCAGTCTCACTCCTGAAGGGTGTCTGGAAAGGGGTCTCCTCCCGAAATGAGTAAATCAGTTTCTAGCAAAACTGGCTGCATTTTAAGGGATTAAATCCTGAGAATCAAACAGTTCCTGCCAGAACCCCTGCCAGGATGTCAAGATGGCTCTGCTGGGGACTTGGAATTCTCCTGGGCAAGCCTGGTCCGTGGCATTTTAGCCCAGCAAAGCCAGAAGAGCGGTTCCTTTGCGCAGAACACGCTGGCAGAGCACCATTGACGAGCTCACGGACTGCTGCTTGTCCCAGCCCTGCCAAACTGCGCAGGAGTTCTGTGTGGTGACAACCCCCTGCACACCCTTCTGGTCACTGCAGATACCGGGGGGCAATTTAGGCCCATCTTGCCTCCAATTTGCCGTCTTGTCTCACACTAACCCTGCACAGACCAATGTGTACGTGTGGCTGTGCTGCTCTGCAGATGTTCCAGCGCACTCCAACACCCAAGGACCTTCATCTACCTCAAAGGGATTCAGGATGTGTTTTTCTTTTTTAAAAAGCAAGATACCTGAGGAAATGAACAACTGTGATGAGCCTGCTTCATCTCCACATCATCCCTGAGTAAAACCAGACAAGCTGGAACAGCCACGGACTAACTTATGTTTCAGCAAACACCTTCCCTGATTCCACACGGTGTCAGAGGCTGAGTTCAAAAAATCTCTTTAATTTAGACCCCTGTATGTATCAGTAAGAATCCTGCCTGGATAAGAACTAACACTGCAGAATGGAAAGAAGGATGAGGGGCTTTGCTTCAGGCCAGGAGAGATAAATGCCCAATTTTCTACCACTTTCAGCAAGACCTGAGGTCTTGATGTCTCCTCAGAGAAGGTGGGGCTGAGAAGCAGAAGGGCAGCTGTTTATTTTTGATCTCATTCATGATGTAGAGCACCAGGCAGCACCTTGGAGAGCTGCTGGAGGTGATAGGGCAGTGAGACAGGGAAGCTACAGCAGGAGAGTGGACAGGGAGAGCAAAAGAGCAAAAGGCCTCCTGCCACGGGAGCAGAGCCCTGGCCAAGCTGGAGGGACGATGGGAATAGAAAAGCTTCTGTAGGGACTCACTGAATTTCTTCTGTCTGCAAAATTATCAAAATAATTGTGGCAGAAAGTAAAAACTGGAGGGAAGGACACAAGCCCTGCAAGGACATATATTCTGGAGATAAACCTGTCTGCAAGTCACTCAATAACTGTGAGGAATCCTACTTAGCGAGTTGTCTTGTTCTATTTGATTGCTTTTGTGAGCTCCCAAGGTGATCCTGGGACTGAAAACATTTTACTTCTCTTGGTGGACTTTTCTTCAAGAAGGAGAGGGGTATTTCCATGTCAGTGCTGCAGCCAAGTCAGGCTCCCAGAGCTGAGGGGCAGCATGGAGGGGGTGACTCCCCACCAGGAGATACCTGCAAATTCTATTTACCACTGGGAGGCAAAGAGAGAATTTAAGAAGGACTTTGACTGCTGCTTAAGACAGCTGATTTCACCAGCTAGGATGGATAACCCCCAATAAAACTCTATTAGTTAGCAGGAAGGTTAATAATTAATCTTATTATGTTATTCCAAAGTAGGCCTGTATAGAAACCCTGAAGTATTAAACTTTATTATGTAATTTTATTTTTTTCTTTTAAGAAAGGTTTTTACCCACAAAATTCCTGTATCAGCATGTGCACACTACTGCACAGAACTTACCTCCAACACCTCAGCATCCTGGACTCGGCAGTCAAAAATTCGGAGAAACCATGAAGGTTTATTAATAATTCTCTCTCATGGATATAAAGAGGGAAAAATCCAAAAAGAGTCATCCCGTGATTGACTCAGGCTGTGTCACAGGAGGACACTGGTAAAATCTGAAGTGATGTCAGACAAGCAAAAGTCTGACAGATTTAAAAAAGAGAAAACCTGGAGGGATGCTTTCTCACAAAATTTGATACAGCATATATTCTATAGCTGCCATTTCAAGTAAATGAGTCAGCTGTTTTAATTAGTCTATCAAAATACCAAGGGAAAGAAATGAGGTCACATTTCAAGCCTGTCTCTGGTTGGAAAAAGAATCCCCAGACTTTTGAAAATCCAGATTCCGATGGAAGTGTTAAACACTTTGTTTTCCCTGGACATTTCAGCCAAGCTGCCCTGGCTGTTCTGGGGTGGCTGCTACAGCACTGTCTGCTGCTATCCTGTCTCTCAAAGATATGAACCCCAGACAACTCTTGTGCCTCCTCGGGAGATAGAGCGACTCCGAGCCTGGGAAAATTAGATCTTGACTGAAGTCAATTTAATATCAGAGAAAAGAGTTCACTGCTGGCCCTGACGGTTCCAAACACCTATTTATCCATCTCAGGGTGTGTTACCCAGAGTGGCAGCAGCAACACATGCAGATGGTATTTGACATGACCTACAGATAGAGGGAAAGGAAGAATTCACTCAGCCTGTCCCACTCAATCTGAGATGACAAGGACGAAACACATTTGGTACCACGAGCACATCCATGTTAGTAATCAGGGAAAAAAACCCAGTTCACTGAAGATGCTTAATAAAAACAAGAGTTTTAGTACACACTTGAGTTTCAGAGCTGTTCCCTGTCCAGACTAGCAGGCTCAGTGTCAAAAGAAGGAGTGACATGCCCAGAGTGTCTAAGTTTATATTTATTTAATATGAGAAAAAGTTTACAAATCCACCATGCAATCCACCATGCACTCAACCTGGATCTGGAGAGGCTAAAGGATGACTTTGTGCTGCTTTACCCACAAAACTCTTTGATCTACAGAGGTCTGAATGGTTTACAAGTGTTAACTAAGATCAGCTTTACTGAACCCGTGTGAAGAATAAAGTGAGGACACAGACAAAAGAAGAAATGCTGTCTTTCCATTCCAGTTCTCTAGCCAGGAGACCATGCCTTCTTTCAAAACAGTTTCATACAGAAAATGTTATTTCATCCCACAAGTCAGCTAAGTGATTTGATTTGACTCTCCTACTCACAAAGGAAAAGATATATCTAAGGAACAAATAAACATGTGCCTCTTTGACTGTCTGATGGAGTTATCAGAACAGACTATAAATTATTCTCAGTAGATTTAGAGCCAGCAGGAATGTTCTCCACCCGCCTAACAGTTAAGACAGGGGCAGTGTCAGAGACATTCCAGATCTCTATGGAGCTTTTGCAGTGATCTCTGTCACTGCCATTCCTAACTCCTCAACACTGTGCCCATAGGAATAGGTCCTTTTAAGAACCCAGAGCTCTCCAAGGGGGTCATATCCATTGCAAGCAAGTTAAACTTACTGAATCCATTAACATCTTGGCAGCTGGAAGAAAAAGCTTCTTCATTGTGCACAGCACTGAGTTTGGTGGAGGTCTTGTCAGAAGTAGCCACGGGACCCATCTCCCTCTGTGTGCTGGTCTGAGTCTCCTTCTGCTTCTTCGCCAGCTTCCTTTGGGGTAGTTTGGAGAGGGGAGAGACCAAGGTCAGTTTTCCCTCGTTAAAAACGAAGCAATGACAAAATATTTCGAACAAACCACAGTTACCCCACTCGGTCAGACATGCAGGGCATTTGAGAAGCTGCACGAGAGGAGACCCCCACGGCTTCCCAAGGTAACTGTTGTGGAGCACAATAAACATCGTGCTGCCAGTCTTTGAGCTCAGCTGGCCTTCCCAGTCACTTCTGTTGCACAAACCTGCATCACCCCAGCAGTGGGAGTGCTACCTCATCCTCGGAGAGGGTGGCATAGGGGCAGCCCCTGGAGGGGGGGAAAACCACCCCAGGAAGAGCAGAGGGCTCGGGATGGGGGCAGTGATCAGCACCACTCACTCGGAGGTGATGGGACATCTGCATCCATCCCATGGGGTGTCTGCACCAGGGGTTTTCTTGGAGTGCTCCAGGGGACCTGTCTCTGTGCGACCTGGGAGCTGGAGCAGAGTTCCGTCCTGTCCCCATCATAGTAATGAGGGCAGCAGCCTCCGAAACTCTGATATGTGCCCAAACTGCACTGAGGATCCACAGCCAGCGAGGGGCGGGGCAAATTGAAGGCTGAAGCTGTTTTAGAAATGCCCACAGATGCCTGTGCGCCAGGGAAAAAGGTATTTTCTTTATTTTGAGGAGACAGCAAAAACTTTGGGCAAAGCAGAAACACCGCCTGCTCTGAAAACACTAACAGAGCTGAGGACGTAAGAGGCTCCTCTTTTGCAAACAAAGCTAATAATAAGAAAATGGAGAGAAGCACGGAAAGTGAGCTGCTAAGCTTCCACTGACATTAGACTGCCCTGTGCCTCATTTGTATCAGAGAGCAAAACCCTTTAAAAATGAATGTGTGACATTCCAAAATCCACACCTTGAAAAAATATCACACAAATCCCTGGCGCCAGCAAAGAACTTTGCTTACACGACTTCCCTAGGTAAGAAAACAAAACAAAATACAAGGGAGAAAAACAGATTACTGTAAGAAGGAGCTTTAGATTTCTCTCTTTCCTGCGACTCAAAGAAGAAAAAAAAAATCCTAATGACTAAATCATTGTACAAAGAGGTTTTTCTTCTCTAAAACTACAGGCTTATGGTAAGTGCTACCTGTCTTTTAAACTTCATTGGATTCTTAAAAAAGATACTCCTTGCAGCATAGTCTAACAGGCTTTATTTATCCACAGAACATGTCAGAGTGGCATTTCCAAGCAAGTTCAAGCACACAGCTGAGCCCCAGCCTTCAGGAGTTGGGCAGCTTGGCCAGTTACACTCGTTTGCAATGAAGGGTCAAAGACATCTAAAACCTTTGCCTGTGTCTGGGGGAAAACAGACTTTTTTAAAGCGAGTGGATAATCCAGATCAGGAGAGCACAGATTTATGGAGAAAACTCAAATGTTTGCTGCAAACTTTAGAACAAATACATCTGTTTGATCTGCTCCTCCAGCTGGGGTTCAGCCTTTTACAATTAGTGGTTCCAATCCAAGCCCAGAGCTGTTCAAATTGGCTCCGTAACCACAGGGGGCACGTTTAGATCTCCCCACACCCCCATGGTGTACCCACTTCAGCAGCTGAAGATACAAAGGGGAACAGCCCTTGAGCGATGAAGCAAAAAGCTGCTGTTTAATGATGTTAAAAGCTTTGCTTCCAGTGTTGGGCAACGTTAGCACAGAGCCGCAGCCATGGGAGCCCCTATTTTTTGTGCTGTGGTACCTGTGGTAACCACAATAGTCTTGAAGTGTATTAACTCTGCCATGTGGTTCCATAATCCTTCAGATTTGCTAATAGCACATGCCTGTGTGAGTTCTTTTGGCAACAGGAATTAAAATCTCTCAGTGGGAAACACTAATCCAAAATGCAGAAGTCCTTAATAACGAGCACTCTGGACTGCTGGGGTGAGCCCCTACAGACGACCACTACTGATGTTTAAAAATGGTGAGTCAAAAAGGGCGACTTCCTTTTTAAATCCAAATGCAATTATTTGTGGCAATTATTATCTGTAAGTCCCCATGGCCTGTTTCTTTTTTTTTTTCCCAGAAATGCCAACGGGCTACAAAGAGCTGGAATTGGCAAACTTGTTTTCTCTTTGAGCAACAACATTTCTGCGTGTCCTAGGCAGGAAAAAATAACCCCAAACCCAAGCCCATTAGTCCCCAAAGGCCTGCTTACAACAGCCCTATGCAAAGGAGTTCTACCTGGTCCTGTAGAAGACAGAGAGGCCCCTAAAACATTGGCTTGAATGCCTAAAAAGAAAAGGTGACATGAGTTTAAAGGTCCCAACCTAACTCGCACACGCAAACCGGCCGCCCCTGCGCAGGAGCTCACAGGGGGACCAGAGAACACAAAACGGTTCTGCACCTGAAAACGCCACAATTGTCTTTATCAGTTTTCCACCTTTCTCCCTCTCCATGCCAAGAATGTAAAACTTCTCCATCTAAATTTAGGGGGAAAAGGAAGACAGATCTCTTTTGAGGATTTCAGAGCTAAGCTTGCCAGACACATCAAGGGGCTCTCGGTTTCTGAACGTGCCTTTTCTGCTGCCGTTCTGTGTCTGGATAGAGTGGCAGCACAGGACTAAGCCTATTTGGTCCTTGCCATCTTTATAATTCATAGAAAGGATTATAAAATCAAATGACTAGCGCTTTCCAGAATGTTAGGGATGTGACTTTAAACCCGCAGCTAGGTAGAGGTTTATTTCCCAGCGTGTCAAAAGTGCCTGAGGAATTGGAAAAGCATTCATCTAGAAATGCTGTTTCCAAAAATAGAGATCTCTGTGAATCACCGACAAGCCACATCAGTGACAGGGCTCCTGCTCTCCCCACTGACCAGCCTCCCCTGAACACAGCCCTGCAACGCCCCGACGAAGCTGTTGCAGGAGCATTAGTGTCAATCACGGGTGCCCAGAGTGTCCCCAGCACAGCCTGACACCAGGCACCCAGGAGACGCTTCCCCACTCATCCATTATGCAGCTGGAAAGGGGAGGAAACAAAGGCCCAGGCAGATTTTGGCAAGAAGAGTGCTACAATCAACACAGGGTGAAGAGACTGAAATGTCAGCACGGGAATAAGGTGATATTAATGGCTGGGTTACATTGAAGGGCGACGGGAACGTGTGGAGAAGAAAACAGGAGTCCACAGATGGAGTTTAGTGGGTTGCCCTATGCAGGGCTCGTAAATGAGGGATGACGTTGAAAAGCACTTGCACACACATGGGAGGGATGAGACAGAAAGATGCTCGAAGGTGAGTAAAAGAAAAATGAAATCAGCTGTATAATCAGGCAGTTGGTGGTGACCCCTCCAAAGGAAGGATAAAACCATTGGCAGTGAAGCTCGACTTAGCGTGGGTTTTGGAGAGAAAAAAAAAAAGATGCAGATTTGATTCAGTTATTTTTGAAACTTCTACTCCTATCAGAGACTAGACATAAAATCTGAAGCACTACATTAAAATTGCCGGAGTTCCACTTGAACACTCAAGGAATGCAAACTTGGTATCGAGCACAAGCCATTTAATGCCACGGGCATTAATCAGAGAGCTCAAGCAATATTTTCTGTTGGAAGTATCTGCAGGATCAGATTCCTGTTTTGCAGGGGTTTGGATAAACGTCAGGGATTATTTTTTAAACACAGCTTCAAACTCTTCTGTAACTTTTTCTATCAGTTCTACATGAATGTTAAAGCTGTAACTGCCACTCCTCCAGAACTCTTCATACGTTTACGTTGACAGATTTAATTTTAGATGTTTCCCAGGGATGGATTATATACACTATAACGTAGATTTGCATGCACAGGTAATTTAGACATTAGGTAGAGATCACATAAGTTAAACGTGAAATTTCCTCCCACAGACACGAACTGCACATTGCCCTCCTTTTCAATAAGCAGTTTCAAAAAGCCACAAAATAAAATCCCTTTTGCAGAACAGTGCATAGTAAACTGCTAGGAGCACACACGTTATTTATGATGAAATCTGCAGCAACTTAAGGCAGGCTGTGATGAGCCATACAAATAGCAGGGAGCTCTGGTTAAACAGAAGATCTGTTGAGCAGGATCTCCATCCCCTAAACCTGCAGCAGATCACAGATTCAGCCTGGAAGAACAGTTTCATGCTGCTGTGAAAAATAAGGGAGGGATTATACATGGCACTGTAATCTGCAAGGCCTGGGCGATCCTTTTGCTGTGAGGGAGGATCAGAGAGGGCTCTGCTGCAACACTGCACTTCAAGTAAGACTTGTGCCAAAGGGACACACACAAAGGAGGACAAGAAAGGCAGAGCTGGAAAACATGATCTGCAAGCAAAGGCCAAAGGAAATATGGATCTTTAATCTAGAGAAATCAAATAGGGTTGAGAGGTCTACAAACATATGAAAAGACACCACAGGGGAGCTGTTCTCACTGTCTGCAGGGGCGAGGGAATAAGTAATAGAGCTCAGCTATGGAAAGGGTAGTTCATCTGGAATTTGGGGACAACTCCGTGTAGGAAAGGCTGCCTGTCTCTCAAGTTGACAGGGCAGACAGGCTGTGAAATCTCAGTCACTAAAGATCTGTAAACAGCGCCAGGGGAATGAGAGTTCAGAGCCTTCTGTCACACCGATGCCTGGGGAATCTCCTCTGTGCTCTGATGGTCCTCCTTAAATCTGCACCTGCTCCCCCTGCACTGACTGCAACCTTAGCAGGGCTGAGGAGCATTCCTGGCCTAAGCAAGGTTATGGCAGGAACACAGGGAATAAAGGTGAAGAGCAAGGACCATTGTTACTTAGAGAGCAAACATCACTTGACAGGAGAAAGTGAAGTAATGCAGAGATAAGTCAATATATGCTCTGGGTATTTTATACTGAGTGCGCACAAACAGAGGGTTTTGAAAAATATGATCCACCTGACCAAATTAATCACTTTTTGTGGGGACATTTACTTACAACCCTAGAAACTTTACACAAGTCAGAGTCATCCAATATATATATGCCTGTGCTGGTACTGACAGTCACAAACCCTGCCCCCTGCAAAGTTTAGGCTTGCAATCACCACACAGACATGTTCTAAATAAAATCTCACCTAATTTCTGCATTTTTTTTTTTTTTTTTAATTTGCCTTCATTAGACTGGCATAGCCACTGATTAACGACTCTGTTTTTCCAGCATCTAATGAGAAACACATCTTACAAGAATGTTTCTTCCCAAATCCTGATTTAGCAAGCTGACCTGTGCAGGCAGATTCCACCATCCATGGAAATATATGGAGATATTTCTGTATTAATGTGGTTATACAGAGGTATGCCTATAAATAAAATAACGGGATTTTTTTTCTTTTCGAATGTCCCATAGACAGTGGAAATAAATTCTGCACAAACTCTTAATTAGAAAAATAATAATAAAAAGGAAATATAAATTTAGCTTAGTAACCTTTGACAATTTCTCCCAGCTGAAATCACCCAACAATTAAAACTGGTATAAAAGTGCAATGGGAGTTGAAGGGGCTTCCTACGTTGTAATAATGTCCACAGAGTTCTGGCCAGTTCAGGGGAAAAGGAAAACACCATCTTGGCCATTGAGTGCCCTCCTCTTATAAAAAACATTAAACTGAGTGCTTGTAAAACATACATGAATCTCTGTATTTCCAGAAACACTTCCCTGGTCTGATATCACTCCTGATTAAATTTCATTCTGCAGCCATTACCCAGCCCAGGAGAAAGAAACAAAGCAAAACAAACAACACACACACAGAAAACATTTCCATTCCTTTTCCTGGTGGGGAAACAATAAAATTATGATATGAGTGCTGCAGTTGAAAATCCTGTTGCAAACGAGGTGTCTGTCACTAAATGCAAACCCTCCTGTAAAATGGATGAATTGCTGTCTGTGTTTTACAACTTCGGCCAGGAAAAAATAAACCCCAAAAGCTTCCAGATGTGGATGGGTTGGTATCTTGCACTGCCCATTAAATTTAAGTGCAAAGTGACAGCCAGCAGTTCTGTCCCAACCTTAGACAGCGTTTGTATCGCTGTAAATACAGAGCAACTCCTCTGAAGAGGCTCAGGCATCACCTTGGGCACAGGGATGCAAGGAATGCACCAGGACAGGAACCCCGAATTCCACAGCTCCCTCTCGCCAGCACAAACACGAGTTCTGTCCCAGGATCTCAAATCACAAGGAACCAGCTTCTGATGGTGGGAACACTGAAGGACACTGTATGATGTAAACCCTGCATGAGGAGTTACAAGGTGGGAATTGAGGCCTCCTGGGTTTGTATTTCCACTTAGAGCATATTAAAGACCTTTATGGCCTTCTCTTTCACTCTTTCCTCCATGTTGTGGGAAGCTCTCAATCAAGTGTTGCTATACAAAAATCCCATAACTATGTATACCAAAAATAACTAAAAGAGCTGCTCCTATAAATTAGTACTTTTGACTGGTTTCGTTAGAGCTGAAGGTGCTCAACCATCTTACAGATTTAAAGCCCTGGATTGCAGCAGAACACGGGAGTGGCTGAAGGCAGAACTCCAATTACCACAACGCTGTGGCCTCTCTCTGTAAAAACCAGCTACTTACGACACAGAATTATCACTAGGAACTGTTTAGAAGAGTTAGGTTGGGGATTTTGACCTGCTTAACAAGATTTTGGTTCTTAACAAGAAAAAATGCCAGTATAGCAGATGGACAAAGGGTTGAGAGGAATTATCTGAAAGTAGACAAGAATTGCTCTAAAAAATGCAACTCTGAAGTCCAGAAACTGAAAGCAAAAATAAAGTGATGTAGTCCATATGGTCACATTTAAAGGTCTGCCAGCAGATCTATTTGAGAACTTGCTTTTCAGTGCTGGTAACTCATCCAAACTGAATTTTGCCTCAGAACTAAAACATTCATACAAAGTCATAGCATGGAAACCAATTCCAGTTAAAAAAAATATATATACATATTGCTGCTCTTATTTTCGCAACATTTCAAATAAACTTGAATCAAACCTCTGCTTATGGAAGGCTGTAGCAATTGCTATCAGCTTTGCTAAGAATTACACAGTCCTTAGCAACTTCAGATTTTCATCTGCAGTCACAATGAAACACCCTATTTCATGTGAAACTTGAAACATGAAACTCAATAAAACTTCACTGTTTGCTCCTTCATGGATTCTCCTGATTTCTCCCCTCACTACTGGAATATTCCTTGTGCCTTGACTGTTGCTCAGGAAGTAAAAAATACAACAAAGCTTGGTTTTGCCAGAGCAGGGAAAGGGGCAAATGTCAAAGTGAAACCAAATGCTGACACACACAGCCTGGTGATGGAAATGCTGGTTGTGTGATGGTTACCGATGTGCTACCTCTGCTATCATGATGCTCCAGATGGCAGAGCTCCTGCTTGGTGGGTCAAAAGCACAGAGCTAAGAAGGGGCTCTCTGCAAAAAATGTCAGGGGCAGTCCCAGGGAGGCAAAACTCCGTGCTTTCTGCATCCTGAGTTCCAGTCTGCACTGGCTGCTATGAACACTAAGCTTGCCTGATGATACCTCTGGCTCTTCTCCGTTATGACCTGGTGCATGGTGGACATCTGCCTCATTAAACCTCTGCTGAAGCTCATTGCAGCCTCAGGCTTGGGTGACCTCCAGAGGTTTCTCTCTTTGCTTTTCCTGCATCACTGTACTGTTCCCTGAGAAAAGAAGTTCTAGCAAATTGGTCCCCAGAAGCCATCCCGAGAGAGCAAACAGACCCCTCATGGATGATCCCTGTGGTTGCGCCAGCAGAGCAATCCTCAGCTGACTGCTTAAAACAATGTGGTGCTGCTGTAAAGTGGGTCACAGAGGGCTCAGAAGTTGATTCATCTTTTTAAATACATAAATCTCAAAATACAGTAAGGCAGGGAACGTTCTGACCACATGGTGTCTGCTGGAAGAAGACAAAATTATAAAGGAAAACCTGGGACTGAATTTTTCGGGCAACGGTGCCATTGGTTGTAAGAAAGCAGAGCAGTAAAATATGAGAAGTGTGCAGAAGGGAAGAAGTTGTACCAGGAAATTCAAGCAGCTAGCAACACCCATTAAAAGCATCCCCTAGTTAGTTAAACTTCTCTTTAATCTGACTGCTTAAGGTCAAATTCCACTCTTAGAGAAGCAGAGTGAGGTCCAGAGGAAATGGAATTACTCTGCATTTACAGTGACATCACTGGGCAAAGTCAGTGCTCCAGACAGTGGGCAAGGTGCCTCTTTCAATAATTTCCTGACAGGTTGTTGAAAAGTAAGATCCCTCCGACCATGGTACGTAGGGATGCTCAGACTTAACTCCTGTCCCTGTCCTTTGGATGTGAAGCAACTCAAGTGGAGAAGAACTCCAATGGCAGCACATTAACACACTCACTTTGCTGACCTGCTCAACACCCTCCAGGTCTGTCCCCAGGGCAAAATCCCAGGACCAAGACAAAGAGGAACTGTAAGAACAGGCAGGGGATGTGGTTGCTGGAGCAGCAGAGCAGGAGGAACTGGCGGGGCCCTTTTGACAACTCTGTGGATTCCAGAGCCCTGACAAGTCTGGCAGGTTGCTGCTCCCGGGAAAAGGCGGATGTCAGTGATACGGCTGCTGCTTCTGAGAGATGGAGAGGGCAGAGCTGTTCCTCTCAGCAGTAACAGCTGCCTTTCCATCCCTCCCAACTCTCTGAGGGCAGCAAAGCATCCAACTCAGTTCTCCAGGACTCTTTCCTCAGATCATTGATCTAGTCCTCTCCTCCTCCTGATCCTCAGATAACTATTATCCCAGCAGAAACAGCCTGGCCCTGATTACTTTCCAGCCTCTCAGTCTTTAGACAACAGATGGCTCTGGAAACACCGATGTGTGAAGCATTTTCATGTGCCTTAACAACTGCCTTAATTATGCAGCATTGTCATTAGGACTGGACAGGTGATTTAGATCTGAATATCTGAACCACTTCATAATTTATCCATCTAAACCAACCCTGGGAACCTGGCAACTCCAGGAACAGGGTTGTTTGCTGAGATCATGTAGTTGTCAGAAACCTTAGAATTTTTAAAAAGCTTATATCCATGGCTTCCCAACAATATCTTTCAGGTGTGAATTTCCATGAAGTCTGGCTATGTACAATGGAATATTAAGAAGGTGCACTTGGGACAATCTGTATCTGTCCATGAGCATTTATAGAATCATGGAATCATTTATGTTGGAAAATATCTCAAAGATCATCTAGTCCAACTGTTAACTCAGCACTAAACCATGTCCCCAAGTGCCACATCTACGTGTCTTTGAAATGCCCCAGGATGGTGACTCCACCACTGCCCTGGGCATCTGTGCCAGTGCTGGCAGCCCTTTGGGTGAAGAAACTGTTCCTAATATCCAACCCAAAGAAGAATATTCAATCTGAAGATCTGTAAACCATAACTGACATATGTGTGGACATTCATGTGTTTGCAGGGGCAATGGGAGAACAGGGAGAACATTAACAGTGTGCAACCGAGAAAATGAAACACAAGCTGCTGGAAAGACAAGGACAAATGGAATGATAAAAACAAAGTGGTAAAAGAAAAGAATACCACAAAGCACAGAACTACCACAGGGTGAGTATGCTCAAGAAACATCATCCCCAGCCAAGTACTTACAAGTAATAGGAGTAGGAATAGGCATTTCTTCTAAATATCGACGGCCAATCAGAAGAACAAAATATCCAAAAGGAGAAAAAAAAAGAAAAGCACATGATTAGATTTGTAAGAACTCTAGAATTGTTTTTCAACACACAAAAGCATTTGTGCTGGTTTTTTGTACTGAGCTACCATTTGCCTACACTTTTTTCAGGAGCTGTATAGGGTGGTGAGTAATAAACACTGAGCTGGAGACAGGCTGTGCTTCTCTTGTGCTACTGACTGGTGTCACCATGTATAAATCCCCTCACCTCTTTCTTCCCTCACTTTGCCACGGCAGTAACATGGATAATGAGACTTACTTTTGCCTGTTAAGTGCTTTGACATTTTTGAAATGGAAAGAAAGATGTCAGAGCTATTAATATAAATAACAGTAAATAGGGAAGTGACAATGTGAGAACACTACAATTTTGGAATATTTAGACAATGAACAAATTGTCTAATGATAAATCACGCTTCATCAAACTCTGAAATGCAAATAGTTCATTACCAATTCAAGCATCACTCCATATTTAGAGCTGAGCACTGGGGGTATGCATGAGCTTTCTGCGTCACTGTGATTAAGCATTTTGTACCACGGTTTTTCAACAGTTCTCTCCAGAACATTTTGACATGTGTTTGAGCAGCGCCACAAACCCAGCCTTGGCAGTCAGTTAGAACTTAAGAGATGATGTTTTCCCTTTCAGAACTGGAAAAGGGCTCCTCTGAAAAGCTGGTTCACAGCAGATGTGGCCCAGGGTGTTATGGATTTACCGCCAGGCACAAGGAGTCTCAAAAGCAGCAGCAATGGTCAAGACAGGGGAAAACCAGCGAAACGCAAACTTCAATCTACTGCACAACTTTAAATCCAGTCCTTGAAGACTCTACAAACACTAGGAATTGCTTAGAAATACAGCTGCAGTGTTCAAGTGTTCACCTTCACGGTGGCTCTGAACACAAATCCCACAAGCACGTGTGGGAACCAGACTTGGCACAGTCATTCTGCCCAAAGTCACCCTCTTGGCTGTGCACACACAGGGCAGAGGACAGTTCATGAGGATTACACCAAAATGACATGGTTTTCCTGGAGGTGGCCCTTGCTGTGAACCTGAAATTCTGGCCAGACTCCTGTTATATTCCAAGCTATTAGAATGGCACTGACTCCAAGGCACAGCTGAAGGTATTTTAACATGGTTCTATTATCTCATGAAACTCAGAAAATCCCATGTGCCATAGAACGCACCAGAAAGGTGCAGTGACTGCCACTAAGTTTCACTGTGGAATTCCAAGTTCCCAATAACCTCCATGTGTAAAATGAGAGCCCACAAAACTGAACCTCCTGCACCTCCAAAATCATTCCATTAAAGCAAGCCCCCCACCCCCTGAGAGGCCAGGCCAGGTTTCCCACAGCGCTATCCACTGCAATTGTTCCCTTCAGCATCTTGCTGTTCTTTCTGCTGCTCTCCTGTCTCGGCCAGGAGACATCTGTGATCACACCAGAGCCTCAGCTCTCGTTAAAAGCTGCACATCCCTCCAGGCTGCAGAGGAAAGCTCAGAAAGATTTGCTCCATGAGGAGAGAAAATAAAGGCAAAAAAAAGGAGGGTTATGTTTGGGAATTGCACAGTCCACTTTGGCTCAAATGCTCCTGAAATATGCAGCCTAAAATAAAGACTTGCTAAGGAATATTTCAAAGCTTACTGTGAAAACTGGTCTGAGTTATGGTTCAGTAAAAACATGACCTGGTCCTAGAATGTATGAAAAAAACCCAAAACCCCCTGTCTGTGTCCCACCTTAAATACGGACACAGGAGGGACATGGGGCAACAGATGCGCAAATATCCCTTTTGCTGATTCTATCTTACAGCTTGGGTATGTTCTGCCCAAGAGGCTTTGGGGCTTTATTTGATTAGTTTAAGGTAACAACGTAAATCCTAATCCAGAAGAAGGAGCTGAATTTTCATAGGAGGAAATAATCCTAGACCCTACATAGCCCCAAATCTCCTTTTTTGCTACTGACAGCAGTTTAAAGAACTTATTTACAGTGCACCCATGACAGGCTGTCTGATCCTATTTATTCAGCCTTATATTTAAGGGGTCAGTGGAGGCTTTGTCTGCTCAAACACACAAGCCTGAGAAGTGTCACATTCTTCACTCCAGGGAAATGCAAGTCACGATTACACCGGAATTAAAACCGTCCAGATGAAATCACAATTGACCAAAATCAAACCCTTTTGGGGGGCAAAGTCAAAGGGTATTTTCTCCTGAGAAGAAGTTTACAAATGCCTTGTTTCAGTTTGTTTTTACTAACCAACCCTGTGTCCTCTGTTACACAAACATACTTAACTAATATTAAGGACAAAGAAACAAACTCCTTAGAGAATTGGAATTGTTTTGATACAACTGAAATGAGGAACTTCAAGATATGTATCTATTAATGAAAGCAAGCAGTACTGCCTTCTATGGGCAAATACACTCCAGCGGGCACCGATCACCACCTATAAATTAACAGGCTGAATTACCATAGAATGGTTTGGGTTGTGAGGGACCTTAAAGATCTCCTCATTTCAATCCCCCTGCCATGGGCAGGGACACCTTCCACCAGCCCAGGTTGCTCCAAGCCCTGTCCAACCTGGCCTTGGACACTTC
>JAWMRA010000050.1:3098858-3134652 GCA_035584735.1 Pseudotriccus pelzelni | reverse complement strand
TGCCCAGGCAGTTGGAACTGCACTGAGGTCTCCCCTCAGTCTCCTCTTCTCCAGCTGAACACACCAAGTGCCCTCAGCAGCTCCTTGTGTGGTTCCCCTAAAGGCCCTGGTGCAGCTGCTCCATCTTGGGGCTTCCAGCAAAAAACTCCTTACTAAAAAATCCAGGGGATGGTGGAAGGAGTCTTGATGTGAGAGACAACTTGAGACCCCCAGACATGCCAAGGAGGCAGGAGGAGAACCCCAGCCTGTCCCTGTCTGGGCTGCCCACTGCAGTCAGGAAGGTGGGAGCATCCAGGCAGGATTTATCCCTGCCTCCAGCACCATGTGGATGACCGGGAAGTGCCAGAGCTCACCTCTACAGGGGCCAGCAATGAGCAGCTTCCCGTTAAACCAATGAAGCAGAGCTGAGAGGGTCTTTGCAGCCTCACAAGAGCAGTTCCTTTTGCACCTGAATGCATCCTTTTAATTAAAACATGAGTTTTGCCAGCGTTTTCCGCTGGAAACCTCAGCCCTGGGAGGTGTTGATGATGGCAGAGGCACCTCCCAAATGAAGCCCTGCTGAGTTTGGCATGTTGGGACCGTGGTTAGGGCTGATTTAAAGCCTGTTGGAGTGGATGGGAGCGTTCCCATTTTCCTTCAGGGACTTGGCTCACACTTTAGAAGTGTAATTTGAAGTGGAGCCAGAACGTGGCCCAGGCTTCATTTTAAAGGGAATTTGGTTGAAGGCTTTTCATTGCTTTAAGGGCTGCAGTGACTTGAGTGCTGCCTGGTGACTCACAGGTGAAAAAATAAAATGAAATAAAAAAAAATCTTAACATGCTGGTATGACTTGCAAAACCACGAGTAGCGTTGGAGCAGCCCTTCTGAATGACCTTGGAGGAGCAGAGAGATGCAGCAAAGACCCTGCTCAGCCCCTGAGGCTGCAGCAATGGGTGCTTTGTCCAGCAGATAAATTGGGGGGCATCAATCTGAGAGCAAACAAAGTGGGATCTTCTGCATTTCTGCTTTGTTTCCATCTCTTCTGGCTTGGTGTTTTCCCAGGAAATTTCTGTATTTCTCATTTTCTCCTGGTACCAAGCTGAGGGATGCAGATGAATTAGAGGCTAATAAGGAATTGGTGTTGAAATCTAAACAAATGAACAAGGAGTGACTCATGAAACTGGGGTGACCCAAGGACTTCTTGCCTTGTTCACTTTATACATTCACTGATACATTCCAAAACTCATTATTTCTATTTGGGTTTGGAAATGCCTATCAGAAAAAAAACCTGACAGATTTCCCAAAACTGAAGTTGAAAAACGTAGACTCGATGAGGATCTTTTGTTGCACCAGATCTGAAGTTTTGCTCCATTCACAGCTTTCATTTTTATTGTCTTTTATTGGGAATTTTGAATGCGATGCAAACACAGGGATGCAGACATTATGATGAGCTCTAAATGAGACTCATCCATGGTTTTGGAATGTTCCTGGAGCTCTGGCAGCCTTGGGGCTGTGCCCACTGCCCTGGGGAGCCTGGTCAGTGCCAACCACCCTCTGCGGGAAAAGCAGCCGAGGGAAAGACACCTCGGCAATCTTTCTCCCAGCAATTTATGCTCGGATATATTATTTGAAAAGAAGTCACCAGATATAAAGCAGCCGTCTCTGTGGAGGTGGCACTCCAAAAAACAGCCAGGAAAGAGTGATTATTGAGTGTGTGTGGCTAAGCAGGACTGAAAATACAAGTTTCTTCTGTAAAACCTATTTCACAAACTGCAATTTCAAACGTCCTTTAAGCAGCAATTACAAGCCTGCGTTTTAGAAGAATGTAACTGTGGGGAAAAAGGATTCCAAAAGTCAGAGGCAGGAGGAAAAGTCAGGTATTTGTGTAAGATTTCCAGGTGATGAGGCACAGAGAACAAGGTCCTGCAATGGAAGTGGTACCACAGCCACTGGTAGCTGTGGCCTTGTGTAGGAGAGAGGAGCATCCCAAAGCAGAACAGGAGAAGAGAAAGCAAATAAAATGGCTCCAAGGACAGCAGGGTCAAGAAAAGGGCAGTGCAAGTGCACAAGAGGGAGGGACAAAGTGAGGGAAGCAACACAGGCATTGGTTCAGCCTCCAGGTCCAGGAAAGACCCAGCAAGGGGACAACTTTGGCACAGATGAGGTTTGGTTTCAAATTTGTGACACCTAAGAACACAGCCTCTTGAGACAGAAATCCACTCGTGGAACAAAAAACAATCACAAAAAAAAATTACTTCAAAGCATTATTTAACCCAGAAAAAAATTAATAAAAAATAGTGGGTTCACAGTCATTAAAATGAACAGTTCAATCAGAATGATTTCCTTGCAGCACATAATGGCCAGGCTGCACACTGAAGGTAAAATCTCCTAATAGACCTAGAGGCTTACATTCAAAAGACAGCTATTCTCAAATCACTTGTAAACATGATTTCCTTTCTTTATTTTTTTATGGTGCTTTCTGTGTGAGCGGCCTACAAATGATTCAAGCATCTCTGCACGTAGAAATGTTTCCCCTCGTGTTTTCAGAGCCTGATAATATCTGTACCTGCGAAGCACAGTCTGACATGCAGACACGAGGCCAGACAGGTACCTCCAAGAACGATAACACTGGGATAGAGGTGGGGAAGCCCCATTTTATATCCTAATCTGGAATACCAAGTACCAGCCCCGGGCATCAGCTGTCCGGTATAAAACTTCCAGCATCGTACCGGGGCTAAAAACCTGTGCACAAAGCCAGTGGTTCGGTGAACCATAAGCTAACAATGAAACAGCTCATCAAATCTGAAAGCCACATTCCACTTTGGTTATTTCTTAGTTGTAATTCGTCAAAGAAATGAACACCACAAAGAGTACCACTACAGGGAACATCACTGCACCAATTTGCCTCCTCCAGTTGTTGAAGGCTGCAAACAGCACAGGTTTAAGACTACAATGAGACAATGAGAGACACTCATTTCTTCAGCAAAGCTCGAAAAGAGTGGAAAGAATGATGAGAGGCAAAAGCTTTCAACCATATTCTAAGCAGAGAGATCAGCAAAACAAAGCAGTCCAAGGGAGAAAGACAGACCAGAATTGGGATGAGGGATTTTCAAGCTCACAGGTTGAATCTGTGGGAGGATGAAGGTAAATACACAGTGAGGAATCAAGATCCGCATTACTAAACTGAATGAGAATTAAAATATAGCACTAAGAGAGTAACTGATTCTGGAGATTCCAGGCAAATCCACCACAGAGGCTTTTCTTTTCTCCTCCTGTTTTTCCTCCTCTATGTTCAGAACAGAAGCACTTAATTTGTGCTAAATGCAGATATATGCTCCCCAAGAATGAGAAAGGTTATTGGCTTGAAAGAAGAGCTCAGCTAAAGAGCAGCTGCTGTGATGACAACAAGTGATGAGATGGTTCGGGGATGAGAGCAGGTTCCCATTTTAACTCCCCACTTCTGCAGAGTTATTTAGAAACTAGCTCAATATTATAAAAATGGAAAGCAAGCAAAATTCCCATTATCGCAACTTCAAATTGACAGATGTGACCTAATTTTTGTGTGGTCCAAAACAGACACAGGGAGATCAATCTTTTGACTAATACACGTGAAAACTTCACAGGGCACGACAATGTTGTGGGCATATAACACACTCATCAGGCCCTATTAACAAAAACTAATTAACCTTTGCATCAGTCAGTCCCCTCCAAGAAGTTTCCCTGATTTCATTGTGATTATAATTCAAAATCCACACCCACACCAGCTGCAGAAGCTGCAAAACCAGTGAGCAAAATCAAGGGGTGTGGGTAGGAAACAAATACGGAAATAAAGTCACCTTTCGAGCCTGACCGGTCAAAGGTGTTCCAAGTACCACAGTGGCTTACAAAACCCTACAAAACCCATGCCTGGTGAGGCTTCACCCCCGGGCTGAGTGAGCAGCATGGAAAGGAGGACTCTGAGCAGCAAGCAGGAGTCAGCTGGGCAGTGTGTCAGGGAGTCTGTACACACGCTCTACGTGTGCTGCATCAAACACCAGGAGCCTCCTGTACCCTGCCAAGTGGAAGCAGCACTTTCAGGCATGCCTGGAATGAGGATTTCTCTTTTCCTCTACAATAATACTACTACAAAGCAGTCTCTGTCACACCTGCCTCTCTCGTGACGTTATCACAGATCCTAATATTACCTTGGAGTTTTTAAATGTCCAGATCCTGGAAGAAGCTCAGAAGCTCCTGCATAAATATTAACCCTGTTTCTGAACACTGGCTCGTTTGGAAGTCTATTTAAGGAAACACAGGTATAATGTATTTGCAGTAGCCTTGGGTTTGTGATGCCTTTGGAAGTGCTGTTAAAGGACACTGACAATGATAATCTGCTTATGAAAACCATTTCAAGTGATCCACAGTACCTGACCAGTGGCTGTCACACCTTAGAAAGGATCTCCAGATGAATAAACATCTACTGCTCCCTGCATTAGAACTAAATGAACAAACCCCAAATCTTTTCTGATTTACCTTCACCTATGGCTTTAATATCCAACTACCATATCTATTTTTTTTTTCCATTTCCCCCGCTTTGCCTGGCTACCAGTTTATTTGGAAGCAAAAACAAGTGTAGAGCCAACCAGCCTCAGCCACACGGCCAACAGCACCCTTTCCTACCAGGTGGGTGCTGAAATGGGATTGTCCCACCTCCACGTTTCTCCAAGTAAATCCTTGCCTGCTTTGATTCCCAGAGGACTTGGCTCACACAGCAATAATACATTTTATTCTGTTTTTTCAAAAAAATCTTTCTTTTTCTGAAGGTACCCAGTGTGTCCCAGGAGTGGATGCTTTGAATTACAGAGTTGATGTTTTCACAGTCTCCTGTTGCTAAACCATCCCAAATTTTACCTTAAACACTCTGTCTTTTCTCCCCTTCTCTCCAGCTGCTTATTTTAATTGAGGAGAGCAAGATAAGGGTCTGGCAGTGCAGCAGAGCTCTGGAGTAGAAAATGTTCTCTAGAAACCAGGCTGGAGTTACCAAATTCAGTTCACTGTGGCCTCATCCAGCTCTACACCAGGCTCTGCACTAATTTAAATCTCCCTGGGAAAAGGAAGCTCCTAAAGGTGACATTTTAAATGCCTCTAAGTAAGTCTTGCTACCAAATGTGGTGAAAATAAAGATGCTCACTGGGTTAATTTGGTATCCACGTGCCAGGAAGTTTGATTTATCTCCCAGTGAAGTATATTTTTCAGTAAGAGCAACATAAGTGTGTCTTTTATTAACAGCTGTGTGTGGTGATACACAAAACTCGTGCTAAAAAAATAACTTTTAGAAGGCAGAGATTTGTTCAGGGGAAAAAAACAGCTGAACATTTTCATGCATTCAACTTAAAAAGTGGGATAAAGCCCTCTGAAATAAATAGCACAAAACAGAATAAACCTGTCAAAGGAATAACATTTCAGTGTATTAGAAGACAAAATGCAATAACAAACAGATTTGAAGTGGGATTAGACCTGTTTAAAAAATACATTATCTGTCTACAAACCCAGACTGTATTTCAGAAAACAAAAGAAATCTCTTCAATGAATTTGAGGGAGCAGGAGCTATTAAATGAACAGTTTTCACGTGCAGCAAAACCATGTGTGAACAGTAGGAACATTTTTCCTCCTCATTTTCCACTTGCAGTCTCCCCCACCACCCCAATATTTTCCTGGACATTTTAGACCCAAATTCTTAAGTGAGGTCTCAAGATTGTCCCAGGAAGTTTCCTTCTTCCAGTGCCACCAAAAAGCAGGACCTTTTTTTTCCCTCTTAAAACCATTTGAGCTTCACAGTGATCCCAGACCTTTTTTGCCCCTGTATCATCACAGTTGTCCTGAAGTGTAGTCGAAAAAACTGTTGGGTGAGGACTCATAACTAGACAGGAATAACCATGCAGCACTGGAGAGGAACAGGAACACTCCTACAGGAATGTAATCCCTCTCAAAACTGAAAAGCCAACCCCTCCTTTCCCCTCCCTGTCCCAGTAATCACATGTAACGCTGCCACATCCCAGTCAGTCATTCTGTGCACATCAGGCCAAAGTAGAAAAAACTAATTCCACAAGCTGATGGGATTTCCTCTCTATATATTTAAATTTTCTCTACATATTCAAATGTAATGGTACTGGTCCCAGTGTTACACATGATGGGGCAAGCTGATGACACACAGATCTCCAGGTTCAACCTGATGGAACCACAAAACCCAACATCCCCACTTGTGATCTGTGAGCAACTTTACGTGGTGCTGCCGAGGCTCGATCCTGCAGCAGTTTCTACACAGAGGGCTTACAGAACCAAGCTTTCATTTTCCTGCCGTATTTCTTCAACAGCAGCACTCAGCTGTCTCAGAATAAGTGGAATCAGCCCCAGCAAATTCTGGAGCTACTTTAATTGAAGATACAGCTCAGCTGCATGCACGCCCAGGGAGATACTCCACCTCTGCAGAGGGGGATCTGTGGGGTCTTCCACCACACCCAAGTGCTCCTGTCAAGATTTAAGTGGTTTGAGCCCCCCAGCTGACCCTCAGCACAAGCCAACATCCACCTCAGAGCTGAAGGAGTGGCATATCAGCACTGCCCCCTTTTACACTGTATTGGAACAATTACAAAAGTATTTTCCCATGCAAAACAAATATGAAACAAGAAGTCATGAAGCTGCTCAGACCTCTGGAAGGTTGACCAGTTTTCCTTCTCCTGAACTGATAATCACCTGTGCTCAAGAGGCTGGGCGGGTTTCGCGTGGTCACCTCTTGTCTACCTATTACTGCTAAAAACAAGCAAAATGGTTCCCAGGCAGCATGCACAGAAAAAAAAAAAAAGGAAAAAAATAAAAATGTACCTCATAATGATTATTATAGTTCCATTCTTTCATTTGCAAGAACTCACATTTTAAAGAAAGAAGAAATGAGTTATCAGGAGATAAGGAACCATTAATGAGCCCTCTGCCTTGGTTTCAATTACACCGTGAAATTAATTCAATGCACTTTAAGAATATAAGAGGTAATCGCTCTCTCTTGGTAAGAGGTTGCAATTTTCTCTAATAAAGTGTCAATATAAATATGTTGCTTTAAGACAGGGAGAACAAGTCAGTTAATTCAGAAAGAATGGGACATATTAAAACAAATGCTATCAAGGACACCAAATGGCAAAACCAATAAATAAACTGTCTGAATGAAAACTGTATGGCAGAGAGCTGGTAAATTGGGGTTTAATTAGAAACTTATTTTTAAAGAGTGTTTTATGCTAATGAGGTGCATCCAAGTGACTAATGCTGTGAAAGATGACATTACTCCAGTAATTTAAAAAAAGAGGAGTAGCCCACATGAGGGGGGAAGTGGCAAGAAATCCGAGAGCAATGAATCTGAAAATAAATACATACGTAGATACAAAAGGTTAATAATGCTTGTGGATTTCAAACATGCTGGCAAAGTGTAGGATGGGCTGCACAGACTGGACAAACGCAGGGAGCTTTCTGATGGATTGTCAAATGGCACCACAGCAAAGGAGTCCCTGCCACCAGCCCTTCCCACAGGCAGCAGCCAACTCCTACATGGAAGCACTGGGTGGAAGGAAATGAGCTCACAAATGTGCTGACCCAGCTGAGCATCTACCAGCTCTGCTTGGAAGGGCGTCATGACCCGATGCCCTGAAACGCTGACACTGCCCCCACCTCCTGACATTTCATAACCCCAAACAGAAAGATCTGAGAGCTTTTCCTTGCTACCACAAGAACCACATTCATCTAACCAGAAGCAGCACACAGGGAACCGTGCAGAGGGTGAAGCCCCAGAGAGCTGGGAAGCAGCTCCTGCGTGGAGCTGGGGTCGATCTGAACAGCCCTATTCCTTGCTAAAAGACCAAAGAAAACCAGGAAACCTCAAAAACTTTCTGTAATGGACTAAAACTCTTTTTTTTTTTTTTTTAAAGAGTTCTCTGCTTTCATTTCCTTGGAGCTGAGGCAATGGGACACACAAAGCAAATTGGCTCCCAGGCTGCTGGAGGAGCGGCAGCGGAACAGCCTCGTGTGTGTCTCCAGTAATTAAAGCGACTCAGCTTCTGAACAGGTGCCTTGCAGCAACACCCAAGATGTGTTATAATCCCCCAGTAACACATGCCTAACACATTTCACTGCCTAATTACTCCCACACTCACGTTTAGTGCCCTTGTTAATCCAGCACTTCAAGAGAATACTTGCCTTGCTTAAACACGTCTCGATCCTAATCTTCCTGTCACTGGTGTAAATCAGGACTCATTTCACTAGTGTTAATGGAGCTGCTGCAGTGTCAAAAGTCTAGGAATGGAAAAATTAGGCCTAGATCCCAAATGAACATTTCGTCTGGCACCAGTAGTATGTATTTATTTTCTTGCATCAAAACAAAATATGCTTTTTTCTCTGGTAGCAACTCAAAGCAGAGCTTTTGAAAGCTGTCAATGCCATGATTAATCCTGACTCCAAAAAAGGTTTTTTTTTTTCCCAGATTCCTACAAAGACACCCCAGTGGTATCCTCACCAGCAGCTCTATCGCTTTGGTTCAAGGCAGACTACAGGTTTGCTCATTGTATCCTCAGCAAGACAGCAATGCAAATAAAGGTGAATACAGGGCAATGCCATTAAGGATAGTCAATATAATGAGCAGACGGAAGACAGCAGAGACACAGTAGGGCATCTAGAACATCCCAGATGTCAGCCTTTCATCAGGACACAAGGTAATTACAGTTTTGTGGGTGTCTCTGTGCTTTGCCACCCAGCAGAGAGAGGGCAGATACAGCCTCCCCTCTTTCAGGGGCCGGGATGGGCAGTGCCTGAGTCCTTCTGCTCACAGGGAGTTACTGCGTGGTGGGAATTCAGCCTCACGACACAGGGAAATCTGAAACTACGGGAAAGCTCTGAACCACATTGCTCAGCTACTGCTCAGCTGCTGACCCTGCCCAGGTGCCAGCAATGGCAGGGACTGCTGCGTTACCAACACCACAAATTCACTTGTGACGCTGCCGTGCTCGGGACCTGCAACCAGCACTGCACCCCTGGAGAGCTCAAACTGCATAAAATCAGCCCCAGCTGGATATTCCAGTGTCCATGCTAATGGTCAGGCTCTGAGAATTACAAGCTTGCAAATTCAGAGTGAGGACAGGAGGAATAGAAAAGGAATTTCCACAGAGATTTCTGCACTCCCCGTACAGGAATGAGATATCTGCCCATAAATCAAAAGTGATATGAATTGAGACAGCGACAATAAACACTAGAACTACCATCATTTCTTGTCCTTTTCCATTCATGTCAACGAAGAAAAATCCTCAAGAATAATATGACCAAAAAGCTGTGGCTCTAGACATCCGCAGGCTCTATCCATCTCTTTTCTTTCTCTTATTAAATTAATATTAGCAAGATATCATTTTTAAAAAGAGATACAGCATTCAGAAACAACAAAATGGGGGTGGCTTACTGACTCTTCCTGGTGACCTAACAGATTAATGAAAATTAGATCAGTTTGCAGAAGGCAACGGAAGGTCAGACACTTTTGGGACACTTTTCTGAGGTACCCAAATCAGACAGTGCAAATCAAAAACCCAGAATGGGGTTTTCCAAGCTATGGAAGTTTTTATTCCCCTTTGAACAGTCACAGAGCAAATATCTTTCCTGACAGGATGACATTCTTCCACCAGCTCCAGAAAAATAAATGAGTGAAACAGGAAGAACTACAGGTTTCCAAAAATTAATTAATCCAGTATCTCTGATCTCAGGAGGAGACTTCTAGTCATGCTTTTATAAAACCTTGTGGAGCCACATTTCACCTATTCTTGTCTTACTCGGTCCTGCTCTTGCCCTTTCTACCACCAGAAAGCCAAAATCAAATGGTATTTGAAATGGTCACATCACTACCAGCTGGAAAAGCTGAGAGGAAGGAGACACATAGACTGAGACACACAGAATGCTGGTAACCCAGAGAATGAATTAAATAAAGATTTTACAGGGAACTTTTTAAAAGGAAAGGAACAAGAGGATATGGGGAACACCAGAGCCACAGATGAGAAGGGGAAAGGGGAGTAAATGGCTCATCCTCCTTGTGTTTCAGTGGTGACACAACTTCTTACAGTCCCACCAGTTTGTGTGTCGGGTATCAGCAGGGAAAAGAGCTGCACCGGTGGGGAATTCCTGCAGCACCTGCCATCCCAGGGCACAGCTCTCTGGGACAGCCTGGCACGGCTCCATAGGAAGACGGAAAAAGCCCTTTTCTGCTATCCAACAGAATGATAAATGGGGGTTCTCTGAGACCTCCCAGCTCCTCTGCAAGTGCAGGTGCAGAAGGGATCAGCAGCAAGCGCCTTGAAGTCATCAACTTCTGCACCAAGTCAGCAAGGAGCAAAAGGAATGGAAAAAAAGGGATGGTGCCTCAAAGGATTTCTGGGTTCCTGCCAATTTGGGTGAACTGTCAAAAGCCTCCACCGGCAGCAATGCAGGTGTTTCACATTCCAGCAAGGCAGCAAGAGCACAAGCTGGCAACCTTAAGTTTTGGAACTGGAGAGTCACTTGTAGCACAGCCCATGGCAACTACCCCAGCGTTTCCTTACAGCTCATTTTGAGACTACAACATGTGTTGGGGGAGATCTTTTTACAGCTATTCCTCCGTGTTACAAGTAAATTGGTTTCCGACATATTTTCTGGCAAAGTAGCCCCTGGGGTGATTTTGAAATCTTCACAAGAGTTGTTAAAAGCAACTGTGAACTCCAGGAAGGAGCTCAGACATTGTCATCGTTCCTCCCTCAAGAGCTACACCTTGTGAACCAACCTGGGGCTATTTGTCTTGGGTTTGCTCAGTTTGGTCTGTCTGGGCCAGTTTGGGCTATTCTGAGCCAAGCACAATGAAAACAAGCAACGCACTCTACTAGTCTGTGGAATTATACCATGAAAATGGTGTGATGTAAGAATTGTGCCCTGGTGTGTTCAAGGTGAGGCTTATGAGAGATCTCCTCTTATCTGCTTTGTACAGTCGCAGAGAGAACGAATTTAACAGGAACTTAATGTCACTTTTCCAGTGATGTTCTGCCAACAGCAAGAACAGTCCTGAGGACAGAAAAGCTGCAGACAGAACAAGGGAAAGGAGGAACCACAGAAAAAGATACCTTGTGCTAAAAGAGTGACAGAGGTCACAAATACAGTGGAGTGGTTCTGGAAATCGTTGCTCTGCCTTTGTAATCTTCCTTAAAAGGAAAAAAAAATAAAATAAGAAATAAAGAGGCCGGTTCTTTGAATGGTAACTGTAATCAAGTTGTGCCACCACTGCAGTTTTAACATTACTGGCGTTGAGCTTTGCAGGAAAGAGAGACCCACATACCTTTTGTTGCCAGCCGGACACAGTTGATTTTTGTTTCCTGAAAAATAAAAGCAGAAAAAAAAAACATATAGGAAAACATCAAGGTGTGCAATTTGCCCATCTACAATAAACACACATTCCCTTAAAAAGGTACTAAAAAAAAAAAAAGGCATTTTTTCCTTACACTTCATCTTTGAAAAAAAAACCAACCAAACAACCCACCGAGTTTTGATTGCAAAAAACACTCCACCCTATTGGACTTGCCCACAACTGGTTCTCTAAATGCTGAGAAGCTGAGAGTGACAACACGTTTCTCCACACTCAGGGGGTGAGTGATGGGCCTCATGTAACTGCCTGATTAGCTAATAGAATGTACCAGCTAAATGACCTGCTCTGTAATAGACTGACAAGCTCTGGGTCAAAAGTACATGCAACTGTACATCTAATTTTCATGCACCATTACTGCAAATTTCGCAAATTGGGTATTTATTTAAACACATGGCAAACAGACACCGAAGGACTCATTTGAATATTCCAGCTCTGTGGATGTGAAGCCCAGCGCTGCTGTACAGCTGCCTCTGCCAAAGGAGCTGGTCTGACAACCCTCTCCACTGCAGCTCTTCCTTGCAGAGCTGGGATAAAACCCAACCCTTTGTGTTCGGTCCAGCTTGGACTCTGCAGGGCTGCAGGAGCAGGAGTTTGGATGGGAACAATGATGTTGTATTTGGCTTCACTACCAGCTCAAAGAGGTCACGTCCACTGCAAACACATCCCTTCTGGTATCCCCAGCTCCTCGTTCCACAGCCCTTCTTGGCATGGGCTGCTGTTGTCCAATACACGATTTCCATCCAAATGGGAATGGGTTGCTTTGGTTAAAGAGCTGGCAGTTGCAGGGGTTTTGGAGCACCTTCTGCCTGCACACGCTCTTGTACAAGTCTCAGGTGTAACAAACGCTGCCTAAATTACTGTGGGTAACAAAGCTGCATTAATACGGATGCCGTGTGTGCTCTGGAAACAACGGCCCAGCAATGCACTGCTGAGCACCTCCTTCCATCCTCAAACAACTGCACAAACCCTGGGAAAGTCTGAATTGGCTCTTGGAGAAAATCTGTTCCATCTGTGACAGATTCTCCCTGGCCAGAGCAGACACACGCACAGCCCCATCGTGCCTTTCTCCTCACACTTACATTGCACAGAGGAAGGGGGTTGCAGGATCCATGCTGGGAAACAGTGGGAATCACAAGAGCAATTCCCTCTGATCCCTTTCTATGATGCCTCAAGATACCAGCCAGGCACACTCTCTGGGATATAAGGTGTGTATAGTCTAGAAACAACAAGATCTCCCCTTGATTTTGCCCTCAGACTCTCTTCAGGAATTCCTGGATCCCCAAGGACAATCCTTGTCTATTAAGGACATCCTTTCCCAGCCATACAGCTGCGTCCAGAGTGGGACTCAATCCCTGTTACCCCAATAAACCAGAAACATCTCTCTTTGGTGCACTAAACCCTCTCGCCCTCCAAAGTCAACTTCCCTACTCAACCACTGGCACTGCAAAGTCACCAGAGCTTTACACAGAGCTCCCCATTCCTCTCTGCCTTCTGTACAACCAGTTTGAATGGCCACTCATTCTGGAAATCCAAAGTCTTTACTACAAGTGGTGACCTGTGAAGCAGGAAAAACACAGCTCTGTTTTCAGAGCACAGTCTCCACACATAATGCTGGGAACTGTAGGACACAGAGATCCTTAGGTAGCTTCTGATCTACAACAAGGTGACCTGGAAAATCAGTGATGAAAAGTAAAATTCAAAATATCCAGACAGCACTTTTGCAGTCTACAAGTAGGTGGGCACTTGCTCACGTTTTGCTGAGGAAAATTTCCTTGTGTATTTGTGGCTTTCTGCTGCCTTTCAAGTGTAACATAAAAGGTGGAGAAGTTAGTCAGTGCTGAGAAAGGAAGAGTGGAGAAAACAAAAAAACCAAGGCCCTGTTAATGGTGCTGGAACTGCTCCTGTTTGGGAATGTGTGTATTGCTGCAGGACACCTCCCGTGGGGTGATGTGGGGTGACAGGCTGGGCTGTTTGCAGCTACATCCAGCCCTGGCTGAGTTTAGCACAGACAACCACGGCTATCAGGAGACCACGACCTGGCACTGCCAAGAGCAAGGGCAAGCACTCACTGGAGGAGCAGTCCAGACATCCGGACTTGAGGGCTTCATTTCAAATTGCATCTTCTGGGAAGGAAAACATAGAAGAACCTGCACAGACACCAGGCACTCAGTTCCCGGGGTGCTAAAGGTTAAAGACTTGAACATAGTCCATATTCCTGATTAGGGTTGATTATTCCATTGATTGCCATTAACCCTTTCATTGATCACCCCACTGCTCACCTCTTTGGTGTCTCATAAAATCTCTTTAAATTTACTCTATTTTTCTTTGATTGGTGCTGAGAATTGCAAGTTTGCATGAGCTTTTCTACCAGAAAACAGAATAAATAAATACACTTCCCCTCTCAAAAAAAAAAAAAAAAAGCATAAAACCACTGTCCCACAGTCATGTTTGTTTTCTGAAAAATATTACTTTTGCTTCAGACAAGGTGCTTTCCTGTACACAGTAAAGTAAGATGCTTCTCTTTAGCCACAAGCAAAACAGGAATAAACAATGCAGGTAATTCTCAATAAGCCATCCAGACTGCTTAAAGCAGTGACCAGAAAAATAATTAAATAAAGGGATAATAATAGAAATTTTAGAAAAACAAAAACAATTTCCCAGAGATTTCAGTCTCTGTGTTGTTTCTGAACATTCTTTCAAATGCTGTGATACTTAATTCCCATTTTATGATATCATTGAAGTTTTACAAGGCCTTATATGTCTACAACAATATTAGAGATGACCTGAGACCCTGCATATTCAGCTTATCCATTTCATATTATGGCTGAAGTGACAGCAGTAATTTAAATTAAGATGCCAGTAGCACTACTACTTTGGCTCCATATCTCTGCCGGGTTACGGCAGAGATTTTATATCCAAACAGCAAGAGAACAATGCAGGCATATCTCAACTGAGAGCCTGGAATAGGAAAGCACTTCATGAATACATCCTACAGCTCTTGATCCAACCTTCATTTTCCAACATGCTCCATATCCAGAAAGCTTAGTGTGTAATAAGCCCATCCACTTGTTCACTGGAACATATTTGTGTCAATTTGTTTTCTGGAACCTCCTCCCATATGAATAAAAGATGATTATGGTGTAGCCTCGCTCAAGGCTGAACCCTGGCTATATTTTTAAGTCCACACAATATGAGGCCCGAGTTTTGGAGTCTGTGTTTTTGAGCCTGTTCCTGGAGGGGAGACCTGGACCTGCCATCGGCATGACCTGGGAACCCTCTGGAGAGAAGACAGGCTGTGCTGGGGAGCTGGGTAAGCCCTCCCTGCCAACACAGCCCTGAAGCTGCACAGCATGAGCCTGTTTTAGCATCCCCCCGGATTTTCAGGGCTTTTTTAAACCTTCTTCTAATATAGCTTGTTTCTTCCTTTTTAGAAGCAAAGGAGCTGCTGCTGTCTGCTAATTACTGAGGTTCCTAAATGCACATTTCACTGAAGTGAAAAGGATGGTAACAAGACAAGTTCTGCCTCTGTCTCTTCAGTGCTTGGATGGGAACAATTTTCTGCAGGAAAGGGCTCTGAGGGCAGCAGGACATATGTTTATGTGACGGCTGCGTCTTCACAACCTAAAAGGGCACAGGATATTTTCCCCCCCCTTCTCTTTTAAACTGACAGCTTGCTGTTTACAGACAACAATAAAAGCAGCAAAGCCTTTTCATCCATCTGTTATCACACCCACCATTTTCCCTTTCCTTTACTATTATTATGACTTCACAGTAGTTAAACAGTGAAGAGCCACCCGCCAGCACCAGCGGGACCTGCTGTCCCCAGAAGCACCATTTGGGCTGCCCTACAACAGGTACAGCTACATCAGGCAGCTCAAACCGGGGACAGGCAATTTTAAGTGCTCCCAGTAGGAAGTTATTTCGATGATCTATAGTTAATCTTGAATATCCCGCTCCTCTCAACTTCTCAAAGGTGAGGTAGGGTTGGAGGATTTTATTTACATCCAGAAAACGCTCAGGTCCACATATGCTGGCCGACCAGATGTGGAAACAGGGAGTAAAGTGTTTCCACAGCTGCTTTATTTCTGCCCCAGCAGCTCCAACATGAGATTAAAAAGGAGTAAAGGTAAGTGGACAAACTGTACACCCAAAATCTACTGAACACAGAGCTCTCCAGAGCTGGTTAACAGCTAACAGAAGCAATGCAGACAGCCTTGGTGCCACTTCATTTTTCAGAGCAGGGCTTGTGCTGAACTGAAGTACCTCCCTGTTTTTTCCCTGGCCATCTCCACAGGGATAAATGCCACCTCTCTGCTGGCAGCTCTATCCACACCTCCAAAATGTCCCAGAAGAAGAATGTTGTGTACTGTGAGTAGACCTGTCAGCATGTAGAAATCCAGCCTGAAGTCCCCTGACAATAATGAGCTGCCCGGCTGTGCATGTAGTACAAGTCATTAGAGAGGCAAAAAATCAATCAGAATCTCCGTGGAGTCCATCATTCCCTCAAAAAAATAATATTCTCATTGATTCCCGCAGTGCTACTTTTCACAATTCTGGGCTGAAACATCAGTCACCTGTTGGACCACCAGGCTGGAGCAGCAGCTGGCAGCACCCCCCACATCATCCCAGCTGTGCTCCAAGGGCTCCTGCTCACCTCCCAGTTAGAGGAGAAATGGCCAGGAGTTATTGATTGCAACTGGGCTGTTACTGATTTCATTTTAACTCAGTGAGCTGAAATGCAGCTCCAGGAAGGATTTTTTAGGGAGCTCTGGTTTCTGAGCTGCTCAAAAATTCAGGCGGGCTTCACGCAGCAGCCAGAAATTCTGCCTATCTGAGCGTGTTGCTGGATCAGTAGCCAGAGACTGTCACCTGCAGTGACCCAGATAAAGAACCTGGGGACAATAAAACCTGCAACATCTCACTTGGATTATTAAGCCAGTATAAGGAAAAGAAAGGATAAGGAATAACACAGGGTTGCCAACCTGGCCTCATCTTTCAGAGGGATAAACACTGACAGGGCTGGTGTTTTAAAGGGGCTGAGCTCAGGGAGGCTTTTCAGAGAAGGAAACCTTCACGCTCTGCCAGGCAGCCATCTGTGGCAGGTGGCACCAGGACAACCAGCAAACACCAGGGAACTACCTGGATGGCACACAGTGTGTGTGGAGATCCTGCCAGAGCAGAGCCCAGCCTTGTGTCCATCCTTCCTCCTGTGCCACCCCTTGTGCTCACTCCTAACGGTGCTTCTCACCCCCACAGCTCCACAGCCTGCAGTATCGCTGGCCCTTTTCTCTTTTTCCCCTGCTTTTACTTCCAGCTCTGACACATTTCAGCTCAGCATCTGGCTTTCGACAGTCCCTAGGAGGGAGGTTCACACACTTTGGAAGTGTTCAGTACAGCAAAGCTGACAACCATTCTGTCTCGCACGTGTTCCCATTCAGTCCCCAGTCTGGAGGCAGCACCGCACTGACCAAACTGCACCCAACTCTCCACCAGCCACAGCTACTTCATTCAAACCCTCAAACAAGCAAAACATTGCAGAAGAGAAGGCAGAAAAGCTCGTGATCTGCTTCTGCAGCAATTTGCCACACTTGTTTTGCATCCAGCTGTTAATTATGTTCCTTTCACTGTAACAATCCCAGCTAATGGCTGCAGAGCAGACGGGAACACCAAATGAGCACAGCCCTCCACGTACAGAGGAGCTGGAACAATGCAGAACTCCTGTAACACTCCTAACCTCCTCCTAATCAAGCTTTTTGACCAAATGCAGACTGTTTCTTCAAATTAAGCTCTCCCTAGAGTCCTACAGTTCCAAAGGGAGACGTTCTGGTCCACTGCACGAAGGCTTCTCATTGCAGGTTGCAGGTGTGGGAAGAAATTCCATCATTCCAGAACTGTCAGTGATTAATGAAACTATAGAATATCCTAATTAAAAAAATGAGTGGCAACGTTCTGCTAAGTTCTTCATGTGTAAGGGAACATAAGGCCCTGTTTTAACTGTGCTGAATTGTTATTGTTTCAGATTTTTCCCAGATGTGCATTATCAAAAATCACAGGACAGTTTGGGTTGGAAGGGATCTCAAAGCCCATCTCGTTCCAGCCCCCTGCCATAGACAGGGACACCTTCCACTAGACCAGGTTGCTCCAAGCTCCATCCAGCCTGGCCTTGAACACCTCCAGGGATGGAAATGCCACGTTGCAGCCATAATTCTCAGGAGGCTTTTAAAAGACCACTCAGAGCTGCTCAGGTTATAGACATAAGTGAAAACCCAGAACTCTTAAACACACCAATGACACAGATAAAAGATCCCGGAAATGAAACAAAACTTGCTATTTACAGATGCAAAAGTCTGGATGCAAATTGACCCTAATGTCTGAAACGTGGAGTTTCATGATTTTACCAAGAAGCAAAAAGGATCACAGCTGCTCCTCTGAAGATCCAGATTCTAATCTTGCAAACGCCTCTATACTTTTAGCCACAGCACTACACTTTTAGGATATATAAGCACATAAAGCAGAAATATAAATTATTAATACAAGAGGAAATTGCCTTTCTCAAATAGGAATGTACTGTGTTTGGCAGGATACTCTTATCCTGTCACAAACTGTGTGTTGTTGCACGAAGACTCTTCTGATTAACTTGTGCTTGAAAAGCCCTTTACACTCCCGTTCCTATTATCATCCTTTTTGGAGTCTTAGCACCTGATACGCAGGGTGTGCTGCAACCTGCCAGCTACAGAGAGGCAAGAAAAGCAGGAATCTCCCATTAGTGCTGCTGTAATCCAGACTGCCAAAGGAAGCCTCCACTTCCATTCATACAACCCCTTATGGAATGTTACGTTGTACTTAAGCAAATAAAAGTTTCTTCTTCCCTGGGGATCCATTCACTGGCAATTAATTATCACACATGGGGGAACTAACCAGGAACTCACACAGACATACATTCACCATTTCCTTTAGAAAGGCAAATCCAAAATTGAATTCATTGAGGAGCGCTGGAAGGAAACTGTGTTGACTGCAAAGGAAACCAAGGTGAAAATCAGCACAGTGAGTGGAGAGATTTTGTACTTGCCAGCCACAGAGCTGAGGCTGTGCAGGGGAATGGTGATAAATGAAGGTGGTAAAGCACTGAGATGTGCTGTGAGCACTGACTGGCACTGTGATGGGTGCTGTGTTCTGGGTGTAAAAGACACTGCCCCAAGTGGAGACCAAAGCCTGCCCTATTCACCTTTGATTATTTTTCCTAACTTTGCTCTTCCATAGGTGGTGTCTTAGAGAATTTATCCGTGTTAAAGTAAGGTTCCTGAAAGCATTGGAAAACGTGCTAATAACGCACTCTGACACTCAAATTCATGATGCATGATAATGCTCCAAGACTTTGCATGAGGCCAGAGTGGCAAATTGTATCATGTTGTGTGATGGGGAAAAACAATTCGGGGAGGCAAAGGGGAGGAAGGCGGATGACTGCTTAGGAGGCATCTGGCCTGTACACTGGTAGCTGAACTGACCTGAAACAGAAGGGTTAGAAGGTTAGAGGGTTCCTTGACTGGAAGAGCAAAAAGAAGCCTCTCCTTTTCCTGTGGTGGAATGTGATCTGTTGTGGCATTATGTGCATGTCATTTGATTCTGAGAACAGGACAGACATTTCCTGGGCAGTCTCCATTTTAAACCAAGTGTCACAGGGTAAATATATGCAGAAATGAAGCCCAGGATATTCAGGAGTAGTCAGACAGACATGCACATGGTCCCCACTGCACTACGGCTTAACGGAGCTGAAACTCCCAACCACAGGTTGCATTATGATTCATATCATAAATGCAAGCTAAAATTCATAACATGTCCTGCAAAATCACAAGCACTGTGAAGTGGAGACTATCAAAATGTTTCAGTTACGTCTTTTAAAAGCACAATGGCCCCTACTCTGACATTCATGCTTATGGAAAGATAAAAAAAAAGGATCCGAATTCTGAGCAACTCATTTAGTAAATCACGTGGCAATTTACAGAGCCAGGCTCCTCAGCAGATTTCTCACTGGATCTAAGCATCAGAGAGGGTATTGAGTGAAGGACAAGTAATGGCCTGCTTGATTTTCATCAGATTTCTGTAAGAAGGTAGTAAGAAGGCAAAGTTAAACTGGCATCCAATCGAGAAGGAAGGAGAATGATGAGCAGGACAGAGGTGGTTACACACACAGACCCAGTTCAGTTTTCTCTGCACTTACTCCATTGGCCTTGCTAAGTGCCTGGAAGTATATGCTGTAGCTTTTCAGGGGAGAAAGTGGAGCGTTCCAGTAGCCATTGTAGGTCTTGTTGTCACCCACGGTGAAGGGCTGCGTGACAGGAAGGTTGATGGGCTTCAGCTCAGCTGCAAAGTAGTGTGGGGAGTCCAGGCTGGAGGCATTCTTGTAGCTCACTGGCACAGAGAAGCACTCAATGATGTCTGCAGCTCTCCGTGCCTTCTGCAGCTTCTCCTCCTTGACAACAAGCTGATAAACGCTAGAGGGGAGAGAGGAAGGTGAGATTAGAGCCCCAAGAGCCTTCAGTATTGAGAATGTTTCCAAGAACTAAAAGGAAAAGAGTAGATCAAAGTAAGAAACACAGAGCTGAGGCATCTCAGCAAACACAGCTCTTGGCACTCCAACAACAGTGCCCACTGAACGTCACTGCGCGGCCAAGGCGCTGGTCACGTGCTGGGTTGATTCAGTAGAGTTAATCAAGATACACCCTGGTAAAAGTCAGAGTAGATTTCAATCATGTCACTCTTCAGGAAAAGGAGTAACTTCTAAAATATCCAGTCTAGAAGGAGTTTTCAGTGTGCTGAACATTGGAAAGCAGATACTTTATCCTTCAGCCACCAAGCTGAAACATGAACTGTTTGCTTGGGTGACTGAAGTAGAGGAGAGCATTAGTGGTGTCAGAGCCCTTTGGAAACAGTTTCAGGGTGTGAGAACCATTTTAGATCAAAAAGACTCTCACATCTTCTAAGAACATCAGCTTTTTTTGCCCTCTCTCATATCTCCATGTCCACATATGGGCCCTTCCCCATATCTGGGTGGGGAGGCCCTGGCACAGGTTGCCCAGAGAAGCTGTGGCTGCCCCATCCCTGGAAGTGTCCAAGGCCAGGTTGGATGGGGTTTGGAGCAACCTGGGCTGGTAGAAGGTGTCCCTGCCCATGGCAGGGGGTTGAAATGAGATTGGCTTTAAGATCCCTTCCAAACCAAACCATTCTATGATCTATTTTTGGGATATCCTGGGATATAGAGTTCCTTTCCCAATGAAAAGTCTCCTCCTACCCTTCCCCCCAGAAGGTTGGTTTATATACTGAGCAGGTGGCTTTATAGCTCTCTCACTCCACTTTTAAGAAACAACAACAACTCTTTATATTCTTTCCAACTCTCTGAAATGTTACTCCTTTTCGATTCCTGCTAGGCATTTGGCCATTATGATATATAATAGCAATCTTGTTATTTCTAGCTCACTATTTCAGGCTCAAAGAGCCTGCAAGGCATTCAAATGCATCTGCTTTTAGTATTTTTTTTTTTTTTCCTCCTCAGGCAGCTCACAAAGCCCTGGAGTTCAATGCTGCCACAGCCCAGGCAGGTTTACTGTCTAACACCACTCACCCATTTGACAAAGAGAGATAGGGCTGCAGTCATTTTACTTGGTGTCAGGCTATTCAGATGTGCTGCCCTCACCTGCCTGTGTCAGGCTGGGCCTTTGTTCACTCAGACAGGGGAGATCGATTAAAAGATTGGGAACAGCCCGCAGTGGATCATTCTCAGGCTCATTGTTGCAGAAAGACTGCTCTGGAAAATTTGTAGCATGGCAATAGCTCATCAGTGCTCCTGTGGGAAGCAAAGTTCTGGCACCTCCAAGGAGCAGGAGTGGAACAACCCCCAGCTTTGCTTTCGAATCACCAGCCCCTCGTGTCTGCAGGGATCTGGCACACACCCTGCTGCCAACGAGGCGGTCAGGGAAGCACTTGGAAACCATTTGGCTCCCACTGCGAGACACAAAACCAACTAATCTGTACAAGTACAACCCATTTATGAATGACTCAGTGCTGAACTGCCCTTACACGGCTGCTCTTGGCATTTACTAATGTAGCAGGAGCAGCAGCCGCATGGGCTGCAAGCTTAATGATGTCCTGTCAGTGTTTTGGAAAACCTTCCTCATCCTACAGTTCATCAGAGCCTTTAATAAAGTATTTTAGACCTCCTCTGATATTTATTTTAAACTAAATAAGCAGTTTTCCAAGCAACACTTTAGGTATTATCACTGGGGGTGCAGTGGGAGTTGTAACCACCACCCTGTTTAACACAGACCCTTTCCTCAGCTTACCAATAGCAACTCTTGGCTTGCTGGTTTGGACACTGTTTACTAACAGCGTATCTTCTTATTGTGACTCTTCTCTCTGGCAATAACGATCTACACTACCGGGAAAGTTTGCCATTTTGTTTGCCAGCAATGGGCAAAACAAAGTTTGACATTTTTATGGGCATTTGCCACACACCTTCTAACCTAAAACCACTTGGTTTCTTTTTCATCCAATCCTAAACACTTGTGTTTTCTGGTTATAGAAAATGTTTCCTTTAGGCATATACATAAATATATAGGTATAAACATGTATTAACCTCATTTTGGAGGTCAAGAGTTCCCCTGGGTTCCCTAAGGGTCACATTCATTCTCTTGGTTATCCCATTTGCAAGCCACATCTTTGGAGAAGAGGAAGGTGCCAGGGACACGACCTGCCAGGTAACTGAGCTCCTTCCCTAATCATCAGGGCACTTACACCACTGAAGATATTCTCAGTTTTCCCCTTGACAATTCCAGTACCTGCTCTACCAGTATAGGCACTTTTTTATCATGAGCAAGAGTTTTGACACAGAGCCGACTCACGGATACTTTTCAAACCGAACCTAGTCACAGATACTCTTTTGCCTCTGTTCTTTCACATTTTCTCTTTCCCACTTAGCCATTAACACAACTTCTTCCTTTCACAGGGATAACTTGCTCTTGCAGTGACCTGAAATTTTACTTTTAATGTTTATTCTTTTGAACTGAATCGAGGTGTCTCTGGAAGCACAACAGTACATTCATGAGCATTCAGCTGAGATGTAACAGTTGTCCCCTGTGTGTTCAAGCTAAAACCTCATTCATCTCCTGCTCAAATACTGCCTCCTTTTCTCTGGAAGGAGTACCTGAGCACTGCTGTCATTGCTCCCTCTGGTTAAAAAACCTACTCTGGTGACACTTAGGATGGGTAACTGACTGCTTTTATGTGATTTTTCTCTTTGATGCCCCAGCTCACACTGGCTGACACAACACATTTATCTCTGTGTGCTTTACCTGCCTGGCTTGGGGACCATCACCCTTCAGCCTCACTCTTTTCTGAGTCTGGTACTGGCCAAGAATCCACTCCCAAAGGCAGTGGCCAAGCGGGCCAGAGTCTGCCTGAGTTCAGAGATTACTTTGGACTGAAGATTATCACCCTGAGCACTTGTTCCCTCAGCAAATGATTGCTCTGGTCTCACTTTCTGATGTTCTCGTGCCAGTATTTTGACCTGTCTAGATGCTCCAGAAGGGCAGCATTTGTCTCATGTTTTGTTTCTACCTAGGAGCAGAACTTCCCTGCCTGCCTTTAGGGCATTTTCAGACCTCAACTTCTCTGCTTTAACTAGTGAAGTGCTGCAAAGCACAGCAAGTGCTTCCACTCCTGCACTGAGGCGCTCTTGTAACTGTTTGCCTTTTCACCATGGAAAATCCCCACCAATCCTACATCCAAATGGAACTGCTGTGGGAATTCTGAATAGCAAACGTCCAATTACCCACTCTAAAATTTAGCCAAACCATCTGCATTACTACAACAAGCCTCGAAAGAGTGAAACTAATCCAACTTTGCTCAGGAGAAGGAACTTGCCGTGATACATCACAACTCCTCAGACTGGGGTTGGGCACAAAGAGCAAGCTCAGTGAGTAGGATCTGCCCTTTTGCCCTCAGAGCATCTCAGCTCCAATCACATCTCTGGGTCAGGGCTGAGCAGGGCCAACCATTTGCAACTTGCTCCAGTGGACAATTTTGTACCACAGCAATGTGATTACAGGCAAGGGAGAGGAGGAGCAATTATCCAAAAAGTGGTGCTGGAGGGAAGGATAAAAAAAACAAGTGGGCAATGGAAATAGGGAGGAAATGTCCAAACTATTTCAATGGCTTTTATTCTGGCTACCTGGTAGGCAGTAGCACTGATCTCCCGGGGCTCTTCCCCGTCTCAGGCTTCCAAGCTGCTGCTTCCAGCCCATTTCAGCTAACGTGGCTTTCCTGGCAGGAATCAACACATCAGCTGCAAATGCCCAGCTGGATTCCAAAAAGTTTCAGTTTCATACATAGAAATTATATTAAGAGACAACAAAAGCAGAGCATTGAAACTCCCACAGGAGATAACAACTTCAGTGCCACTGAAAGGAAAGATGGTACAGCTTTTACTGCACTTCAGCTTTTAATATTTGGCCACATCTGGAAACTCTGCAGTCAAATCCACACATGTATGTGCTGCAGGGCAGTAGAAGCAGGGGGGCTGTGCACCCAGTTCCAGGCTACCCCAAAAATGACACGAGGGGACTGGTTTCCAAACATCCACAAGCTCTCTTCTCCAGAGACCTCTCCAGGGATTCTCAAATCTGGGCCACAAACCAAATGCCTGGCTTCCTAGAAGGCTGGGGAGCTGACTGCCCCATGTGCAGCTGCACACTCTGATTAGAAAAGGCGGCCAAAAGTCAGTTCCTCTGTAAATTTCAAAGGTCTTAGATAGATAAATCCACATCAATTTAATAGACGCTTTTTAAAGTTTTTGACAGCTCTGTTGTAAATCACTGATAAAAGCACCCACCATAATGGGCCAACACACAAATGTTGTGTGCAGAGGAAGAAAAGGTGCCCTTATCACCATCTGCAAGGTAATCTTTTAAACTATGAGTTCTCTGTTCAGCGTGGAAAATCAACTTTCCACGTCACAGCCCGTTTCTGTGATGGAAACAGCCCGTTTCTGCTTCCCCACGTCACAGCCCGTTTCTGCTTGCCTCAGGCTTCTCCTGCCCCCTGCTCTTGGTTTCTTTTCGAGGATGGACTGAGGCAGCACTTGTCCACAAAACCAGACAAGGATTTAGACCAGTCTCAGGTTCTGGATTGGGAAGTGCACGAATGTGGGGAGGGAAAGCTGAGTCAGAGCTCTCCACCATCTGGAAGCATCCACCATCTGGCTGGTGCACTTTGGTGTCCTGACATGGTACTCAGCAACAAGGTGAAGCCTTCACTACACCCCTGACAACGGTGGGCTATGAAAAGGACTGTGATTTCTTTGTAACCTCACAGTGATCCACTCACCTGAATTATTAAAGATTAAAAGAAACAATCTTTCAGCAGCTTAGTACTCCCTCTGGACCAATCTTGTTACTAAACTTCCATATCATATAAAGATTTAATATATTTTCATTTAACACATAAATTTATTATCAGCCATTTATTATTTCCAATAGTATTTTCTCCCAGGGAACAAGGAGCAGTGGCAATCAGTACAGCTTGATCCTGCAGCGCGTTTTTCAGCACACCACTGTGAGCAGGTTTTGTTGTTCGCCCTACAGAGCACTGGAACTTCTCACTTCTAGTTCAAATGAACACATCACTTGCAGAATAACTGGTTGACAGGCTACAGGAAATAACACAGTACCAAAGGGTAGTGTTTTTCTTGCTAATAGCTATTTTAATTCAGAGAATGAAGGACAAAAAGGAGCAAATGAAGAAAAGACTTGCACCCCTCTCCACAACTGTGCCATCTCAGACTGAGGGCATGGGGGATGCTGCAGCTGACAGGGAGCAAGGCATTGAATTCCCACTCTTGCACCTATTCTTTGGAGTTAACAGATCCACCATGTCCAAAGAGGCTATCCAAAATCATGAATCAACCCCAAATCCAGTCTGATCAACCCACAAGCATCAGTGTTCCACAGAGATGAAGAAAAGGCATCAGGTGCACATGAACAGGGGCAAAGGTACAACAAGTGGAGGGCCCAACAACCAATTCAGCTTCTTTTCCCTTATTAACAACACAAATATTTTTTAAGAAGAATGCCAACCACGCTCTGGGGGAACAACCTTTTCCTGACATCCAACCTGGCCCTCTCCTGACACAGCTCCAGCCATTCCCTCAAGTCCCACTGCTCTATACAGCTTACCCTAAAAAATTGTAAATTAAATTTTAAGTGAGATCCTTCTCACAATGCACCTCCAGCCCTCCCACAAACCTGCATACAGAGGATTTTGGAAAAAATTCAACCAAAACCCACTAAAGTTTAAGAAAGCTTTATATAATATAAATTCTACTAAAATTTACAACTAAAAGGATAACTGCCATAAAGCTCTGAGCATACACTGCAGCACTGCTTTCCTTTGGCTACAAAGGTGAGTGTTTCCTGGCCAGGCATCTCTGGTAATCCCATAATCATACATTCAGGCATCCAAGAAACAACTCCACGGGCAGCTTCCAAGTTTGTAAAATTTTCTGGGTTCAAACAGCTACCAGTATATTCCTGAGAACTGAGTTACTGGCCTCACATATTCAAAAATGTCACCCTTAGTACCTCCAAGAGCACCTTTAATCACAAGCTCTGAAAACTAATCTACAAAACATAACGAACTGTATTTCACAGCCACCCAGGATGTACAGACAGGACGCAGTGCACTGTTTTTCTCTATTTAAGAACTGATTCCAAACCCACTAAAAGCAATTACAGATTGCTACTATTTCCATTTCACTCTGGAACAGCTTCATGCAGAATACAACATGCTGAAGTGAAGGTTTGCTTTCAGTGAACAGTTTTATGCTGAGAAGAGGCACAAAAAAGGAGACTGTTCTATGATGTCATCTTCTAGAACATGCTTGGCTACTTCAAAGACTCAAAAACTTGCCCATTATGAATACTGGGCTGCAGTGTTATCAATCAGCTTGCTCACATCTGCAAAGCATTCACAAAAATAAAGCCTCTAATAGTGATGCTACTTGAGGAAATAGTCTCTCGTACTGCAAAGTTATTCACAACCAGAGCCTTCATTTTGAAGTTATTTTTGCGTGTTCTTATAACATTCATTTAAATTAAACAACTCTTACACTGCATTCACTGAAGTTGAAGAATACCAAAAAAACACTCAGCCAAATCTGCAAAAAATGGCACAGAAAGAAGAGATGGTAATTACTGCCATTGCTATGAAAAAAAGCTGCTGAGATAGTGCCAATAATAATGAAATCCATTTAATAATCAAGAAGAATCTCTTCACATTTTCTTCCACTCTCATGCCCAGCTCAATACTCCAGATTTACTTCCAGGCAAACCCAAGAAACAAAAGGTCGCGATTTCACACTTGGGCAGCGCTGTTTGGAGCCAGAGTTCTCACAGGGGCATTCTTGTATCACCAAAATTTCAAACTTTGTGAAATTTCTACAGTGACTGCAACTGGCCCTAGAAAAAATAAAGGAGTTTAATGACTGTGTGCTGGTGCCGTGTCCTGCCCAGCCAGGCCCAGTGGCTGTGACGAGCTCTATCTCTGGGACAGGCAGCGGCATCTGTTGCAGGTGCCGTGCGCTGTCAAGCTTAAAAAAAAACCCCAGCAAAACCAAACAAAATATCTGCGTTTGCAGCAAAGCATCCTCCCCATGTCACTATATCAAATGCAGAATACTTTGTCTGGAAATTTCTTTGCAGTCTTAATGCAGCACCACATACAATTCCCACCACTGGCTTGTATTAGACATGTATCATTCTCTTAAATGCTTTAAATTCTCTATTTAATCTTCTGGGAAATAAAAATTAGGGAAAAAAATATAAAGAACCAGAAGGCATTTGAAAGCTCTGTGTTCCATTATCTCAACCATCTCCATAAGCCTGACCTGGCTTGCAACCCAGCTTAGACATAATAGCTGCTCCCCAGTGCAACTGGCCCAGTCTCTGTCTCCAGTTCAGTGCTATTTCGTGCTGGCAGATTAAAGATAATGAGAGCAGACAGATCCAGCTTTCCCTGCAACAGGAGCTAATGTTAGTGGCTTTGGAGGTGTTTTTTCCCTCCTGAGCCACCTGCCATCTGTTTAATCTACAAGAAAAAAAACAAACGACCCAACCTCTTTTTTGTTGATGTTGCTTCACATTACGCAGGCATCGCTGACTGAGGACTTGTCTCATCCTCAGCGAGTGCTGGTTTGACACCAGGAGGATGTTTCAAGGCTAAGAAGAACCAAAAAGAACAACCTGCAGGGCGAGAAGGACAGACCCTTCCTGGGACTGTCCAGTACCTTCAGCCACGTTCCTTCTTAAAAGCAGTGGCTTGGACAAGAGGAGGGGTGCATTTGCATATATCCTCAGTCTGAATTAATTTGGGTATTTCCAATGGCTTCCATGAAATTTGGTCCATTTGAATGCAGAGATAACCTAGCTGGGAATTCGAAGCTTCCTCTGCCTTTTCCACAACCACAGCTGCAAGACTGTGCAGGGAAAGCCCTTTCAGGGAAAACTTCTTTCTTCAGGGAAAACACTTGAGAAATCTTTTTGTTGGTGTTGTACCTGTTTGATTTTTATTTTTTTTTTAATTAAAAAGCTAAGAAACACACAAGAAAGAAAGAGGGAACCTGCTCTGTTTCCAACCTTCAGATAAACTTTATTTACCAGAGAAGGCCCATAGAGTCAGCACTTACAGTGTTGTCATCGATGTGCAGTGATGATGAGCTCTCCTGGGGAAGGGTAACACAGACCTGGCAGCACCTGAAGCTGCAGGAGTGCCCACCAGCTTCTTTCCACCTTTTCTGGGCACTTTTTTCTTTTCAGAAAGCGCAAAGTGACACCAGACAGAGCTCGGAAATGGCACCTTCACTACAAACACCAAGGAAAACTGAGGATGGAGAAAGGGGAATGGGAAAGTCCCAAGGACAAGGATTCTCTGCAGCAATTCACAGCTGGTCTGTCATCATTCAAACACACTTCTTAGCCCCACCAGAGTAGGAATGGGTCAGATTTAAACACTGGGAGACTGTATCTGACGATCCTGCAGTTCACCAAGTCCCTTCAAAACTAAGCAGATTTTTTACACAAGAGAAAACATTACACATGGGATGTATGCTTTGGCAGAAAAAACCCCTCAACCTGCATCAACATCAGCTCCTGCAGTTCCTTAGGGATCTGTCAAGGTGGGTGAAAAGGGAAGTCAGCATTGCCTCGTCTTCTGTGCTGCTGTTTGACCTTCCCACCAGAAACACTCCATGTTCTGCCTCTCTCCTCGCCTCCCTCTTTTGCACCACAACTACTTTTAATTACACCAGTATTTCCCCTTCCTTTTGCACAGGAAGTAACTCCTTCAGCATTCCCAGGTCTGCCTCTTGCTTTGGAAAAGCGCTGTGCAAGGAAAACTGAAGTTACAGAGAGGCAGAATAACACCATGGCTACAGAGGTTCGTTCCTGAGGACTGTCTGGCTGCATTTATGATAATCCCTTCATTCCATCTGCAGCCCATGCCCTGGTGCAGCAACCCCCTTTCCTAGTTCCAAGAAATTATGCATTCATTATGGAGGAAATTAACACCTCAAAGCAAACTATAATTAGGAATTCTTCAATTCAGTTTATGCTTTTTCAATTAGCCCCTCTATAATTTTAATCACGGGAGCATTAACACGTTTCCGGAATTTATATACCTGTAGTATAATTAAATCCTGAAATGCCTTAGTCTGCAACAACAAAGCAGAGCTGAGTCATCTTCCCTTCTGTTGACTTTTTGTGTTATTATAGACACATCAAAGGGCACCTGGGAGTGTAAACATCACCACATGCAACAGAGAAGAGCCCACTTGTCCTCTGAACTCATCATCCTCACTCCTGGTGGAGGGACTGCTGGCTGGGTAAAGCCTGTGCTCTGCTCCTGAGGGGTGGCCATTTGCCAGGGACTTGTACTCAGGCTCTTCCCGTCTCACTTTAAGTCCCTCAAGGAGCCGCTTCAATTAGGTAAATCATCCTTGGTGCTCCACCAGGAGAGCCAAGGTGCTTCCTGTGGGCTGCTCCAACCCTGAGCAGCTGTGGCCAAGCTCAGCTGGTCCCACTGAAAGGTCTCGATCCAAAGGTTCTCACAGACTTGGCACAAAATTCCGAGTTTCTCATTTTTAAAATCTTTCACATTGTTTGTTTTTATCCTTCCATTCAGTCACAGCAAGGAAGGGGTGCGTTGGCTCTGGGAGCTGTGGAGTAAAGAAACGTCTCAGGGAAAAAACAACACCTCAAACTGGCAATCGTGGGTATTTTCTCCTGCTCCCTCATCTTACTGGTTGACAGCCTGATGTGAGAAAATGGCCATCAATTTGTGAATCTCAGCTTAAAGTTCAGACTTCATTAACCTTTTGATTGCTGGAATTAAATCTGACAGTTTACATGGTCAGCACAAAAGATTTATGCAAAAATATTCCTTCCCCCACTCGGTATCCTCCAGCTATACATAAAAAGTGTTAGCAAAAAGCCTCACTGTAGTACTAATAAAATGCTGCTTGACACAGAAGAATTGGCTGCATGTGTAATTTGATTGTTAAAATGTTATCATGGAAACACACTCAAATTCTATAGCTTTCCTCTCCTGTTTCTGTCCACAGACACAGCAGGTCACCCAGGCTCCAAGATCAGCTGTGGTTCTGATGGCTGATGAATGGCCAAAGGCAGTTCTGTGACTCCTTAAGGGACACAGTTCTCAGCTGAACAGTTTTCTGTTCCAGTAAGAAAATCCATTTCCTGTACCAGATGCAACAATTAACCCCAAATGCCCTTTATCCTCACTTTTTAGGACTGACACCTGGCTCCTTGGGGGAACTAAGAAAACCTTGGAATCCCCATTCAATAAATTATGCTGTGGTACATGAAAGACTATATATATTCCTTCCTGAAACTTATGGTTGTCAACCTGCACCCTGATGCATCCCTCTATCTCCTGACACAACAGGCAAAGCACTTTTAGTATTCAGAATAATTTCAAGTCCCACTGAAGTCATTATGGATGATCCCTGGAAGTGTCCAGGGCCAGGCTGGACTGGCCTTGGAGCAACCTGGTCTAGTGGGAGGTGTCCCTGCCACTGACAGGGGGTTGAAATTAGATGGTGTTTAAGGTCCCTTCCAACCCAAACCATTCTAGGACTCCATTTAATATCACAGCTTGACAATTCCAGCTGAAATGGAAGTGCAGAGCTGGGACACATCAGTGAGGTCAAACCTGTGAGTGCTTCCTGTGCAACCCTACTCTGTTCCTTTTTGGTATAACAAACGTCATGCTGATCCTCACAGCTGCCATTATTCCACCCAAATTCTCATTTTCCTTCTTTCTCCTTCACATTTGCACACACTTAAAGAAAAAGCTAATTTATGTCTTAAGAAGAAAGAAACTCTCTCATTTACCTTCAAACTCTGAGCTAAATTGAAGGCAGAATGCCAGGCAAGAGAAACCCTGCTTGAATGATTTCAGAACAATATCCCTGAGGTATATTATAGGAGATGTTAATTAATACAGATAATTAGGCTTATGATATCAGAAGCCTAGATTGATAATCTCATTCCTCATTAAATACTACAAAATTAAAAGATCTAACGTGACGACTGTTTTGCCCTGTATTCAATCAACCCACTCATGTGATGGAGCCATTTGAACATGAGCTTAGAAAAGGCAGGCCAGGAATTTGATTTTCCAGGCACTAAGAAGATGCCTATCAAGGCAATCCAACTTTCAGAACCAGGCAGGATAATTTCAGCATTAAACCCCCTTTTATTGTTTTGCTGCTCCTTGACTCCAGCCTTTATTTTCGAACACAAGGTACGCTGCGTGGGAGTTTTAAGAACAAGCAATTGCCACCCTTTCTTGGCATTAATGAATTAATTATCAGCACAAATGCCTGAAGCAAGCTCATGTGATGCCACTGAGAGGCTGCAAAGCAGTGAGCTGAACAGCACTGCTCCCTGTATAGTGATGGAGATCTCTACACCAAAGCCACCAGCTCCAAAATAAAACAGAAACCTCAGCAAATATTGTGAATTTAGAGATTCTCCCCACAGAATTGAGGTCACTAGGCCTGCAAACCACTCCTTTGTAAGGATGGGAAGAAGTAATGTGCAGTAAAAGCAAAATCAGACTAAGGATGCCAGTGAGAGGGATGCAGGAAAAGTAATTGAGGATGAAAAGATGATGCCCAAAATCATTAAAAAAAAAAAAAAGAGGAATTATCTGGAGATTAAATTTATAGCCTGTGGCTCCACACGTTCTCAATTTCTGCTTTGTTGCAGATAGAAATGAAAGGCAAGTGTTAGCTAGTCAAAAACTCAGTTCTCCAACATAAAATGGAAGCAAAACCACTGCCCTCCATCACAGGGAATTTTCATTTGTTACTGAGTGTAAGAATACTTAGGTATAATTACATCCTGCAGGCTTGTTTCCTGGGAGAATAGCTTGAGCATAAAACCAGAAAAAAACATTGTTCTTAGGTGTTCTGTTAAATAACACTACAGGTGTTTTCTCTTAGTATGTTTAGCATCATGGACACCAAAAATTACCTTTATTTCACGCTTAGAAGACCAAGACTCAGATGTTGATACTTAAGAGTACATGGGGCTCAGTCCACATAAATTCATTTCTCCTCCTGGCTGAGAGTTGATATGAAAATATTTACTGGACCTTTGCCCAGTACTTCTATTTTAAATATTTCATCTCCAGTCTCTTATTTAGATTTAGTTTCAGATGTACATTAATTAAATAACACATCCTTCCTTACAAAAATGATTACAAGTGTCCGACCATTGCATGCACTCACAATAAATGATCTTACCTGAATATATTTCTCCAGGATCACTTACACTGCAAATATATATATATATATATAAATATCAAATATATACATTCTCCCCCAGCCCCCCAAAAAATACATCTGCAAAAAGGCAAGAGCAAAGGTCAAATAAGATTGTTCTAATTATATTATGTCTCTTAAGGCAGTGCAGGGATCAGGTGCCTAAAGACTCTCCTGTACCTGTGTGCTGGCAGCACAAAAGAGAACACCACAGATTATTTACTGATACATCTCTGAGAACTGCAGGAAGATAAGGAGATTAAACCCATTTTTTTCCCAACAAAAAAAATTCTCTGTTGTCTGAAAGCCCCCAAAATATAATTGCAGGCTGTTCTCTAACGTCCTTCTACAGTGTCCTACAGCTCCAACACGCAGAGCAGGGCATTGACAAGGCAATCACACCTATGGGGAGCATTTATTCCAGCTCTGAAATCCTCAAAACTAATACCTGCTCTGGAAATTTGATTTTCTCCGTAATAGTAGTATAGGTAGATTGATAGGAGCAACCGTGTGTTCACAAACCAGATGGACTTGCAAATATCCGACACCCAACAACCAGCCCAGTGGACAAGTCGTGTGGATAAAAACCCTCACAGTGGTATTTCCAAGCAGTCAGTGGGATATAAAGCGTCAAATACAGGTCTAAAGATGTCATATGTGAATAATCTATGAAGGACTGACTCAGCCCTCCTGACAATAACACATTCAAAGGCTGAAATATCCTCAAAATCACATTGGAGATTTTCAGGAAAGAGTTGAAGAGGAAAGATTGAGAACACTTGCATTCTTCCTTCCTCTTGTGAATGCATTATAGATGAATGTCAGCCTTCAGCAAATCAATCACAGCGCCGTCCATGGGTTTTAGATTGATATAAGAACACCTGAAAGTTACTTTTAAAGGGCAATGTGGAGTCAAGCTCTGCAGGTTATACCACGAAAAATAAAGGCACCAATGAAACGCCTGTGCCACAAGGGAGAACATTTCTGCTTGCTGAGGCTTCACCTCTCTTTTGGCAACAGGACAAAATAGATCAAAGAATATCTAAGTTTATATTAATCCTATTAGTTCATATGAAAGTGTCTTCACTGTTATCCATAGATCATTAACAATGCCGAGTTCATGGTCGTTACTTTTATAAACAACCACATTTAAATTATTTATCACAAGCACTGGGGAACATCAGAAATGTCTTAATGCTGAAAGTGACTTTGGAGTTGGTGTGCCTGCATTTCAGATGAATGAAAAATACAATGAATCTTATTTTAAATATCCTACAGTCTTACTCTAAAAATGTTCCTGCAGACCCTCCTCTCCATCTCTGTGCTACAGCGGAAGGAAATACCTCAAGAAAAAGTCACTTTACTATCTTCTGTATAGATACTATCTTAGAGTCACACCCCTGCATCACTCCAACTCACCATCCCCACAACAGAGAGTGCTCATTCTCCTGAATCTCTGTTTGTCTTAATGCCTTCAGTACCTGAACACAGGATGGCATCACAGCCTTAAGGGGCTCAAAGCCACTCAAGTTTGTATCAGACTTTTAAAGCACTTTTTTTTTTTATCACGTTTAATAGACATGACCGGAAAATACCCCACTTGTGAAAGAGAAATAAACCATGTACAACCAAAAGGTAGAACAACTGACCACACAAAATCAAAGGGGATGTATTTGAGCTCAGCTTGAATACAATAAAAAACATTGAAGAGGATAAACCACCACCTCATTCTTGTGTATTTAAGAGTGTCCCAAGCAGTTCACAATATGCTGTTTTTGTAATATGCTGGGTGCTGCTGACATTCCCTACTCTGAGGGAATGCTATCTGCTTCTGGATATGGTATTTTGAGAGAATCTCACAAATGGGAGTGTGCAGAACAGACTGGAAGAAAAGGGAATAGGTTGGGAAAATGAAAGGTTGGAATAACTGGGTTTGTCAAGGCCAGACTCGAACAGGCTGGACAGTTACAGAGAGGAAGGTACTCCCACATCCTCAGGCTGTCATATTTAAGAAAAAGCTAAAATTCCCCCTCCCCTTCACTCCCCCTGCCCCTCCTGGTTTCCATACACACGTCTTTAAGTCAATGAAATGGACTCATAATAGGAAATAATTTTATAACTTAAGTGTGGCATGTAAATATTGCCCTCTCTGCAAACATGTGTATAATAGGCTACGATGCAATTAAAGAAACCAGAGTGAAAATTTATAAAAAATCTCTAACAATTTTGTACACAGATGCATTTGCTGGCAAAGGCATTATTCACTGAATGCAGTTAAAGTGCAGTAAATCGACTTTGAGAAAAATCACAAGACTTTTCAATAAAAAGACAAAATAGCAACACTGTTAAGACAGCAGGTGGTAAAACAAGATACAGGCATGTTCCCCCATATAAAGAAATAAAACAAAACAGAGCTGTGTGATTTTACTGCTCTTTTCCAGCAGAAAAACATCCCTAAAGGACTCAGAAAATAGGCTCCTAAATTTGCTCATATGGAGTACCAGAGATTGAAAGGGAAACTTTGAAATACATTACTCAGAAAAAACTAGAGAATGGATGATGCAAGTCTTAAAGAGCAGACTTTTTTCCTGAGCCTGTCAATGTAATCTGGGGGAAAGCTGTGACATAGGCTGGACCACCAAGCAGTGTAGGATATTTCATTAAATCCAGCAGTTTACATTTGAGCAGTTTGCTCCTGAATACATCCTTCAAAAGCACTGAGAACCTGTCAGTGAGGCACAGAAGCCCAGGTCACCTGGAAAGAAGGAACTAGAGGTTTTCAAAACACCAGGCATGGAAAAAACTTCAAAGGTCTCCTGTGAAAACTGGAGGTAAAAGCCTGAAGATCCCATAGGGAGGTAATGGATACCTGCTGGAAACCACTGCAAAGCAGGACCCACTGTTTTTCTAAGTGATTCTAGTTGCTGCTCTCAGCTGAAGAGCCTGGCAGGAGGAGTGGCTGGATGAGGGGAAGGATGAATGGCCAGCTGGCACTTCTGCCAGTGACAGACAAGGCAGTGCCAGCTCAGAAGGGAACTTTGTGCTGGTGCCTTTCTCCATGTACAAATTCACCCCGATGGAAGAGCAACAAAGCACAGACCTCTAAGTCATGTTCCCACAGTCAGGGAGTGACTTGCAGTGGAGTGTCCCAGTTCAGCATCTCATCATTAAGAACAGGGCCCAGCTCAGAGTCAGTCAGAAACGTTTTTTCTATTCCACAGGTTCCTGGGCAGCTCCCTGCCCCCCAGATGACCAGGGAAGTGACTGCACCCCTGCACTGGGCACTGGTGAGGCTGCACCTCCAGTGCTGTGTCCAGCTCTGGGCCCCTCACTGTGAGAAAGACACTGAGAGCCTGGAGTGAGTCCAGGAAAGGGAATGGAGCTGGGAAGGGGCTGGAGCACCAGGAGGGGCTGAGGGAGCTGGGGGGGTTCAGCCTGGAGAAAAGGAGGCTCAGGGGGGACCTTCTGGCTCTGCAACT
>JAWMRA010000050.1:3085662-3098292 GCA_035584735.1 Pseudotriccus pelzelni | reverse complement strand
TCAGCCTGGAGAAAAGGAGGCTCAGGGGGGACCTTCTGGCTCTGCAACTCCCTGACAGGAGGGGGGAGCTGGGGGTGGGGGGTCAGGCTCTGCTCCCAGGGAACAGGGACAGGACAAGAGGAACTGGCCTTAAGCTGCACCAGGGGAGGTTCAGGTTGGACATCATGAAGAATTTCTTCATGAAAAGGGTTGTCAAGCACTAGAACAAGCTGCCCAGGGAGGACGTAGAGTCCCCATCCCTGAAGGTGTCCAAGGAACAACTGGATGTGGTGCTCAGTGCTCTGCTCTAGTTTACAAAGTGGTGACTGGTCAAAGCTTTCCCAACTTAAATGATTCCAAGTTTGTGTAATTTTGTAAATCCCCTGCTGCGTCAGCAGGACCTGCTTGCCTACACTAGCAAAGCCTCACTAAATCAGAACTCCTTTTTTCTGCACCAGATTCATTCCTTGGTTGTACAAGCAGCCCAGCAGCAACAGCTGGATTATGTATGTGAGAAGTGAGGTTGGACCCAGCAACCGCACAAATGCATCTGCAAGCATTAAAGACAGTTCAGGCATTCCTAGTTACCAGCAGCCCTTGTTCACCATGGAAGAGAGGGCAGGATGAAGAACCTGGAGCCTCCTCCACCTTCCCTCAGTACCCAGCTCCACGTCCTGCTGCGCTCCAGCGCTGCAGAGGCATCTGAAGTGCTGCTGAGAGGGTAATGACCCCGCACAGTGCCAGCAGCAATCCTTCCTGGAGGTTAACAGCAGGAGGCAAGCAGGTTGAGGCATTTATAAAAGGAGACTGTGAAAGGCAGAATCAACAGCCGAGCAGGCCTTTTAGTCAGCGCTGGCTTTCAGCAGCTCCATTATCAGAGGAGAACAAGAGAGGCGTGAGGGGAGCCTGGGGAGGAAGGAGAGGGGGGAAACTGTGAAAAAAGAAGACAAAACACCCACCTGACAGGTGCTCCCCGGGACTGAGCAGGCTTCAGCATCACGGTGATGGTGGTGTCCGTCTCATTCAGGGGCGAGTCCGTGTCGTATTCCGGCATCGAGGGTGCTGCAGCAGAGCAGAGACACCTCAGTTATACACCACTTCCTTACTCATGCTAACACTGCTGGGAGACCATTTCACATTTCTCAAATGAAATATCAAAATACTCCCCAGTGTTATGACCAGAGTTATCAAAACTGCTTAAATATTTGTGCACTCTTTTCGTCTTCAAATTAAACAAGAATTGGCCCCCTTCCGGATCTTCGAGCTGGCTTTGAAAATCCTGCCCTGAATTTTTAAGACCTAGGAATGCTTTGAGGTGGGATCATTCCTTCCATTTTAAAGGTGAAGAAATGAAAATGCAGGGACATGATAAAAAACACCCACTCAAGATGAGTGAGTCAGTGGCAGAGCTAAGGAAAGCACCCAGGAATCCTGAATCTTTTCTGGTCAGTCCCACATCTTAAGAGTTCTTAATACACAGACTTAAGCTGTGTCCCCTTGATTAGCTGGAGGGTGTGTTATGGAGCACAAAAGATGAAAAGAGGGCAGCACAAATTAGCCAGGTTATTTTGGCCCCCAAACCCATGACATTTTACCCCAGTGCTTTAGTGATGCTGACTCAACAGGCAGCAGCACAGACTCCAGTGCTGCCCTCAGGCAGTTCCCAGCCATGGCAACCACATCCCTTCCCTTACATTTTTCCCAAAGCAATACAGAACCCCAAAGAATATTCCCACTCAGCCAAACTTTAGTTTCTACTTCTGCTCTGTTATCTTCTCTTAGGATCACTCCATGAAAGTAGAAGTTTTCCTTAGGAAACATATTTTACTCATGACTTTTTCCTTCCCCCGACATCTATTTGGGACAAATTTTACTGTGTGAGAACTGAAGAGATCACGAGGTCAGAGCAACATCAAATTTATTCCAAAGATGCAAGTTTAGTTCAAATATCTTTAAAGCATAAAGCAAACAGAAGAATTCACACAAATAGTTCACCTGTAACTCACAAGGGCAAGCTGCACTGTGGGGGATCCCATATTTAATCCTCTCATAGTGATTTCCACTGTAATCCTGTTTACAATCAGGATTTTAATCTAAATGCCTGAAAACTGTCAAGAATCTGCTACTATCAGCTCAGCTACTGACTTCCCTGTCAATAAGCCAGGGAAGAATGAATGCCAAGTCCTTCAGGAGGATTTCTCTGAAATAAGGTGCTCTGCATCAAGGGAAGACATTTAAAGAAGACACAGATCACCAGTGGTCTTCTGTACCAGAGATCAACACAGAAGCTGGAGATCACAGACTGATTTGGGTTGGAAGGGAACACAAAGATCCTTTTGTTCCAACCCCCTGCCACGGGCAGGGACACCTTCCACTATCCCACGGGTGTGCGGCACCTCAGTCAAACTACAGTTGGCAGAGATGTCCCTAAAATAGCAAGCCCTGCTCAGCAGATGAATGCCTGTTTTCCTGCCCAAAGAAAAGTCCTGAGGAATTCGGCCATTCAGTTGGGATTGAGATTTAAACAAATGTGTCCACCCGTATAAACAGATACGCTCACACATTGCTACAGCACAGATGCCTTTTCATTTTAAAACACACCCAGACTTACAAGGACATCCCAGTCAATACAAAAATGCTTCTTCTCCCTAACAACCATGAGACTGCCTTTTAGAGCATGTTTAACAGTCGCTTCCAAATTACTTGGAAAAGGCAAAAGTCACAAACTTGACCATGTGATGAGATAATCCAATGTCAGAGACTCCCTTAATGCTTGCACGGAGTTTGTACCCAGCTCTTGTGAGCCAGGCATTTCTAAGGTGGGAGGGAAAAAAGACAATAAACCAAGGTATTAGTTATGCAGGCTTCCAACACAACTTGAGCACTCCTGGAATAATAAAATTCAAAGAAACAGAATCAGAGGGGAAAAGCACCATCATTGTTGAGCTGTTTTGCTTCTCTGGTCACAAAGGAATAGAGTGCACATCATGCTGTCCCTTCACAGCAGGGCTGCACAAACCCCAACAGTCCGTGGAGCTCTCTGGACACTTAATGGCTTTACTTCAAGTGGTTTAGGGCTTTTGGACTAAATGTTAAGGGTTCAAACCCTGCTGATGGCCAGCAGAAGAAAGGGATGCATTTTACTTCCTCCAAGTTTACCCTGTCACTCACTGCTCACAATTTGCTTTTATCAACCAATTTTGAAAAAGGACAGTGGAAAACACATACTGCTGTGCCCTCTTTCCTACAGCACCCAGCCCTAATTTCAAGCATTCCAAGTGTCCTGAATGTCCCAAATGTTTATTTTGCCTTTACTGAAAAAAAAAACAGTTAAGGTAGTTCAAAAGAATGTCAGCGAATCTCTGTTAGAAAAGCTATTTTAGTGCTATCAACTAAATGTTAAAATTAAAATCTACATATATCTGCCCAATATCACCTCTACCATCCCTTTTTTGATAACTAGCCTAAGTCTCCTCTTTGCTTTTTCACATGTTCTCTTTGCAATGTCTCCTTATTTTAGTGCCTTTCATATTCTTGTCTGCCTACCTCAAGCCCTCCCTCTGCTCTTACTCATAAAAACCCCAATGAAAACAGCTTTCCTTCTTTATTTTTAGTCTCTTTGCACTATTAATTCCATTACTTCATTACATCCATTTTGGTGCATTCTGAAAATAAAACCCACATTACTGAAGGAGCTTCCCCATCCAGGCAGATAATGCTGACAATAATTATTATAGAGGTAGTTCATTTGTACAACTAATGATGATTCTCATTTAAAACACTCCACAAAGACGTTCATGGCTATTTAAGGTACCCACAAATTACCCACTGCATTTGTAACCAGATCAAACACAGGTTTAAAAATCTGCCCTATGAAATTGGGAGAGACACTGAGCCGAGTATTTTTTATTGTTCTATGCACCAGCTTTAGATCTAAAGAACAAAGCACTGGAAAGTGGTTTTGGTTTTGTGGTTTGTTTTTTTTTTTTTTTAATTTCTCCAAAGCAGTACCTGAAATTTTAGTTGCAATCCGAGTGGTGATGGGTGGCCCGAAGCCCTTGACTGTGCTGGCTTTGATGGTGAAGGAATAAGTGGTCCCCGGGTATAACCCTACGAACAGGTGGTGGGTCTCATTCCTCAGCTTGAAAACTTTTCCCCTTTGGCTGGACAGGTCAGCACTGGGATCCAGGGACCCAACGGCCTTGTATGTAATCTGCAAACGAAGAACAAGGAAAGAAAGGTGATAAGGGGCTTATTTTTGCTCCCCTGTTTGCCATCCCTTGAAATTAGACAGTGAAAACACAAGGACAGGGATTATTTCAGCATCTCCAGGGAGCGCCTCTGTGTTTGCATCCCAACACGGCAATTTTACTTAGGGAAAAACTAATCTTTTCTCTCCACTCAAACCTCAGCATGGGCTGATCTACAACAAAAGATGCAACGAATTGCTTTTTTGTTCCAAATCTCAGAACTTCTGTAGTCAAATCAGAGCACACAGCACGACCAGCAGCATTACCACGAGAATTTCCCCCACAGCATCTGAAAACCCTTGGTGCAAAAGCGGATACACTTTCCTTTGGAAAGTCATCATTACACGTTTTCTTTCGGCAAATCATCTTCTAATAAGGCAGCTGGAAACAATGGTAGCAACAAAGGCTTTGAAAACTCTTTCCCTGTGCTAAGAGAACACGCTGAAATGAAATTGTACACTTAAATGAAATAAATACCACCAAGTCTTTGGACAAAAACCCTTCTCTTCTCCTCTCTAAGCCAGCCACTGATATCCTTTCCTTGCCCTCATTCTGAACCTCGGAGTGCAGATTTACATGTAGTTCACACCTGAGAGAATAAGCCAGGAGGGTTCTGGACCTGGAGAGGTATCAAGAATACACCTGTAGCTGGTGCCAGCACACCTTGAGAGGAACCCACCCTGCGAGCACACCTTTGAAATCCTGCTCCAGCTCCATCATCTTACCCGTGGAAACCCTCTGGATATATAGAGACCTGCAAGCAAAACTCATGACTTATTTACCAGCCAATTCCTTGCCTGCCTTCCAAATTCAATCCAAAGGCAGCTCAGTTTCAATAGAGCTGTCAATATAATACACCGGGCTCTGCTGCTCTCCTAACGTTTCCTGATATTATAGGAGCCTCACTTATTTGTAATGGAACACCATGTATAAATCAATGTATGTTAATACATGAAGTCTTCAATTTTTTATGAAGGTCTCCATGAGAATCTAATTCCCAGCTTTGCTTGAAAGAGCCTTTGAAAATGTTTAAGTCGTGTGACAGGAGGAAAATGTTGCATTTTCAGGAAAAATAAATATCCAATGTTTTAATAAAGGGAGGCTTTAATAACAACAGGATAAATAAGAGGCTGATGTTACTGATACCAGAGAAGGGTGAGAGCATGTGAATCCTATTATTTGGACAAAGAATAAAATTCAGACCGAGCTGACAGCCAAGATGAGGCAGCATACCAGAGAAGGGACATGAACTACACCAGCAACAAGAAATTACAAAAGCAGAACTCTTAAAGGAATTACAATTAGACAGCTTGCAGGTGATTTCATTGAAAACCAGCTATTTTTTTTCCAGGGATTACAACGTGGTTTAAAATTTTTATTACTTGCTAGATACCTAAGAAAGAGAGAAATTTTGCTATAAGGGCCCTTAAAACAAAAAATTCAATGCAGGAGGAGAAATCTCTACCCCCACTGGTTTTCCTTCAGCAAGCCAAGGATCACGGAAAGCAGCATGGCATGGGACTGTATTTTGACAGCTCTTACTGCATCAAGGTACTCAGGGCAAGGGAATCTGTAGAAAAACATCACTAGGGAATCAAAGACCTCTCAGTTAAGAGACATGACCACGCCATAGCCAAATCCAGACAGAAAAATGTATTTAATGTAGTGCTATGATGGAAGGAACGACTGCAGTCTGTGTGCTCTACCGGCACAAGATGTGCCAGAGAAATAGAAATCCTCTAAAAATACAAAGGGGAATCAGCAACATAAGAATTTGGGGAAAAAAAGAAAGGGAACTTTTTACTGCTGGGGCACTGAAAAGCTCATTTACAGGATGCCCAGGTCAGGCAGTGGCCTATGCAAAATCAGTGGTATTTATTTTCAAGCACATCATACAGGAGGCTTTAAATGTAAGTGGAAGATGCACTTGTCCTTGATTTCCATATAAATATAAGTGTTCAGCTACCTTCAGCAGTTCTAAAATCACTACAGAAACAGCTATTTTTCCTTATTAAAAAAACCCTATCCCCTTAAGGCAAATAGAACTAGACAAACTTTCAAGGAAAAAACAAACAAAAAAAGAAACAACTTACTGATTTTAAAAACCAAACAAACCAACCCAATCTGTTTTTTTTTTTTTCTTTTTTTCTGTTGTCTAAGGCAGAGAATGAGGACAAGGGACTTTAAAACAACCTGGGTCAACCCACAAGAAATGGGGAAGGAGGAAACTGCACTTGAGAGAATGTCCACAATTTGATACTGTCAATTTTCACTCAAATCAGACGGCAGCATTTCCCCAAACTATTCTTAGGATCCATAAACTACAGCAAAGAGATTCATGGCCCAGCCCAATGTGAGATTATTATTTCTGCAGCAGACTCTCTGTCCAATAGACATAAACCCTGTTAAACCAGGGGATGTGAAGCAGATCATAACATAAAGTCAGATGTTAGGATCTGGGGACATCAAACACGTGAGCAATACCTGGATGAGACACAGAGAACAGGAGCACAAGAGGACAAAGCTGTGCACGTGGTCCAGTTTCACCCAATCCAGGAGCACAAATATTTAATGGCCTGTAAGAGCAATGGTGCCAGCACAGTCAGATGCTGAAGGAACTTGGAAGGACAAAGGGCAGGCACATTCCCAGCAGCACAGGAGGGACAGAACGCTGAGCCCAGGAGCCTCCCAGCTGGACAGGAATCACATACTCAGGAGGATGATTCAAAGCCCTGGTCAGTTGTGCAAAATTTGGCGACATGAGTCCAAATTCTGTGTAAAATGTAAAAGAAGTCAGTAGTACAAGTTCAAGCCTACAAGAAACTCTCAAAAAAGGCTTTATCTGTTTAATTTCCAGGTGTTCAGTGATATGTAATTGTTGTAACAGACTGTGGGGAATCAAATAAGAACAGGTCACTGCAAGAAATACAGTGACCAGCTCTTGCTCTCATCAGAGTCAGCCTCGAGCTCTTCTCTGCCTCCCACAAGAAGGGCTGAGGTGGGGAGGAAAGTACACACAGCCACTGCCAGGAGAGCCCATGGCCCCGCTCTGTGATGACTCTTGTCATGACCACCACGAGCTGGCAGTCTCCAGATGGCCATTTATTACTCATTTTTGTGGTTGAGGGACTCTGGATGTCTGTGTTTGCTGAGTGCTGAGGGCCGAGCAGCAAAACCCCAGGTGAACCAGATGAAGCAGCCCCGACTCCAGAGCCCTTCGTTTGGAAAAGGAGGCAAAACCCTCTTCCAGCTCAGGGAAAATCACAATCATTTTTCTCTGCCAAGTGAGATATACCTGCTGCTTCTCTAGATATTAATGCTACCCTGAGTGTGGATTAACATCTGAGAGCTCTGTCTCAGCCTATCCCTCCATGGACCTCCCAGCTGAGCTGCAGCAGCTGCCACTTCAGCTGCACTCACAGCTGCCCTTGCCAGCAGCATCTCCTGCGGTGTGGGACGGCTGCTTCCTCCTGCCCCGGCACAAAATCCACGCTCTGCCAGCCACGGGCTCCCCATCCAGCTCTGCAACTCTCCTCACAGCCACTGTCACCCCCAGTCACTGCTGTTCCCTCCCTGGAGTATCCGAGCGGTGCTACACCACACGGATCCGTGTGGATCCCTGTCCCTGCCTCAGGAGGTTTCTCCTGTAGGAATAAAGATGCTGCAATATATCACTTGTATGTTCATTTTCGCGGGTAAATGTGTCCTGCACCAAACTATACCCAGCTGAAAGGAAGATACGAAGAAATTGCCACTCCTCCTAATCAATTTAAGCTAAATTTCTTGAAGCAAGAGAAATTGCGGGGAATTAAGAGAGCGAAAAATTTTCCAGAAGAAACCAGGGAGATTTCAAACTCTGGAGTCATTTATAAAAGCACAAAAACATGTCTGGAGAAGAAATACGGCACTTTCCTGGAATAAGAAGGATGCTGGAAAGAAACCACCTGCTCTTGTGGTTCCTATGCTGAGTATTTATCTTAATTTCTTGTTCCAAGTGTCAAAGCATTTCATTACAAAACAAACAAGAGATTCTAATCTAAAAAATGAGATGACTCAATCGCTAGAAAGCAGCTGTTCTACATGATAATAAAAAAATCTGTTTTAAAGACAAACCACGTCATCTAATACTTGTGCTTTCTGGGAAAAAAAAAAAAGAAGAAACAATATTATTAATTTAAATGTTTAAAAGCCTACAAAGAAAACAAACAGGAAAATGCTCAGAAATGTATTTGAGAATATAATTCTGACTGGAAATATTGAAAATATTTATTTTCATTCTGACGTAGAATAAATGCAAATACAAAGATGAGGAAATTTCTCACAGGACTGAAACTCTATGTTTTTTAACCACTCTCCTGTTATCTCCTGCACACCAGGGGCTGTCGTAAGTGGAAAGCTGCCTTTCCTCTGCAAACTGGAATGCCTGTCCCATTCTTACATATGGAATGGAGAGTTTAAATATTGGCTCCAGGGGAACTTGATGATCCCAAGGAAAGGTTTTAGTGGCCAACACTACAATGGTTCCAAACACGGCAAAAACGAGCAGAGAAATACAGAGTAATAAATCCTAAATCTTCCTTGGAACCTCCTTCACTGAGTTAACGAAACATTTCTCAAACTGAGGCAATGAGAGAAGCAATATTTGGAGAAATCAGAAAGCCAGACGGTGAAGGAACTCAGAAGGATAAAGGACAGGCACATTCCCAGCAGCACAGGAGGGACAGAACACTGAGCCCAGGAGCCTCCCAGCTGGACAGGAGTCACAAACTCAGGAGGTGCACAGAGGGTTCAAATCCCTGGGCAACTGTGCAAAATCTGGCTACATGAGTCCAAATTCTTTGCAAAGTGTAAACCAAGTCAGCAGTTCAAGTTCAAGTCTACAGGAAACTCTCAAAAAGGGCTTTATATGTTTAATTTCCAGGTCTCCAGTGACATATAATTGCTGTGATAAATTATGAGGAATAAAATAAGAACAGATCACTGTAAGAAATGGGATTGCTAGTGAGTTCACTGCTGGGTCTTAATTATTTATACCCTTTATACATCTATATAAGTATGTGATACAGCATCCAACCTATGCCAGTGCCCCATTAACCAAAGGCATCTCCTCTTATTCCATCCTTCTTTCTCTTTTTTACCCATTTTAAACCTTGGAATATTAACTCCTGGAAGTCACTGAGCTGTGTTAACCACCACAGGGACGTAGATATAATATTGAGAGCATAAGCACAGCGCTCCTCTCCTTCACAGAGCCCAGTTTAACACAATTTTCCAGGGAGATGGGAATGCTTTGCTAACTGACATTGTCTGCAAAACTTCTCTTATAAGGACTTAAAAAACTTTCTTGTTGAAGGGAGAGGCCACAGCAGAGGAGTTAACTAAACTAGGAAGCACAAGGTTATTTTCCACTGCAAACATTTCTTCAGAAAAACCCACATAATTAAAATAAAATAAAATAAAAAAATAACCCTTTAACCCACTTGGATTTTCCAAAACCCCAGAGGATTTCTGGCAACCACACAAGTCTGGTGAATTTTACTCCTTCTCTGCACAGTGGAAGAAGAGGGGGCTTTGTCCTGTGCTTTTTTGAAATCAAATTATCAGCAGGTGTGGTTGAAATCTCCAGGGTAAAAAGATCCCTATATAAAAAGCGGGTTCATATTGTTAAAAATGTGGTCATTAAAAAGTGAAATGGACCATCAAGCAGTGTGATAAATTACACTTTGGTTTTAGGAGTTCCTTTGCAAGGACATATTATGGCACAATCACAAGGCCCCAAGCTTAATACAAGAACTGTGATAAATATCTCATCACTTCACTGAAATGGCCCTTCTTGCCCTCCACTACTAAAAACCCTTTGGGAACCCTGTATGGCTCTTCAGATTCTCTTTAATCCTCTTAAATAAATAAATTAACAGGACAGAACATTCTGCTCAAACCACAGCTGATAGATCCATTCAGCCTTCCCATACACTTGCTACATTCCAGTGAGCTTTCACAGGGAGGGGGAACAGAGTTGTCAGGATTTCCTGTGATCAGAACCCTAAAACTGAGGGCACAAACTCCAGTGGCTCAGGATTGAGAGCCTGCCAGTCAAGGCAAAAAACCCATGCTCCTCTATTTCTTCCCACAGCAGTTGATCCCAGTATGCAGAGCACTTCATCTTATATCTTTTGTCATATAGAATTAATCAACCCCAGCCAGCAGAATTTTGCTCTTTACAACCATATCCACCATCAACCATTAGGACTTTAAGCTTCCCCTCTGATTTTAGCAATTGCAGTCTGTTTCAATGCAAATGGTAGGAGCTGCTGTTAAATCACACACTACTTTGTGAATACATTATACAACCTGATATCTATTTTCCATTTTAGTGACAGCCTGCATAGCAGTTTGGGGAAGGCATTTGAAACCTATAAATCCATTACATTATTCCTCTGCATTTCCACTGACGTTTTATGTTCCTGTCTTTATAAAACAGCCCATCCTGCCTCTCCACACCCTCAGACAAGCCCTAACACTTGGGGATGCTTGGGAGATGAAAAGTAGCTGCCACATCCATCCATCTATCTATCTATCCAAAATGGTATTTTCCCCCTCATTTTCACTTAGTAGTGACTCAAGACTGAAAACAAATCTCTTGCTATGGACAGGAGAGGAGACAGAACAAGGAACATGACACGGCCACTATTTGCAGGACTGTGCCAAGGTCAGGAGTGGGGTCTGCAGGACATCCTGACTACTGTCCCTCCCTTTACTGAGCCAGAAGAAAAGGCAGCTTTTCCTGACTTCTTGCTGCTTTTTGAACTCACTTGTGAAGCAAGGCCTGGAATCAAGACCTTTTTTATCCGTTGGTTCTTGTCATATGCTGCTGCACAGAAGGGCACAGGGAGGTGGGGGCACTGGGAATGAGGATCCCTGGGGACTGTCACACATGTCAGCTCCTCCAGGGCTGCTCAGCAAGCAGGAGAGGAGGAGGAGGAGGCACCACCCTGCCTGACCAGAACAGCCCATGAGCTGACCAGGGCTGGGCTCAGCCTCCCCTGCCCCAGGGGACTGTGTCCTGTCACCATGTCCCCACCAGCTGCCCTGACTCAGCTGACAGAAAGGGCTGGTACCAAATTCACTGAAATAACAAAATAACGCCACTGACACTCCAGAAAATGAAAACTGCAGGCCATTCTCAGCTTTAATTCCTTTCTTTTTTAAAGTGGCATCCCCTGGAGAGGGACTTTTCACAAAGGCAGGGAGTGCTACGACAAGAGGGAATGACTTAGACCAGACATTATGAAGAAATTCTTTACTATAACGGTGGGGAGGCCCTGGCACAGGTTGCCCAGAGAAGCTGTGGCTGCCCCATCCCTGGAAGTGTCCAAGGCCGGGTTGGATGGGGCTTGGAGCAACCTGGGCTAGTGCAAGGTGTCCCTGCCCATGGCAGGGACGAGCTTTGAGGTCCCTTCCAACCGAAATCATTCTGGGATTCCATGATTTTATCTCCCACCAGGTATTTTCCCAAAGAGTTTCCCAATTTCTGGGCTGTGAAAGGCTCCTTCGGTTAATCTCTGTGCCTTGGATAAGGTGAGATCCCGTTGGAAAAGGAATCCTTAAAGCTCTGGGATGTAGCCTCGTGTGCTCTGCAGGGAGGGCTCAGACTGAGACAGCAGCTGAGTATTCTGTGTTTGCAAAGCCTGGTGTTGGGATGGGACAGTTGTGTCTCTTGGCAAACTCCTCGGGATTTCTCCTTTATGCCTTCCAGACTGACCCTCGCATGCAGTTGTGTGCGGGGGGAGTTTCAGTTTTCATATAAAACTGGAGTATTAAAAACCAGCAGGAGATAGGGAGGGAGGTGAGGCTGCTTTGTGGTGGCTGCAGAAAAGGGAAGAGGGTAGAAATGTTCTTTCCATGGATGTGTGCTCCGCTGTCACGAATCCACCTTCGTGCTGGATAGGCCACATCTGCATGTGGAGGGGAGGAGGGGGGGAGACAGACCAGGCAGGAGAGGCGCTGATTAAATCAAGGCAAAGCTTGGCAGCGCTGGGGAACAGCCTGATGTGTATCAGCCAGCACGTGTGCAACACATGTTGGAGCTTGACGTTCCTTCCCATCAGGAGACGTGGGCGCGCGCGGCGGATGGCAGGGAGCAGGATGAGAGGTACGGACCTTCCTCCCACCAGGGGCTCAGTCCTGCCCCAGCACCCTCTTATTCATGGAATCACAGAGTGGTTTGGGTTGGGAGGGACCTTAAAGCCATCTCGTTCCACCCCCTGCCATGGGCAGGGACACCTCCCACCAGCCCAGGTTGCTCCAAGCCCCGTCCAACCTGACCTTGGACACTTCCAGGAATCCAGGGGCAGCCACAGCTTCTCTGGGCAACCTGTGCCAGGGCCTCCCCACCCTCACA
>JAWMRA010000050.1:3055651-3085562 GCA_035584735.1 Pseudotriccus pelzelni | reverse complement strand
AAATAAACACCAATCAACTGACGCATTCAAGTCTGACGGAAATATCCTTGAACTCAAACTTCTCCAAACATATCCATTCATTTCCATAGCTGCTGCCTCAGGGAAGCAGTGTTCCTCAAGCCAGGTGTTAAGATGCCAAATGCAATGTGAGTTAACCGGGGAAAACGACTTTTATCATAGAATCACACAATGGTTTGGGTTGGAAGGGACCTTAAACATCATCTCATTCCAACCCCTGCCATGGGCAAACACCTTCCACTAGACCAGGTTTTTATGATGGAAGAAAACCAGTTGTGGTTCATGGTGTCTGCTGGAAATGTTTTATTTAGAATTCAGCATGTCCAGAGGGAGTACAAGGTGATGATTGTCTACTGAACACCTCCCCTGCTACCATTTCAGGGACCACTGACCCTCCAGAAATTTTGCAAGGCTTCTCCTTAGTCCTTGCTACCTATGGATTTATTCTCACACAGTGAACAACGAGTTTCCAAAACACATCTTTTTGAACCTCACAGTGTATATTGTTCATAAGATACCTAACAACAAAAGCAGCTTCAGATTTCAATGTAAAGAACAGCAAGGAAGAGAAGTCTGAGAAAACTGAGAGGGGATCTCCTCAACACATACAAGTATCTCAGAGGTGGCTGCCAAGAGGATGGTGCCAGACTTTTTGCATTGGTGCCCAAGGTCAAGACAAGGTGTAATGGCCCTAAACTAAAACACAAGAAGCTGCAACTCAGTATGAGGAAGAACTTCTTTCCATGGAGGGTGGCAGAGCAATGGAACAGCTGCCAAGGCAGGTTGTGGAGCCCTCCCCTCTGCAGACATTCCAAACCCACCTGGATGCATTTATGTGTAACCTGATTTGGTGACCCTGCCTTGGCAATCAAGTTGGACTGGATGATCTCCAGAGGTCATTCTGGATTTGATAAATAGCTATTCCCAAATACATCTTTCCCTTCCTACCTTCTAGCTGAACCTGACAACAAGAGGATTCAAAAGATGCTTATTCCTCACACAGATGAGCCCAGCACCACCAGGGAGTGTGAGCTGGCTCCTCCCCAGGCACTGCTCACCAGCCCGAGGAGGAAGGTTTAACTGCACCCTCTTCTTCAGTGACATCTCTTAGCACCAGGGTCTTTAGCTGGATAAGGACAATTAACACTTCTGAATTCAAACCTGACAAGCCAAAGCCTTCCCCTGCCTGAACCTTACTGAAGAAGGAAAATCAGCTCTTTTTCCCCACAGCCTTTTGCTCGGGGTCACTCTCAGAATGGCACTTCCACAGTAAAAGACCACTGCATGGGCAGCTACTGATGTTTTAAGAAGCTGATGCAATACAGGGAGCGAATTACAAAGTCACTGTCAGCTGAACCCAACAGCAAAAATCAGGTCCAGATCCATGAGACAGAGCCCAGGCTCTTGTTACACTAATTTTCCTGCAGAAATCTTTACTTCCTGCCATTAATTCTACGTTTAATCTTGGCAAACCACAGTCCCAGCAGACAACCGAAGATCTTCCCATTTGCTTTCCAAAGGGGAAACATAACTGTTGTTTCGCACAATTTCAAGCAGCTACAGAGATTCCCCCCCTGTAACAGAGATGCCACTCCAGGTTCCCAGCCACATGGAGACTGGCACTGGCCCCACTCCTGTTTACAGCATGACTGTGGGGGAACACTTGCCACTTCCAGTTCCTGGTAGCAAACAGAGTGCAAATCATAAACAACCAGGGGCTGGGAGGTGGGCTATACATTTGATTTTCAAGTTCAAAGCCAAGAGTGTCGGAGGTGGAGGACTCAGATGTGTGTTTTCTGCATCAAAGCATGCAAATATTTTGTCTAGCTCACCTCCATCTTCACATTCCAGCACAAGTCTCACTTGGGTGTGAAAGATAAGACGTGAAGAACATAAGGAATCCCATCTTTTTCACATATATTACCAGAGCTTCTTGTTTTCTTGAAGAGAACAGGAGAGAGGCACGAACCCTCTTGGCTGTTGTTCAATGTGATTTTGAAGGAAGGCAATATCAGCAACTGTATTCAAAGAATCCCAGACTGGTTTGGGTTGAAAGGGACTTGAAAGCTCATCCAGTCCCACCCCCTGTGTGTGTCCAAGGCCAGGTTGGATGGGGCTTGGAGCAACCTGGGCTAGTGGGAGGTGTCCCTGCCCACGACAGGGGGTTGGATTGAGAGGATCTTCACATTCCCTTCCAACACAATCCACTCTGTGGTTCTCTCAAAATGACCAGCCCTGCCACGGACTGAAGGTGAACAACACAGAAGCAAAAGCAGCACAGACTGGCCAGATCAGAACTTATCCCCCAAACCAGGCCACGTGGAAAGTCTTAGACAGGTCTTAATATTAAGACACAAACCCTGTAAGAAGCCTGGCTGCGCACCTGAACACACAGGGACTGACAGCAGGAGGAACACTTTGGACAGGAATACCAGCTGGAAGCACCTAAGCCAATATTGTGAGCCCAGCAAACCACTCACACACATTTACTTCCTTTTCTGCCAAGGGAACCTTAAGTGCATTTCTACTTTCTCATCTCAAAAGCAGAGGATAATTGAATCAAGCCCTGAGCTCCTCCCTTATCCCAAGATCAGCCTGTGAACACTCACAAAAAATATAAAATTCCTCTTCATCGAAGGAATTGCAGAGGACTGAGGATGAGATCTCACTTGTACATCCTCCTGACACAGTGTTTGGCCTATCTTTCCTCTTTCACACAAACATCAAACTTTACTTTTCTATTTTGATTTTTTGGTCCTTTGTTTTTGGCCTGGATCTTCCAACTTTCAGTCTCAGAGCAGAACTGAAAACATCTCAAACCCCAAATACCCATGAATAACATGTGAGAGTGATCATGCTTTGCTAATTATCAAATAATCTGATTGTCTGTACCAAGTACAACCATTTTTTGGCCTTGTGTATTAAAAAAATGACTCTGGGAGCAATTTTTACACCTGTATCTCAAGTTAAACCATCAAGTTGTCCCAACTTTGGATTTTTCTCACCAGAAAGATAAAAAACCCGCTGTATGGAGTAAGGGAAGGATGAAAATAGGCTGTGCAATTTTCAAACCCATTTTCCTATTTTTTAAAATTAATACATTTGGCCTTTCATCCAGCATAATTCCCAAAAATACAGGTTGTCCAGTTGCAAAGATTTTGAAAACTGCTGCAAGTCTAACTCAGCCTCAAAAAACAGAAGGAAAGCCAACCCAATCCCTCCAACTAATGCACTCCTGCCATAAATAAGAGGGCAAGAAATTCCTCCTGAAGCCAATGTACAAAACCTTGTTTTAATGCTCTAAGTAATAGCAAATAAATCCACCTGAACTGCTTCCGCCAGCAAAAAAACCAAGTTGCTCCTGCAACATTCTTGCAGAAAAATGGTCAGCTTTGAGCCAGATAACAGAGTGAAGAAAATAAATGTTTATATGCAAAATATTCGCTTGGAATTTAGTGATTAAGATGCTGTCTTGGGTATTAGTATTTATAGCAAGATGGAACTTATTTTCCTGAGTATCTCTGCAAAGGTAGACAAGGTTGAAGTTCTCATGAATATTGCTCAGCTGGGATTTGCAGAGTTCGCTGTTCCTGCTGGAACAGGGGGATAAAGGGGAAGGATCCAGGCACTTCCAAAGGGATTGGTCCGGGGACGTGGAGAAGGGGAGAACAGGCACGGGTAGAGCCCCCCCAAGCCCCATCTCTGAGCAGCACAGGAGCCAAGTCTGAGGGGTGAACAGCCACTGCCCCAGTCCCAAAAAATCTCTCTGAATTTTCCTCTTCTATATCTCAACTAGATACATTTTACATCACCCAAAACTTGTAGGATTTATTCTGTGTTTTCATAGGAAAAAGCCATTCAATTCCCCTAAGCCCATGAACGCCTAATCCTCACATAACATACTCCTTGTTCCCAATCTGGCTGGAAAGTTCCTGCTCCCTCCCTCACTCAGGGGCACGTGGCACGTGCTTTTCCCTCTAATCAAAATATTTCATCAGAAAGAAGGAATTTTGTGCCTGATAGAACAGAGCCTTTAAAAGATTTCCCAGTGCTTGCCCCCAGAGACCTTTCCTTTGTGCACTGACTGGTTACAACTTCTGCTGAATAAAGGCACTGCTGATGGTTTCCTCTTGAATAAATCCTGGACCTGATTTTCCAGTGTCCTGGGGAGAATCCAAAGTCAGAAGACATCTGAAAACCTTCCATCACCTCGGGGAAACAACATTGTTTGTTCCTCAGGACATAACTGCTTTAGAGTAAATACCTGGGATAGAGTTTTGCAGACACATCAGGTGCTACATGAATAAAATCCCATTACTGTTGTAGAGGAGGTCATCTCCAATCAGGTTTGCCACAGTAAGTTTTCTGGTTTATTCACCTGAACTGTATTTTCACAGAAGCCAGAGGCTGTAAAATCCACAGCGCATAAAGCAAGTTAAAAATACCAACCAAAGAATATTCCTTTTTTTCTTTTTTTTTTAAAAGTGAGTTCCCACACAAAGGTGTCTCTGAGCTATCCATTAGCTCAAAGTGAGCTACACCTCACTGAACAACTAAACACTCTTTGTAGAGGGAGAAAACATACAGGAACCTGAGTGCAGAAAATGTGTTCAAAAGTCAGAAGCTGAAGCAACGTTCCAGTGTTGCAGGATCAGTGCGGGCACGCCACTCAGCCTGGGCACAGGACACTGGAAAGAGGTGGCCACACAGGTTGTTCAGAGGACAAAGCCTAAAAACCCAGTGTTCACGAGACTCTTGCCCACTGAAAGAAAGATTGGAGGGGGAAAAGTACACCATGACCCAGCACCTTGTGTGATGTTCTGTTTGTAGCTGCTTTCTCTGGGCGGAAACGCTTCTATTCTTTGTGTCTCTGCATCCCACCAGACTGGGAACAGAGAAACCATCATACAGTGTCTGAATACTTTTCTTCCCATCCCATCCATCACATCCTGTCACCTCACTCACCCACTCTGAGCTACCTACCCAGGGTACAGCCTGGCAGTATTGGAAGCTGGTGGAGTCTCTGCTCATCTCTGCACCAAGTGGTGCCTCCAGAGAGAAACCTGAGCAGAACAAATGCAAAAGCAGCTTGATTGCACAAACACTGAGATCTGTCTGTCTTTAAATACAACTACTGGTCAAATAAGTGGGATACACTTCCAAATGGGCAGCTCAGGGATCCACAGCAGCAAAAGGTCTCACACAGCACGCAGAGCAGAGGCTGATTCGTTGTGTTCACACAAGGACAAACTAAACCCAGTCTCAGACCTTTCTCCCCATGCTACATTGATTTCTGGGTTTGATTCAATTTGAGCAAATACAGGCATTCACTCAAACACTGACTAGCACAAAAATAACTCTATTATGTGCATTCTGGTCCATTTTACATTGCAAGGGGTTTTCTTTTCGGCCGTATTATTTTGTTTTCTGAAGGCACAGTATGGAGACCTTATGAATGAAAAGTGAACTGTTAAGATTTTTAGATACCTCTCAACTCCAATTCTGGCTTTATGGTCCTGTAATCAACCTCCAATCCACATGAAAACACATCAACTGCACCTTAAAAAATGTTTTGCAAAACTCTTGACATTGTACACTTCACTGCATTTCCATGCTCCTGTGTCTCACACAGGAGTGAAAACAAGATACTTGCCTGTTCCCTTTTTTAATGGTCTATTGGATTTTCCTGTTACTTCATCTGTAGGAATACAGCCAGCCATAAATTGGGTTCATTGGATAATCCCTTACAATGGTTCAACCTCCTTTTCTTTGCTGCCCACACCAGCAGCAATATTTCAAGGAGACTTCACTCCACTGCTCTCCAAATTCCTTGTGATGCTCCAAAGATACTTTGAATTGCTTTAAATGGCATTAAAAGGCATTAGAGTTAAGAGTCCCATAAGACAAAGTTTAAAATGGTCCAATTTATTATTCCAAACTCCCCTTTTAGAATAATCTCACTCTGCTTCATCTTCCCTTTCTCTAATGAGCTGTAAATTCAAGCACTGAGCTGTCAGATTGGTCTGACTGGCTCCACCTCTGCTTTATAAATAAGGAGCTGAGTAATTATAATAAAACCATACCTCAACTCTTTGGAGTTGCTGCCATACCCCATTTGAGCTCTCCACCTTGGTGAGGCTCTTTCCTGGTGTCCATGAGCACCACATGGAACGTTCACCAAGTCTGCCCTTTTCGGCGCAACGTCCTCCCTTCCCTCCCTCCCCCACAACTCTTGAAGCGTTTGGAGGGGGCACAAGTAGAAGGAAACAGGTTTTCTGCTCGGTGTCACTGTCACACAGGGCCAGGGAAGGCCATGGTGCCCACCACCACATCCCTGCCAGCTGTGGACACGGGGCTGGGGTGGGTGGCAGAGGCAGAGCAGCAGCACCTTGATGAGCAACCAGAGCAAGCCCAGACCTGTCATGGTGAGGAGGTGGACAAGGTTACCTGCTGCAGATATAGACTTGGGCTTTGCATGCTTTGCATTCTGTTTAATCACAGAATAAGCTAAGCCTGAAAGGCTCGGGCACTGTCCAAAATGTACTTCCTTAGGTTTCAATTACAAAGCACAATTAGAGGGCCCCAAAACAAGAAACCCTGGATACCTTCTCTGATGAGGAAGAAAACATTTCCCTCCCTCTTTATGGCACTTCTTTCAGCACTCTCTCCCACACTGTCCCATCTCTCCAATCACTGTAACCCTGATCCTGCCTCCCACACTGAAGTGACTACAGAAGGGCAGCGGGAGCAAAAGGCAGAAGAGCCTCCTCAGGCTCTGAATCCAGACTTTTGCAACCCCAGGCAAGTATGTAAAGGACATTTAGTCCCAGTGATTCATGCAGCAAATCATTCTAATGCCACATTCCCCTTCATCCATCCAGAGTACACCTTCCAAACCTTAACACCATTTATTTGTTTTGTTTTCCCCCCTCTGGATGTCTGACACTCTGCAGGCAATTTTAAAGGTGACTAAGAAAAACAAGCCAGCCAGGACAGTTAAATTTGCTGTGCAGTGGTTTGCACCTGCATAAAAAATATTCCAGGGGAAGGAAGTAGTCCAGGGGCTTCCACAAATCAGAATGGGTAGAGGATGTACCCATTCCTGCAGGACCCACAATACAGACTTCAAAAGTCTAAAAGCCAGCATTAAAAACTGGGAAGTCTATTTGTGGTCAAGCTTGAGCTGTAATTTCAACAAAAAAAGCCCTTGATCAGTGCAAGCCTGTATTTTCTGATTGTCTCAAGTGATTCATGGTTTCAACCTCAAAGCCCAGAGTGGTTCAGCCTCAAAGAACATGAAAATAATTGCTTGTTATTGGACATATCAAAGCTGTGAATAAGGTATTTTGTGCCAGGCTCTTCTAGCCTGACTTCAAGATTTTACAGACCCCTGATTTCTCCAAATCTGGTAAATCAGCTGAAGATGGCAACAGGTTTCAAACGAGAAGTGTAGAAATATTCAGTTTACCCAGACCTAAAAGGTAAATAAAATACCTACAGGTGGTCGCTGCCTAAACTTAGATACCCCCAAAAGATATCAGGGCGTTTTACAGAAGGAAAGAAGATCCTTTATCGACATCCTGAGCTTGCTACAAAGTATAATTTAAATAGACTTAGCAGCTGCTCCTGGACTTACTGTAGTATTGGAGCTTTTCACCAACAAGTATTCAGACTCTGAATAGCAATAACAAGAACATGAATTTGAATGAGACTCAACTTAGGCTCCCACATCTAAAGCACAAGCAGGGGAGCATCAAAATGTGGCAAATTAGAGTGCAGACACCTGGCCCTGAAAAGTCACACAGAAAACTTAGTTTATACTGCTTTGCCTTGTTTCTTATCAAAGTAATTTGCAGGCTTGAACATGAAACAGATTTATGAATTCACTGGGGAGCCAGAGAGAGTCATCATACAGTAATGGAAAGGCAGATTTTTTTTATTGATTCAAATTAAGGGTAATTTATTGAAAAAAAAAAGCCACAATTTGCATGAAAGATGTTGCTGAAAGACGCAGCAGCCTAAGTGTGTTTTGATCTGTTTTGCTCATACACACACACACACAGAGCCTGGTGGGTGCAGAGGAGGCAGCTCCCAGTGCTGCTCTCCAGTCACTCCTCCAGCAAAATAAAACCAGTTGCTCACGAACCTTTGCTCTGACGCAACTCAGTCTTTTGGCACTTCAAGAGAAGCCTCTTCCCTCTTTTAATCTATCACAGTTCTGGTCATTCTTATCCCCTCTGTCCCTCCCAAGCAATGAAGCCTAATTGTCCTCTGGCTCCTGGGAGCCCCAGTCAGCGGATTTTGTCCTTACAGGAAACACGTGGTGCCTTCGTTGCACAGCTCCCAGCGCTGGGAAACAGAGAGCAAACCTGAACCATTCCATGGAGGTCAGGTTACCACAGGGAACATCTGAGGGCACGTCTCAGTCCTAAAAACATTGGTGTTTTCTACATCCATTTGCCAAGGGAAGCCTGTTGCCTCACGGGGAAGCTGCTCAAGTCTTCCAGGTTTGATGTTTCTCAAACCTAGATGGAATCTTCAGTGATAAACCCGGACAGATTGTGGTGCTACAGAAATTACAACAGACTGAGAGCATCTCTGGGGCACCCATGTGCACACACCAACATTCCCTAAACTCTATCAGTGGCCAGATTCCTTACAGCTGGAGTTACAGTGGGACATGGGCTGCAAATACCAGAATTCAGCTGGAGCACCAGTGGGGCCTGGTGGGCACAGCACTGGAGATAATAACAGTACAGCTCCAAGGAATGGTGGTTGGCACTGACCAGGCTCCCCAGGGCAGTGGGCACAGCCCCAAGGCTGCCAGAGCTCCAGGAAGGTTTGGACAACGCTCTCAAGGACAGGGTGGGATTGCTGGGGTGTCTGTGCCAGGAGCTGGACTCTGTGATCTTTGGTGTCCCTTCCAATGAGGATATTCTGTGATTCTTTCCTCAAACTCCTCAGCTGTGGCAAGGAACGAGAATCCCCCATGATCCCAACCCCACCAACTCCCCCAGAGCACTGGATTCCCTTCCAGCTCTTGACACAAGAAGCCCATTTCTTCTGGAGCTCACCACTCCATCAGAAAATCTGCCAATACCCAAGTGTAAAGCAGCCAGAGGAAGGTGATGTGCCTTCCCCACACCACCTGGCCGCTGACACTGTGTCAGACCACGAGCCTTGTTATCAGCAATGGAAAAAAGAGGCTTGTTGTGGCCCATGTGAGGCACACACACACGTTACTGATCTCTGGGAGCTAAATTTTCACGGGGGACTTAAGCCAGTTTCCATCTGCCTGTACACACTTGGAATGCTCGGGGATTTGACGGAAGCAACTGCTCTCCCCCAGCCACGGAGTGGCTCGTTGAACACACTCCCACATTTGCATTGTGCCATTTGCATACACACAGTTTAATACCAGAGCAGCACGTAAACAGGACTGTTAGTTTTACGAAAATCTGACTTTTGGGAGAATTGCTTGGTGGAAAACAATAGCAAAAAAGCAGGATCCAAAGTAAATCTTACAGTGAAGGGGAAAAAAAAAACCCTCCCATTTATTACGAGACAAGGAAAACTGCATGAAATGCTGGGGAGCCTCTCACAAAGGCAAATTATCCCACAGCGTAGATGGCAAAGGGATCATTTACATTCCCGGTTCGTAAAAAGCAGTGATTAATACAGCGAGAGAAAATGCAAAATTTAATGAGTAACTGAAGTGTTCAAACAAACTGCCAGTTTAATAAAGCAGAATGACAGGGCCAAAGTGTTGGGAATAAAATCCCAAGGTTCTGTTAACAGAGAGAAAAATCATGGATTGAGTGAGAAGAAGAAAAGGTGATTTAACATCAAAGGGAATATTTACTCTCCCTATAAATAAGAATTAGAATGAACATTTATATTGTCTTTTCTTCCCCTTCCCTCTGAATGTCTCCAAAACTCTTATTTATTTCCATTTACATGCTTAGCTAATTAAAACCCTAAAATAATATAAATTTTTATGGGCCATTTCTGGAGAAAACCAGCATAACTTAAACCAGGCCCAGGCACTCTGAATATTGCATCATCAAGGTTCTATTAGTTTTCATGGCGCAGTAAATTTTCTTTTCAAATTGCCTCCTGCTGACCTAATTAGGATCTTATTTTTAAGCAGTTTTTAAAAATTACACGTGTACTGCAGACTACCATTCTTAATGGCTTCAGTTTAACAATAAGTTGCATTGAAGTTGGCAAAGAAAACATGGAAAATTCTCAGATGATGGAGATGGGAAAACCTTGCTGACATCAGGGTGCTCGTGGGAGCTGCTGCGTGTGCAGAACACCCAACCTCTGCAAGAACAGCCTCACAAAGCCATTCCTTCTCTGAGTGCCAGGCTGCACCCAACTCATCCCCTGTCTCCCTCATGTTGGCCCTGCAGGCCAAATGTGACCTGTTAAGTCTTTTTTTACCCCGTTTCTCTGAGCTGAGTCACACAAACCCAACGTGAGCAGATCGTGATGAAGGGCCGCGGAAGCACAGGATGCTGCAGAAAAGCGCTGGTTGTGCAAGGCTGACAACAACTTTTCACTGACAGGTTTTTACTGCTCACAACATGCAGCTGAAATGTCCATGAACGAGGCAGGCCAGCTCCCTCCAGAAGTATTAGTTCACACAGGTATTTCTCACAACTCCCTCTACTTTCCCAGATGACGTCCACCTACTACGTACAGTCCATGAACTATTCATCACTAGGAGATCCAGAGAGAGCTACTTTTAATAACCTGCATCCTGCAATATTCAGCTCATTGTCAGGATGAGAATGGAGAGCCAGATCTAACCACAGCATCACAGAGGTCAACATGCCCTGTGAAATCATACCCATCATGGGAACAGCTTGACCCCGAAACGCCGACGTGAACAGACGCAAGACAAGCCTGAATTACTCTGTAGAAGCTCTTCTGGGAAGGACCACTTTGCATTCATTCAGCACGTCAGCACAACCTCAGGATACCTCCTATAATTAGGATCTCCTATAATTAGGGTACAGCTAAGCATTTTCATTCCAGATATGTTTATCAAGTTAGGAGTAGGGTACAATGAGCGCTCTGAGTGGGAAGAGGAGTAATGGAAGTACAAGAGCACAAGGCACGCTCTGACACAGAGTCATTATTTCATAGTCCTTGATGTCTGCATGACCTGCTGCTCACAGAACTCATCTGCAGACAGAGGACTCTTCCCACTCTCATGCCTTGTTTCAGACACTGGGAGGCTCGTGGGCTTTTTGCTCACCTCCTTTTCACTCTCTAGCACAGTTACTTTTAGTTTTACTATCACACTGACAAAAATCAATGAACTAAGAAGAGGGCTGCCAGAAACACTTATGTTAGAGACACTCGGATACAACACAAGGTCCCACACGTAGAGTCTCCCTCTGCAGTGTTTGCAACACCCAAAAGAGGCTAAAGAAACGGAAACATTTCCAGGGAATGGCACTGGCCAGGGAGCACAGCTTCAAACCGAGAAAAAGGGAAGAAAAGCCAGTTTTAGTTTAAAGCCAAGGAAAACTAATTATCTAACGGTAAGTCTGCTGTTATTAGATAAGTTTAGCATCATAATATCTAGAACTTGAGTGCAGATGTACCCAGAAATTCAATAGCCCAGGCTGTTCCTGCAGTGTTTGTGTCCTGGATGAAAGTGTTGACCCCAGAAATCTCTCCAGAAGTCAGACTCAAGTCAAACTTAGACTGTCACATAGATATCTGCAAAGAGATTTGCATTCTTGAGCTACAAAACTGTACTTAGCCATCAACTGTGCTTCTAAATTTTGAAAAGAAGGCAGGAACCCACCAGCTCTTCCATGGTCATCTCTTGTCCCTGCCTCAAACGTGTGACATTGGCCCCTGAACGCAGCAGGTTCTTGGCAGTGATGCTCATTCAATAGCAGAGGGCTGCATTTATACCTAGCAAAATTCCCAATCCACTGAAGCATATTCCTCTCCAGGGACTCGAGTGTGAAGAGGAAAAGCTGTTGAACAGAAGGCAACATATCTTCCTCTACGTTTAAATCCAGGGACATGTCTGCTTGCAAAGGCAAGCAGGAAAAACAAGTGCCACCTCAGAGAAGAGCTCTGTCACCTCATCTGTTACCTTCCTCAACAAACAATGGCTCTCTGAGGGGCAGACAAGGCTGAATGGGTTGTACCAGACTGCTTCTGGCTGCTGGCAATATTTATAATCACTAATTTATATGCAGAAATATTTATAAACAGTGCATTTAGAGATTGTCATGTTGCTAAAGGCTATCCTAACCATGTCACCGAGCACTCTGCCCAAATCCTGCATCCCTTTAGGGGAGAAGAGGATGCAGAGGAAAGTGGTTGTCCCATAAATTAACAGTTGCCCTTTTTCAGTATGAACTCCCAGAAACATTATCAGCAGGAGCTCCCACGTTTCCTGAAGGTAACTGCATTAAAAATAAAATACATCTCTATCTTCTCAAATGCCACCTTTCTGTTCCAACAGTTAATACGGAACATGAAAATTAATTAAAAGTTGTCAATGTTTTTGCCATTATTTTATTTCACTCTGCTTATTTGGGGAGTGGGTGAGAGACAAGAACTGCACATGATGCCAACCCTTGAGTGCTCAGGGACAGCACGGCTGCATTTTGCTGGGAAGTCGCACAACAAGCAGGTCTCCTAATGGGACCAATGTTGTCCAACCAGGACACTTCACTGGTCAGGAGTTTCTGTTCTGGTTTTCTCACCTACACTGAACATGGCATGTGAATTCAGACTTGTAAAAACTCTAAGATCTCCTGACCACGTGACAATTCCACCCTTCTTATCCAGGACTCATCCTGCCAACAGTACAACACAGATCAGCAAACACAGAACACAGTCTCTTAACCACCTACACATACAGACTGTTTGAGAGGAGTGTAAAATCACTGCTGTCCTGGTCTGTCCAGCAAATATTACTATTGGTGCAAAAAGGCAGCTTCCTCAAAAACACAGGTGCTGTCATCCTTAAAGGACATGCTGTGCACAAGCAACACCTGGAGAGTATTTTATTTCTATGCCTATCTGATCTGAGACAACACTGAAACCCCTTTGTGGAACAGCAAACAAATACAGATGCACGTTCAGCCTCGGCAGGCTTCGAATCGTCTACCGAAACAGAGGAACGACTGTTGAGTTTATCTTATTCTTAATTGATTAATCACAGGCAAGACTTCCACAAGCAGTGTGTGCCCCCAGCACATCATTAAGGATTATGTTCACAGATACTCTGTTTAGAGAGCACTGTGTTAAATCCCAGCAAATAATTTGGTCACAGAGATGTGTGTAGAGCCCGTTAGGAGTAAAGCTGCTAAAACAATTATGTAATGACATGAAAAAACGGTGGGTAAATTGCACATCTTGATTCTTCCTGGGCATGAGAGCTTCACTAGGGCTTCCTCTTTATCAGATTTGTTGGGAAAAAACAGAACCATTGCTACTGTGCTTCCCTATTAGAAATGTCAAACACACTGACATAATTTTCTTCTCCTGCCACCAAGGAGCTCAGAGTAACAAAGGCAAACACCAAGATCTCCATGCAGCAGACAAGACTGCAGCTCATCAGTGCCAGTTCTTCCCTTGACAACTCCTAGCAAGCCACTGTAGCTGCAGGGAATTTCTCATAGTCCAGAAAGGCCCACAAAGTCCAGGGTCTTTATTTAAACCTGTCACTAAAGCAGCTGGAAATAGATGTCCCTCTGCTGCAGCAGCTGAGATTACACAAGTTAAACTCGTAGCAGGTAACAAGGGATTTCCTCAAAACTTTTTCATAAGCAGCTTTCTTGGTACTTATTACCATGACTGAAGAGGAAAGGAGAGTCTAAGGAACTCAGCTGACAGCTGAGCAGACCTTTGCCTCAGGCAAAGCACAATGAATTCTCCTCCCTTCCCAAGTCAATGCAATTTCTAGCCCAGGGCTGTGTCTCATTACTCCTGCCCAAGCCAAGGTTGTTCCAACTTCACTGTCGCTTGAGCAACAGACTTGACTCCTGCTGGCACCGCTCTGAAAGCTGGAGCCACAGGTTTATTTAGCTGGAAACCCGGTCTCTACTGCAGAGAGAAGTTTGGGAAGAAGAGAGAACGTTTCTGGAATGAGGGGTATTACAAGCCAGATTTTATAAAATATAATGAGAGAGAAAGATTATTGAGGGGAAGGACTGAGTTACATCTACCAAGCAGCACTGTTTGCTCAGCTGCAGCATGGAGGGGTTCGCACAGTTCACCTTAAGAAGCACGGTGAGTTGGTGAGGATGTAGCTTTTGTCTGGATAACCTGAATAATTTCTAATGTGTCTGTGGCCTAAATAAGAAAATGGCAAGTTAATAATGCTGTATATGCATTTTTTTCTTTTCTAAATTTAATGCAAGTTCAACACTGTCACAGAGACAAATAAAGTTAAATAGCTCAGAAAAACCTTTCGGCTTGGTGGAGCTGATTTTGGATTTGTTTTGAATGAAGATTCACTTATGCTGAAAGACCAAAATATTCCTGAAATCAGGGAGTTTTAAACAGGAATTAAATTCTGTGAAGACATGACCAGGCCTTCTTGCAGGTGTCTAAAGAGAAATCTCTCTCACTGCCATAAGACTGTATCTCCACCAGCATTTCCTTTTTTTCCAGCTCCAGAAGAGAGAAGCTGACTCCAGTATTACAGGGGGCACCACATTAACCAGACAGGTGCTCACTCCTCCTTTCTCTCAGATTTGTACGATTCCTACAGCTCTTTGATCACCACTGCTGGTTGTGTCATTCATCCAAGCTCCCCTGCAGCCAACAGCCTGGGCATCTTTCTCCTAAAGCACCCCTGGTTTTCTACTGGATGATTAGGAAAACAAAGCAGGGCTGGCTGATGCTGCTACGCTCTCAGATTCTGATTTCAAGGTGATTTGTGCTCCCTTCCTGCCTGGTTTGCAGGAGCGGGAGGGGAAGCCAGAAGCTCTCCTCCTTTGTGTGCTTGGAGCCAAATAAGGAATTCACCTGCCCAGCAGTATCTGCTCCCAGGTGCACGGAACGTCAGGGGGACAATCCATTTCACGGTCCCATAGGGCTGATTGAAACGTGGTTACACAGCAAGCCACGGGCTCCTTTTTTCTGACATTCACCAACCGCCGGTGCCTCTCTGGAACAATTACTACTGCAGGTGACTCGGATTGCAGCTGGGATGGACCTTGGTTTCAATCTTATCAGGGAGTTTCAGACATCTGGGGTACAAGACTGGAGTTAATTGGACCAAGTGTTACACAAAAGGAGTAATTTGAAAGAAGTTATCTCCTAATGACAGGAAAGAGCTGGTGAACAGGTTAGTGAACGATCCTCCTCCAGTGTTGGAAAACTAAAGAACTGAAGAATGTGTTTTATGACCAGATGAATGGGGACATTCTCCATCTTAAAACTCGGTTTAAGCCAGGCAATTACTGCACTTACATCCCTCCCCAGCCCACGAAATTTCATCCAGGAAATGGGCGGTAGCGAAGGACTTTCATTTTTCCATTCCTGCACTACTTTCTTTGGGGAAGAAGGTTAAGGGAGAGTTAATCAGCGTTTTTCCAAGTTATATTTAAGGCTGGCAACACGTGAAAAGACTAAAAGCCCTGAAGAATACAGTCCTTTAATTTAGTCACAGCACAAGCCCAGCATGGCTGGTAACAGCATAAAAAGCCAGAGCGCAGCTATTCATTAGGAATGAATATGGAAGTTAACCCAGGGAGACCCCGGCAATAAAAGAGGCCCATTTGCTCCCTACTCTATTTCCTGAGAGCCACGTAAAGAGGAATGCAATTAAACCTGAATACAAACACAGACAACACATATCCAAGGCAGGACGTAACATGGTCCTACGCTCAGTCTTGACCAGGCCCAGCAGGGTTGAGAAGTCTCATCTACTCTCCTCCTCGCTCAGATTCTTTCCTCCTGTTCATAGTTCCTTGGGATGTTACTGCTTTTTGTTTTCTATAAATAAACCCAAGTTTAATGTCTATGAGAAAAGGAGGAAGAATGGAGTAGGTAACAAAGCAATTGGGAGAGCCTCAGTAATGTATTCAGGCCATTAAGGATTTCATTAGGTTTACTAAAAGGTCATTAACGATAAAATATCTTCTTTTATTTTACCTACTTTCTAAACATTATAGTCTATTCTACCATTCAAGCTTGCACCCCACTGACGTTAATTAGCATGCTATATATTAAGGAGAGCTTTTAATGAGCTGTTATTTCATATGATTTTATTGGAGACGCTCATTGTTCAGTTTAATAGCAGAAAATGACAACTATAGAAATTGCTTTGATAGGACTGCAGCACTGAGGGGGTTATTCAATCTCCATACTTGTTCCTCAGCTATTTCTTGGTGCTGGAAGCACTGCCTGATGCACCTCACTGCTGATCTGCCACACTACACTGGGTGTAGGGAAAGTGTGGGCAAGGAACAACCCCCAAAACCACCACAACGGAGAGTGGTTTGGGTTGGGATAGACCTTAAAGATCATCTTGTTCCAACCCCCTGCCATGGGCAAGGACACTTTCCACTAGCCCACGTTGCTCCAAGCCCTGTCCAAGCTCACCCTGAGTCGCTTTTCAACATTTCAGACAAAAGCAAGTGAATTAAAAACGAAAGTAAGTTGTTCTCCCCCGTGCTGAAGCTCATCAGCTGCCAGGAGCCTCCTGAAAGCCTTCCCGCCCTCACTGCCAGTGACACCAGCAAAACCAGCAACCAACAGGGAGGGCAAAAGGAGAAGGAAAAGGGAGGCAAGGGACTCCAAGTGACAGAAATTGGTACATTAGGAAACTAAACCCAAACCCATCCTGTCCATTGGATGGCAGGATCACAAAGACTGGCTCTAAGACACACACAGACAAGGGGCAGCAATGAGGTTAATAACCCCAAAGGAACCATATATATTAAACATCTGTATGTATACCTTTTTATAAGGTTATTTATTTATTTACCCTTATTTTATAAGGGTATTTATTTATTTTATTTATGGACACCCTTTTTATAACCCTTTTAAAGGCAACGCAAAGATCACCTTGACTGGCTTTTCCCCTCCTCAGTTACACCCATTAAAAGGACAGAGCCACCATCACATCTTATATATTCACTCATATATATATATATATAAAAAATAGTTCATTCGTATATATTTGCTAAATTAAATGATACTGACGATAAAACAGACCAGGAAAAAAAAAAATCTAGGAAAGAAGTGCAAACATGTATCTGCAATTTGCTTTCAACTTAGCAAGCTACTACATTTTGGTAAGCAAAATACTGCAAGATCTGAATACAGAGCTATTAAAAAGCTTTATGTTATTGTAACTGCACAGGTACAACAGCACATGAAAAGATTAAATTGAGGAAATGGGATTAAGAATGAGCAATACAGAGAAACAGCATGTCTGGGAGAAGAAAGAAAGACAGACCAAAATTGTTATTTTTTTTTCTGAGAAAGAAAAGAAAACATCAGAAAGCAGAAAGACAAGATGCTGACACATCTACAAAAGCACGTTTTAAATTTGAACTTCATTACAAGAAAGAATAAGTTGTGGGTTTTTTTCCAGTTCTTATAATTTAGTTTAGCACAGAAAGAACACATGCACGCTAAAATAATTCAGTTCCTTCCTTACAAAAAAAGAAAAAAAAGTGTTGTTGTAGCCAAAATCTTCTCATTTGCAAGGGATTTATATCACTGCAAGTCTATTGGCTTCAAAAGAACAATAAAAAGGTAATCAAAGAAATTGTTGTGCTCAAGGGACCGTATTATGCTTTTATGTCTGAAGAGCTTGATCGAGCAATTTTTTTTTAAACAGTGGATTCATTCTATTTATAACACAAGTATCTACTTACCTGGAGGTTGTTCATACATTTTAAAAACCCTGACATCTGAGTTTCTCAAAAAAAACCCTCATTTTCTCCCCAAGATGTTACTGGAAACCGTAGGATTTAAAAGAGCATCATTACCAACTGCTCCCAAGTTAAGTATATCTTGCAAGTAACAGCCAGTGAGCAACAAACAATTAAGAATCCTGTATAATTTAAGAAGTTTGTTCAAAAGCTCTTTGAGGTGTTTATTCAGAAAAGCATCCCCAATTAGGAAAGCATTTAAACATTTCCTAAGTTTAAGGCTGTGTTAGAGTAACTGGGATGGAGAGAACAGCAGCAATGAGGTGTTTCCAACAGGGTGTAATGCCTGAGCAAGGAGGATCCTGCATCTGGAGCATCCTCCTCAGCTGGACGGGCAGGAGCTGAGCCATCACCCCGGGTAGAGCACAGCCTAACTGCTGCCACCTCCCGCAACAGCCTGAAACCTGAAACTTCAGCTGGCTTCTGTCCTGCCGTGGCACTTTGTGTTTCCCAACGCGATGGGGAAGGAAAGCCATCCTGTTCCACCAGAACAACAGCTGCATTTGTTGCCTTCTGCATTACTGCACACAAGGAAGTCAGGCTTTTCTTCCAGCATCAGAGGAGGCACCTTAAATGAATGCCCTGTGTGTGGCAAGGGGGGTCACTCAAGCACATCCTTGAATTCCAGTGGTGGCAGGGAGCTTATAAACCATATCACTTTATAAAACAGGGTGGGGAAAGAGCTCCCCATGGGATGCTGCTGGTTAAGAAAAAAAACCAAAACATAAAAACCCACCCTATTTCCTGTGGCCTTGTGATCCTCAAATTCCATGGGGAAGCTGTCTCACCAAGCCCTGCCTCGTCTCAGAAACAGAGCAGGATCTGTGGCTAACACGACATCCCAACCTGCTCAGCAACGCTCAGATTTATTGTCCTTCTCAGTTGCCAAGAAATGATAATAAATCAGTGCAATCAGCACGTTCATCTCCCACATTCTGGCCTGAATCCTGATTAAGTGGAGCCCAGAACATTGGCAGCATTAACCAACCTGCTCACCAAGTGCTCAGTAAATACTCCAGTCAGCAAGCATATAACGAACAATTTCTCCTCGGCCTGCCCAGCTCTCTTCCAGGGCAATTCTGTGCCAAGAGCCATTAAGTGCAGGACTAATTTAGCTGGGGGTATGTGCACAGCTTCCCTCACATGTCACTGGAAGGGTGACACAGCCCACGACAGAGCTGACAGAGTTTCAGACTTAAACAGATGATACACGGCCCTACGCTTTCATTGCTAGCTTAGATTATTAAAGAACTCTAATTCAATATAGTCCAGATCAGTAAAACCCTTATTCTTCACATAATTGACTTTCATGGACTGTGGATAAACAATATAGAGCAGTACCAGGCACTGTATAAATCCAGTGCCAGAGGAAAACAGCGTTAGTGCTGCAGGTGAATAATTTCCAGTGGCATCAGACTGCAAATGCCCCTACAGATGAGTGATGAAGCTATGACCCAACAGACCATCTTTAATTGATCATTTCCTGGGGTGGTCTGAGCACTAAACAGCATCTCCTTCACGTCCCCCCGAGGCTCAGCTAACAGCAGCAGCCAGCTGCGTGCAGCAGGGCCGTCCCTCGGTGCACACACACCGAGCCCAGGCGAGAAAGCTCCATCCCAGGAGGATCCTGCATCCACAGAATGCAACTGAGAAGCTGGAACATGATTGATTTTCATGGGAACATTCAAAGCCACTTCTCACTGAAGGCAATTTCCGAGAATTGTCATCTTTCCACTCTTTTGACTGTGGGGCTTTATATAAATTGGTCGCGAGATTTTGTGGTTGTTGCTTTGCTTCTTGTGGGAGCCATTTTTCACTCTCTGGAACCTAAAAAAAAACCCTAAGAGCGCTTTTAAATAAACAAACAAATGACTAAGCCAAGCTGAGCTCCCAGCCCTTTCAGCTTTTTTTCAGGAAACCTTGTGGTTCTTTTTTTCTTGCAAAACCTTTTAGCTGGAAAGATTTTATCCTAGAAACGTCAGGTTTCCTGAATAGCTTAGAAAAGGGGCTATGAATAGAAATGCACACATATCCATGCAGCAGGTAGCTATCAGACCAGATAATCCTGCTTTGTGTTATAATAAGTATGCACTTTCAGGGGTCAAAGGTGGAAGAAATTGGTTTCCACCCTCTTGTAAATGCAGGCAGCGCATCCCACAAATATTGACCTTATGCAGGACCCTCTAAAGAGGCAGTTTGCATGTAACAACCCCTCCTGCAGGGAAAAAGTGAGTGAGGAGATGGAGAAGAAATGGCATATTGGCAACTGGAGAGATGAAGAAGGGCAGACTGCAATTTTACACGGTAACTAAGAGGATCTGTAGCCTCTGAAGTGCAATTTAAACTCAAATCCACTGGGATTAGAGGTACTAGGCTCCAAGCATCCCATTAAAGAGCTGAAATTGTGTATGAAAGTCCCTTGTATTATTACTCGTAGCATCTAAATAGAGATTTACAGCATTTCAGAAACAGCCACTGAGAGAACCAGCTTGTTACAAGCTGGAAATGCATCCTTATTTTCCCCAACATCCATGTGCAACCCATCTGGGACTGAACAATCCTACAGATGAGGGCATGAGTGATTACAAGACTGCACCTTACAATGTTTAAAAAGGCAGCTCGTTGTTTATTTTGCCTTTAACAGGGCTCACTGAAAGGATTCACCGGTCTGAGAGTCATTTTTCCAGCCAAGGAGCTGGATATACGGGATCAAATGCTGTTACGATTTCAATACCTGTAACAGTGCCTTCCACTAGTGATCTGACAACTATTTCAGCCAGGAGCATTAGGTGGGGTTTATTTTTCTTCTTCTTGTTTAACGGCAAAATATTCCAGAAATGGACAATTCCAAAAAATAGATTACACTCCAAAAAAATTGTATTTACAAAGGCAAAAGCCAACATCACTTACTGAGTGCACCTGTAAGCTTTCAGCTGCCCAAAGGAACAGCAAAATGCAGATATAAATAAAATCTGATTACTTACATTTTCAAGGGTAGCAAAAAATATCTGGGCCCACAGAAACATGTGAAGCACTTCAATCTGCATTGTGGAACAAACATTTGAGACATGTCATCTAAAAGCAGAATTTAAGTGCCAAAGATGGTCCATGACCTTAGACTACTTGCTCTTGCAGCTCAGTGACAGCATCAGTCTTTCTGCTGCTTGATAATGGTTTGGCTTTGCAAACAATTAGGAAAAAAATGAAAAAATAAATAAAAAGTCTTCTCTGCATGTCTTTGTACACAAAGGCTTTGAAGCTGAACTCCCACACAGTGTGAGCACAACGAGCAGCACTTGATTATCAGGGGTTTTAAAGCAGAGCAGATTTTTAGAACTGGTTAAAAAAAAATGAAACAAAAAATTCAACAAGCTGTGATGCTTTCAGTCTGCCAGGAGATGGTTGTGGGACAGGATTACTACAATATTATTAGACTGTGCCCCTCACAGCTCGCTCCCAGAGACAGCTGTAACAGTGCCTCTTTCACGATCATCACATGCACAACCATCTCTGGGGAGCATTTTACCCAACCCAAGGTACCAGCAAAGCCCATCTCTGCTGTTCAGCTGCATTTCTGAGCACAGACTGATCCACGTGTCTCATCTCAGTACCTACACACCCTGAAACTACCTGGGGACTTCAGTAGAGCTTAAAAGCTTTACCTCTGTTGCACAGCTCATTTCCATCAGCAGCCTGTGCATCTCCCCGCTGCTTTTCCTGACAGGACAGCCCAACTGACACCTCCTAACTCACCACACACTCGTGTTATTAACACCTTTTCTGGGTTCCCCAAGACCCCAGAGCAACCTGCACATCACTTTCTACACAGCTCATATCCCAGCCTTTCCAACACAGTCATTAACTGACTTGCAGTTCCTGGAGTTTTCCAAGTTGCCTTGAACAAGCGGTTTCTGCTCCCTGGAAACAGACTGCAATTACACACTGATCTGGGGATCCAGAAGAGGGTTTCTCTGTTTAAAACTCCAGCTGTGATTGTACCCAGTGAGACAATGAATTCTCCAGCTGAACTCAGGGAGGGGTTAAACCGCTTTTAAGCACAATGCTATTTCTCTATCAAAAGGCATTTCGAAGGATAAGTATCAATCAGAAGAGACTCGCAGAAGTCAAAAAAGGTTCATTAAGGTCCTTCCATTTGGTTTAGGCTCTTTAGAAGTATTCAGTTGGTACAAAATTAGTGCTTCTGGATGGTAAACAACCTGCTGAAGGTTGCAGGGCTGAACCCCAGCCCAGCTGGCACAAGCACAGCGGGAATGGAAACTGCAGTGGCAATTTGGGTGATGTGGACAGGAAACCGCAGGAAGGATTAGAGAACAAAACTGGTGCCAAAGAAAAGTCAGTGGGATTGAAGTTTAGACACTGTGACTATATGGAAGCATTTTAGAAGCTTACAACAGATTTTTTTTTAACAGAACTAGAGAGAAAATACAATATCCAGATACAACAAATGAGACCTTGATGGTGAGGAGGGAGCTATTATTTAGGAGAGAAGGAGGTGGAGTTTTATTTGCTTCTATTAGGAGGGTTTGTGCCCAGGGTAGTCTGAGACACCATCACTTGCACGAGACCCACATGTGACTCTAGGCAGCTACTCCCAGGTTAACTCGAATTCATAAAGTGATAGTAGTTAATAAGTACTTTGCAGGGAATTTTTCTCTAATAAATGCCAATAGGCTTTTGGGTTTGTTTCTTTCTAATAACAGTGACACAATTTCAGAGCTTCCAGAAAGCTGCAAATTCATCAGCACATCCCTGACTCTCCAGGGACAGAGCAGCAGTGCCAGTGCTGGCTCCAGGATCGGTGCTCCCTGTCAGAGGGAGCTCTTGTTAAAGCCTTCTGCTTCTCCCTGGATCAGAACTGGGCCATGGGAAAGAACCGAAAACCTACCAGGGATGAACCACCAGCCTTTCTTTTCACCTTGAACCAGCAGGGCAGCTGAACTGTGTTCAAGCAGCCTAAGCCACAGTGGTACTGAGAATGGCTGAGCCCTGTCTAACAAAAATGAGGTTTATCAGACAAGGAGTTTGTGATGCCAGCTCAGGACTTCTCTGTTGTCTGAAAGTGTGGTGCACCATTAACAGTGTGCAGGTTCTCTCTGCATGGATCCCCATGTTCCGAAGGGAGCCAACTCCCCTGGGAATGCCCTGCCCATCTCTCCTGTATTTTTATCTCCAGCTGATGAACCTGGCTCAGGGTGCCAGGGAGAATGGGAAGGTTCTCTGTGACTTTTCACATGCAAGAAGGGAGAGGAAAGGAAAATAAAATTTCATTCATGAAAACCTTCAGTCACTCTGCTTCTCCTGGTGTTTCCAACACTTGGATTTTTATCCTTTTGGAGATGAGGAGAAAAGGAGGAAGAGTTTGAATTCACCTTGACTTCTCTTTGTCTCCAGCTGCCAAATATGCAGAGAGTCATTATCAGAAAAGAAAGATTTGTTTGTGCCTCTGCTGAGACTCGAGCAATGATATGACTTGAGGGGCACAGGCACTGTCATGATGCATCACAACCCTGGAGGCATTAAAGTGTCTCTGTCTGTGCAGCTGCTCAGCCAGAAAAGCTACTCAGATTGCTCAAGTCTTTTCAATGAGCTGAGCCCAAGGCAATATTTTAGTAAGAAACTGCTTCTTTAAAAATTAAAAGGAGTTATTTTTACATCATTTGCATCATTTGACTTGGGTTATTTTCAATGTGTTCCATTATAGGTCACCTGTGTTGCCAGGAAAAAACTCGCAACTAGTTCTATTCAGTTTAATTCCCTCAAAATACTGACAGCTTCATTGCCTAATTCCTTGTACAGACACCTTCAAAAACCACGAAATCACAAGGGTTAGCTCTATTTTAGTACCGACAGGTGACATGCAACCTGCACACATTTCCAGGAATGTCTCAACAGTGACCAACAAAAAATGACTCTGTGCTTAGTCATGGGTTCTAGCCTGGCCGAAATGACCCAAAATTAGCAAGACAAGCTTGGATTCATCTATTTAGTGCTGCCATATCAAACCCAGCTACCCTTTGTGAGCCAGCTGGAGACATGACCTGAAAGTGCAGTTCCATTTAAGCCCATAAGAAAGTTGCTTTCTCTTGTTCATTCTGTAGTGTAAGAGCTCATTGATGTTAAACCTGCTGGATTTTTTTCCATTTTTCCACCCCTGCGATAGAGAGTGTTAGCAAGGACATCCAGGAGGGACCTGTTACAAGACATGTTGTTCTGAACTGAGAAGCTGGGCAGGAAAAGGGAAGGAGCAGAACGTCCCCAGCGAGGGCAGAGCTGCTTGGTGCAGCTGTGCTCTGTGCAAAGTAAGCCTGCACACAAACCCAGCATACAAGAGAAAGCAAAAAAAGAGGGGAAAAAAAAGGGAGTTTTTGCCCCTCTGTGCCAGAAAATGCTGCATGAGCCCACAGCAAGGGGTTTTTACGTCACTGTAAAAGCAAAATGTTGTTTCACTTCTTCTGATCTTAAAATGGCAAATGCTGAGCTCATGAAGTGACACAGACTCAGCCAGCACTGGTGCAACACTTTCTGTTACTCAATCAAAGTGTCTTTACCCTCTCTTGTAGGACTGTCTCTCATTTCACATGACCCTCCACAGCAGTCCTCCCTTTTCCACATATTTGGTTTTATCTCACATTAGGGATTGTATCACCAGAACCACAGGACAGCAGTAACACTTCCTTACCTTAACCCTCTGATCCACTCTAGAATCACAGTTAATTATGTTTTTTTCTCATCCAGCACAGGATAGTCAGTGATCATCCTAGAACCTGCTGTGCACTTTGTTTGGCATCAGGGAAATGGTTGGGTTGGGCAAATGTATCATTGAAAGGTTCAGTAAGAACACTGTGAGATAAGACTTAATGGTTATATCTCCTGAGATTGCCAGGAAGTGTTCTGACTACTGGAAAGGCCAAGAGGGATTAGTTACAGTATTTAAATACAAAACCTAACAGTGTTTTACCTCAAGAAAAGAAGAAGAGGAAAGAAAACACACCTTGGAGCTACTGCACAAGGAAAAAGGGCAGGAACTGAACACCTGAGACATGGGGAAGGTGTGACTCTCATTCTGCCACAAATATTGGAAAGAAATCTTTTCTCTCTCTCTCTCAAACTGGAAAACTTTTTCAGTGGAAGCAGCAGACTATCTTGAAGACTCTTATCTATTTTAATCAGGCTTCTTTTAGCACCTTCTGAAATCTCTGAGAGCTCAGGATTGGCTTAAAACACATACGAAAAGGGCCCCGTGGCACATGTTCTTTGACAACAATCTGTTCTCCTCACCTCATAGAGTGTAATGATGCCATTTGTCTCATTTGGAGGCTTCCACTGCACATAGATCTTCTCTTCAAAAGGTCCTCCCTGGATGGATTCCAAGGGAACAGGTCCAGGAACTGCAGGGGGGGAAAAAAAGCCCAAAAAACTGTCTTAAAAACTGCCCCCAGCTCCAGCTGCACACACATGAGAAGACACGAAAAGGCCACCAGACAAGAAGCTCAGAGTTAAAAATAAGCAAATAAAGTTAAAAATTAAAATCCATCAAAGCACTGCCCTTCCAAAGGTACCATCAAAGCCTTATTTCTCCACTTTTGGTTCAAACAAGGACGCTCCAATGTAGCCACTAAGTGATAAATAAAATTAGAATCCACGAAAACACGGAGCTAATTTCAGTATGTTTTTATTTCAGTACAGCAGAGCAGCAACAGGGAATTTAATTTGTCCTTCTTTGCCCAAAGCTCTCTCCACCTAAACAGCCAGACTGCACCTTGGCACAGAGATGCTACAGGGCTGCACACCTTTATCAACACGAGAGACTGATTTGCTTAGCAAAGTAACAATACAAGATTTATATTTCACTGCAGCTACAAGGCCAGCTAAGAAATCCACCTACTCCAGCAAAATTTTAATGCTGTGGGAGATAACTAACTAAATGCACTCCCAAGCCTGTCTGATAAAACCCTGCTCATTTTTCTGAAATATCTGCCATCCTTTCCCATATGATATATTGGGCTGGAAGAGCCACTTTCAGCTGAGAGAGACTTAGGACAGCAACTTCTTACAGCTCAGGCCGAGGAAGAACTTGTATTTTACATGTCAGACAGGAGAGAGGCTTGTAGTGCATGAGAGTCCTTGGTCTGAAATAGCTCAGGTGGGATAATAACACTGAAACACTTCACCAGTTCTTCCAGAAAACTTTTTTTTTATATCCAGAACACAAGAGTTCACACTCCATTAATTTTGCTTCTGAGATCTATATAGAATATGATGTCCAGAAGATAGATATTAAAAAAGGCTACGCTCTGGAAAGGAAGGCATTATATTCCTTTTGGGACATCTTTTCTTGTGAAGGCACAAGAAAAAAATCAACAAATGCCAGGATTACATTTGCCCATACAACAAGGGAAGCTTCTGGGTGGTTGTTGGGTAGTTCGGGACACGAAGAATTAAACCTACTGCTCAGACTGACGTTTATCACATTCAAGCACCCCTGTCTTTTCAGGAACATGGCTGTGAAATGGAAATTATTTACCCCCGCAAGTTTTACCTGCCCGAGACACACGCTGCCCGGAGAAGACATTTATACTCTCGCGGGACAGAGCGTTGTGTTGTCATTCACAACCTGTAAACCTGAGTCTTGCCCAGCGAGCAAACCCAAGCTGACTCACCGTCCTCCTCAGTCTGCACAACCAGCTCCTCGCTCTCCATCTTGCCCTCGGGGTTGGACAGGGCCAACCTCAGCCTGATGGTCATGAAGGGCCGGAGCCCCCGCAGGGTGTAGTGGGAGGAGGTTTGGATGAGCTCCTCTGCCTCGAACTTCTGCTGGTTGAAGACATACTGGTACTGCACCGTGAGGTTGTAGCTGTGGCAGCGGGTCACGGCGTAGCCGAAGGGCTCCCACTGCAGCGTCAGCTGCCGCGACCGAATGTCGACCACCTCCACGTTCTGGGGGCCGTGGACGGGATCTGTGGGGCGGGAGAAGAGAAAAAAGAATAAAAATACACCTTGATGTTAAAACAAGCCAGTCATCTGTCAACGTGCTTCATTCTGTTCGTCCAGGTTATCCCAGCACCTCACAGTGGGGAACGTTCCTGTCCGTGCAGTGTGTGAGCGGCAGGAAATGAATATCGGACCCACGAATGCGTTCTGGCTCCCAAGTTTTCCCTGGAAACCTCCTCCCACAAGGCCCTGAACAGTGGTCCTGCTCCTGGTTGCTGTGAAAACTCACTGAATCCGACAATGGCAACATGATCCCATCAGGTAAGGGGTGGGGAAGTTACACTTTCTTAACTCTTCCAAAAAAAGAGCAACAGTTAGAGCCGTTGAGGGTCTACTTGACAGTGCCCAAGGAGCTTGGTGACTCCAACTCTCTGTGACGCAAACACACAGGAAATGGCCCCCAGAGAAGGAATGCACTCAAGAATTTCAGCTTGCAATTCAGCTCTGTAGTCCTTACACCCTCCTGCTGCCCTTGAACTCATTCTGCTCAGAAACTGAAGCCCAAAAGTGCAAGAACTAAGACTCAGAACCTGACTGGTGGGCTTCCAACATCCTTGTGCTACTGTCCCCTCATTTGTCAGACACCTGAATGTTCTGGCTGTGGGGTGTTCAAGTTCTGGGGTGTTCAAGCAGATCCTGCCACTCCTGGACCAAGTTTTCTGAGCCATCTCAACCCTGTGCCGATAAAACTTTTATCTCCGATCATCTCCACGCCTTGGTCCCACTGAAGTTTCTCTGCTCTTTATTATTCTTTCTGCAGTATCTGGCTGAGGTACACTTTGAATATTCATGTGTAGGAATCATTTTCACCTGCTGTTCCTTAATTTATTTTTAACAGCATAACTCAAATGCTCTGACTACACTCTGCCCTTTATATAAAATATAAATGCATGTACTGCTAGACATGTGGATATAAAGAATGAAGGATGAGTGAGTAAAATCAGTGTTTGAGGTAAGTCAGATGGTGATAATACTACAGATGTCACAGTTTGTTTATCTGACAGTTCTTCAACTTGGACAGCTCAACTCGTGTTTGCTTTTTTGCTCAATCTATATCTAAGCAAAGCAATTACAAAATACGTAATTTCACATACAGTTTCCTGATTTATGGCACAATTCAGGGTTCTGCCCACTTCTCATGTTCTCTCACGACTTTAACCTATGAAAGCAGCGTTTTCATGGGAACAAAAAAGTTGGGAGAACTCCTGACTACTAGTGACACTTATCTGAAAGATAATTCAAGAGGGAAAAAAAAGCCTTCTAGTAATTCCTGAAAGTAAAGCACCAGCCCTACTGACTTCAATCTACTCCTGCACGAGCAGAAAATACACTGTAACTACCTACATATTCTGTATTACTACTAAAAATCCCATAAAGACTGGCAATGGGAAAATATTCTGCATCCTTATATAGGCACACACATATGCAGACACTTTGGAAACAGGATGGATATTAAAAGACCAGGGGTCTAAAGTTAGCAAGTGGTTCAGGTTTCCATATGAATCATGTCAATCCTGTAGCATCCAGAAAACACCTCCTAAATGAGAGTATTTACTTCTCTGCGTGTCAAAAAAAAATGTCATTTAGAGAGCAGGGAGTTTCTATGCATAAATACACACATTTATACCCAGCATTAGGTGCTGAGCATTCATTTACTACAAATCCACATTTCTGTGGATGAATTGTGTCGGTAAACGAGGCGAACAAAAGAATGGTTCTGTGAAATCTTTCACAGATCCATCTGGAAAATCAACAGCCTCTGAAACAGTAAAGGGAAGCCCAAGACTCATTCCAAGATGCAACGAATGATGGAAAGAAAACCTAAAAAAAAAAATAAGTTCGTAAGTAAAAACGACTTAAATTTTAGGTTAAAGAAACCGAACTGGAATTAGATCAACAAATGGAAGCTGGCCCAGGAAAGCTTTACATTCTCTCCAGTTCCCTTCACTCAGCTTCAATCTCCTTTTTTTTCTGAAAACTGAGACTATATAATTTTGAAAGTGTTTTCCTGTTGCTACAGTGATTTTCTCTGTAGCAGAAACCATTGAAACCTCATTTTCAAAGCTGAGATTTTGTGCTGCTGTTTTTAAAGGACAGTGGTCCTACTGTCCTCTCCACATAATTCCTTCTCCACGTCAGCTTTGTAAGTATTCAGTCTCAAAAGCTCTGTAGTGTCTATCCCTGGGGTTTGACTGTCTAACAACACCCATTTTTCATAATTTGTTAATGACTTGTTTTCCCCCCAAAAAAAGAAAAAGTGTTTATAATTTGTCTACAATCCTCTGGTAGTGGGGAATATTTGAAACTGGGCAAACGTCTCCATTTCTGTATTCTTGGAATTATAGCTTTCAAATAATCCAAGAAGACGCTTGAAAACTAGTAACTTTGTACTTGGCTAGTGGCATAAAAACTGCCAACACGTATCTCAGCTTCAACTACACAAAGATACCCATCAAAGCAGGGCAGAAACAGGACTGGCCCAATTTCAGTACTTAAGAGATCAGATATAAAAAGACATCAGTGTAACCCGCACAAACTGAAGTAAAATTTTCTAATTGTCCTGAGACCTTAGGAAAAAAACACCAAAGGGAATTCTTAAAGAGGCCAGAGCAACGAAACAGCTGCCACCAATCCTACTACAACGAGCCTTGAATCCATGCAAGGAAAATTGCAGTCTCTGGGATTTCGCTGTGCAAATGCACATTTTTATTTCAGCCCAGCTGAACCACTAATTACATTTTGAAAGTTCACATCAAAGTCAAGGACTGAACAGTGTTTTTTCGTGCCACATCAGCCACTGACGCTTTGCTACCTGTCATTACTCTGGTGGGCTGCTGTGAACACTCACACTTTGTGAAGCACTTGGGATGGGAAAGACTAGAGGGGTCTGGAGCACAAGGGTTCTGAGGGAGCTGGGGGGGCTCAGCCTGGAGAAAAGGAGGCTC
>JAWMRA010000050.1:3045410-3055641 GCA_035584735.1 Pseudotriccus pelzelni | reverse complement strand
CCCCAGGCTCGGCTCCCAGGGAACAGGGACAGGAGGAGAGGGAATGGCCTCAAGCTGCACTAGGGAGGTTTATATGGGATATTAGGGGATGTTTCTTCAGGGAAAGGGCTGGCCAGGGAAGTGGTGGAGTCACCATCCCTGGAGGCATTTAAAAGATGTGTAGATGTGGCATTTGGGGACATAGTTTAGTGATGGGTTTGCACTTGATGATCTTAGAGGCCTTGTCCAATCTAAATGACTCGATAATTCCAAGTGGCCTGAATGAAGCAAACTCTCCCAGTGATCCTTCAGTGGGACTCTGTGTCCTCACTCCAGGAAAGGGGACACTGCTGGCCCAACAGGGACGTGCAATGCTGAGGGACTGCTTATTCTGCCACCAAAACTTCATGGGAAAGTTGACTTTCAGGGCTTAGTTTTGCTCTTTCCTTACCGAGTGTCACAGAGCTCATTTTGTTCACTGGAGTCCTCAAGCTCCAGGAGAGGTGCAGAAAAGAAAAGGTTGATTTGGATTATCAGTACCAATTGTCGTGGCTTTCTACGCCTCCATCAGGAGAACAGAGAGCAAAGGAGGCCTGGTGAGACACCGGGGTTTGAAAACAGAGCTCATGAGGAGGAGGGAACTCAAACACAGACAATCAGCTGCTGCCCCCGGGTTAAATACCTGCTGCAGGAGCCTAATTGCAAGAGATTGCTGCTGTCAGTAAAGACATGACACGAGTGGAAGGTGTCTGTACTCATCTGGGGCCCTGAGCCCCTGTCTCCTGACCCTCTGGAGAGCAGGAGGCAGAGTTTATTAGCAGTGCAGATGCCCACTGATTAAATTCTGTTTCCCAGCAGCAGGTTGCAGGGGCTGAGAATGCACAAAGGGAAGAAAAACAAGCGTGACATGAGCTTCATGTGAATCCTGAACTGAAGTTTTCTGATACAGAAAGAAAACAGGTGTTAAGGATGATTTTGCCTTCCCCCAGCACATCCACGCCAGAGCTCACCAGCCAGTCACTCCAACCAGTGCAGGCCATCCAACATCTGGGCATCCCAGTGATGCCCCCAGCCCTTCCTCCAGGCACACTGGGAGGATGTCAGTAGGAAACTGGGTGCACTGGTAGTTAGTAAGGCCACCACATCTTGTGCTCTCCCAACTACCAGCACGGTACAGCCTCTTTCTGTAGCCCAGAAAAATACTGAAATTAATTTCCACTTACAAAATATAAATCTGGCAGGATCACAGAATGGTGAAGAACTGCAGAGAATATTTCACTCTCACAATAAATTTAAACAGTGGCCACTTTTCAAGCAACAGCAACAAAACTCTTATCACAGAATCACTGAGAGGTCCCAGCTGGGGTTGGCAGAGACCTTAGAACTCAGCTTGTTCCTTCCCCTGCCATGGGCAGGGACACCTTCCACTAGCCCAGGTTGCTCCAATCCGTGTCCAACCTGGCCTTGAATCAATAGTTAGGAGGTTTCAAAGACAGTGTTCTTCTTCTACAGATGAAAAACCAACAGAAATGTCTCCAACAATGATTTTAATCCAGGCATGAGATAAAAGCTGAAGCCTTCTCCTTCTCCCCTTTACTCCCTCTTACTCCTTATATTTCCACAGGATGAAACAAGTCCAGTGAAACACAGATACCATCAGAAAATGTAGCAAGACAACCCGAGCAAAACCACTCAAGTGGTTCACCTTAAATGAAAAGTGAAGTGTGTGTGATGGTCGAGGGTAAAACAAGCAACTCTGCAAAGAGATCCTGACAGATGAATTGCCCCATAAACACCTTCTGTATCCATGTCCTATGCAGGGACACTTCCAAATGATGGACAACTCTGTCCATCCCTGAGGTGCAACGTGGCTTTGTGTGACAGTTTCTTTGCTGAGCGTCACAGCTGCTGCCCATCACATTTCAATGCCCAAATGTGGTACCAATACTATAAATACCTTTTCAGACACGACAGATAAAAGCACTGATTAAAGAGAGTTCACTAGTCTTTCAATACTGGCAATTATACAGCAAGGGATGTTCTGAGAGAAGACTTGCAACAGAGAAAAGAGAGAAAGGGAGTGAGACTAACACAATGAAATCACCACAGAACAACCAGCCTGTTTGTGAGATGCCTGCAATCACCTGAAACCCAAACCATGTACAGAGGAAAAGGTGTCATTAGAAGCGGTGAACAGAACCAGGCTATTTTAGGGCATTCTCTGAGCACTGAAGAAGGAGGAGTGCTGCCACACAGATGAATCTCTTATAAAAGAAATCTGAATTCAGTTAGATAACAGACTGTGTGCTGAGATAAGCCAGGACCTGAGCTCTCTCAACAGTTAACACCACGGCTTTAGTTCGGTTCACAGCACATCACCTTCATTTCTGGATTGCTCTCGTTTTGTTTCTTACTTGGAATTCTGCACCAAAGATTTGAAAATTCAAAAAGGAAAATATTTCATACGTTACAAATCCCATAAAACATCCTCTGATCTCAGACTTCAGCCTTGCTAAACAACCAAATGAAACAAGGGCAAACCAATCCAAACGTCATTAAATAGTGCCCAGACCTATCTGGATCTTTCCACTTGTAACAAAACGTGCTTGCCACGCTCACAGACCAAATTCCCCAAGGTCCCAGGAAAGCAAAGGCTGTGGAGAACAAGACCTGAGCCACCAGCACAGCCTTCCCAACACCTGCCCCAGCACTGCTCCAGCCAGAGCTGAGCTGCCAAACCTCCACTTGTAAACAACTTCAAGATAATTAAGCACTGCTTTTTTAAAAAAGGTTTATTAGCACCTGTTTAACGGGAATTTTTTTTCATTAAATTATGAAACGGCAAAATGAAAGCTTGCTTTGTCTCATACCTAAAAACTATTGTGCCCCAACAAACTTAAAAATGACAATTTAAAACAGCAACAAAGGATAATTACTGATTTTATTAAAAACATCTATCATGGATACACATGGCAGTGGTATTCCATGGCTGGAACACAATGTACATTACTGAGCATTCTGATGATTAAATACAATAGCCTAATTAAATATGCTAATGAAAGTGAGATTAGAAAGCAGCTAAAACCACTTGGTTTTTGTCAAACAAAAGTAAAATGTCTGTTTCTACAAATTTATTTCATTATGCATAAATAAAGTATTTATTTTAACTATTCGCCTTACTAACACGTACATGCATTTATTTGTATTACCTCTTCCTCTGTGTACTTTGCTTTTATCTTCAAATGGACTAAGTGGAGGAGATTTAGAATAACAAAAAGCCAGTTCCTGACAAAACATAAATCATCTCCATACAAATAAATAAGGTAATCAAAACAGTAGGCAAAAGAGATGCTTTCTCTACACAGTTAGGGGCTGTTCAATTATTCTGAGCAGCAGAGGAGAAGCACTGCTCTTGCTAACAGGTTTTCTCTCATTTGTAACTGTGGCTTCCTTTTATGTCCGTGCAACTTGCAACAGAAATTCTCAATGTTCTTTCAGAATCCTGTATTTCAGCAATAAAAATTTAAAATAAAAATATTTCTGCTTTTAGGAAAATTTAGTAGCAGAAGGAGCTGCTAGTTGATGAAACCTTGGCTTTGTGAGCACTGCTGAAATATTCAAATTGTCCTAAACCACTTGAGGCCTCGACAGCAGGTCAGGGAGGGGATCCTGCCCTTCTGCTCAGCCCTGTGAGGCACATCTAGGTGCCGTGTCCAGGTCTGGGATCCTCAGGACACGAGGGACATGGAGCTCTTGGAGCAGGTTCAGCAGAGGCTCTGGAGATGATGAAGGGACTGGAGCATCAGGAGCTGGATTTTAGTGATCCCTGTGGATCCCTTCCAGCTCGGGAGGTTCTGTGATTCCATGATCTCTGGGAGCAGGAAAGGCTGAGGGAGCTGGGGCTGTTCAGCCTCCAGAGCAGACACTGAGAGGGGACCTCCCCAGGGTGTGTCAGGGGCTGCAGGGAGGGGACAGAGGATGGACCAGGCTCTGCTCAGGGGGCCCAGCAATGGCACGAGAGGAACGGGCAGGAACTGATGCCCAGGAAGCTCCACCTGGACATGGGGAAGAACCTCTTTGCTGGGCAGTGACCCAGCACTGAACAGAGACCAGAGAGGGTGTGGAGTCTCAGGTAGTAGATACACTGCAAGGTGGGATGTGTCCTGGCACAGCTTTGGGTTCATGCGTCTGCCTCAGTGATTTTTCACTGTCCCTCTCACCTGAGCCTGGCCACGTGCAGAGGGAGGGCTGAGATCCTTGGCAAAAACACCCACGTGGAGAGGAGCAGTTCAGCCTCCCAGCCTGCTGGGATGTTACAGGCAGGGGTGAACAGTGGGGATTTTTTGCCCAGTTACAGCCAAATCAGTGAAAGTCATGTTTTTCAGAGGATCAGTGCCACTCGGATTTGCATTGCACTGAAAATGAGAGACAACATTTCAAAACAGAACTTTTCCAGTAGAGACTTCTTCCTTCTTGGTTTGGGTTGGTATTTTCAACTTGAAAAGAGAAATGCTCCAAAATAAGATGAAATTTCTTGCTGAGGGGTCACAGAACACTTGGTGGTGACAAAAAATGCTTTTCAGAAGGCAGTGGCAGCTGTTGGGGTTTTAATCACTGAAAGGAACAGGATCATTTTCTGGTTTCCTTTGCCCTGGATTTTTTTTTTTCTCTAATGTTTCAGTTCGGTGAAAGGGAAAACAAACCACCACCACCAATATTTGTCTGGCTTTAGGCTCCTCTGGGATTTGCCAGGCAACTGCAAGGTGCCCTTTGCCCAAAGACACTTAGAGAATAACATTCCTGGGGAGCAAAGAGCACAGAACGTGGCCCTGCCCTCTGCCCACGCAACCTGCTCTGCACCACCAGGTTACACCTCAACAACAGCCTGCAGATGTTCAACCACTGATTTCCTCATCCTGTTTGTAACCTCGGGGCATCAACCACCCATTTCAGGATTCTCTTACAGCACTAAAAAAAAATATTCAGCTTGCTGCCTCCACCTGACAGAACACCCAAATCTCAGGCCAAAACAACCCCAAGTGATCCAAGTAAGCAGGAAAGGAGCTAATTTTTATGGAAACACGTGGATTAATTCTGGTGGGTCCAAGTGAAATGGGGAAGTGGAAGATTACCTTGGTCATTGTTCTAAATGGGTGGGAAGTCCTGAACTTTACCACTATAACCAGAATAAGTTTTGTGTTAGTTTTCCCACCCCTTCTGGGAGAGATGGTGGGTTCACACGACTTAGAAAGCACCTACTGCTCGCTGTGAAATCCAGCAGCATTTTCTGACCTAATGAAACACCCCAAAATATCACAGACATGTAATTTTCACAGTTGTTTGAGGATTTCTTCCTTGCAAAGTCTCAGAGTGATGCACTGCAGGATGTCCAAACCACGCCAGAGAGACACAAACGGTGTCACCGAAGGCAATGTGGGTTTTAGTCTCCCTCTGTAAAGAACAGCTAAAACCATTTCCAAACTGGGACCAGACCTCAGTGTGAGCAGCTCTGAACCTGGAATAACTTTGTTCCTGCACCAGAAAGAGCTTTTGGCCCTTCATCATCAGATTAAATTGTTCCCCCTTCTTAATTAAGACCTCCCTTGCCATGAACCTCACACAGACTCGACTCTGTCTCGATCCCCAGCATATTTTAGGAACCTTGGGCAGAAAATTGCACAGATCATAGAATCCTAGAGCGGTTTGGGTTGGAAGGGACTTTAAAGACCGTCTAATTCCACCCCCCTGCCATGGGCAGGGACACCTTCCACCAACCAGGTTGCTCACAGCTCCACCCAACCTGGCCTTTAACATTTCCAGGGATTGGGCACGCATTTTCCAGATCCAGATTTCACTGATGGGGCTACAGAACCGTGTCCCCCAGAAGCAAGACCCCTGTGTTGGCAGCATCCCATGGGAAGCAGCTCCTCAGGGCAGGCACAGCCATCCCCACCTGGCAGCAGGGACATCTGGGGGTCTTGTGGGATGGCACTGGGGGGGAGGATGTGCGTGCACCCAAAATGTGTGCGCTCTCACCTTCTCCATATTTGCATCCAGCTGTTAATTAACAGCCATTAAAGCTCTGCAAACATTTAAACAGACTTTAAATAGCCGTGAAGGCACAATTGCCATGGAAAGCATGCCCACCGAATTAATGTAATTAAGCACCGATTTCCGAGCCTACCCGAGGCACACCCTGGCTCCCCCTGGGCCCCCCCTCTCCCGTGTGAGCTCATTCCAGCATTCCTGCATGCTTTCTGAGGGATGGCTCAGCGGTGGCAGCCAGCCCAGGCTGGGGACAGGGAGGTCATCCCAGCGCTGGTTCCCTGCTCAGCACAGCTCCAAGTCAGGGATGCGGCTCTTTGCCCATCCCCACCAGCTGCCACCCTCCCGGTTTTCCACTCCTTGTCCCCGTGTTGCCTCCTCCTTAATCAGGAGTTGTTGCCTCCCTGCTCCTGTCCTTGGTGAGGATTCCAGGCTGCTCCCCAGGGTTTCAAACCCCCCCCCCAAAATCCTGGGAAAGTCACCCTCCCGGTGAGCACTCCAGTGATCTCTTTTGAAACAGGGATGGCTTACCGATGCCTCCAATTTCTGCAGCGCATGTGAGGGGGAGACTCAAGATTTTTCCAACAAATCTTGGGCAAAATACACCCTGCATTTTCTAAAAAGAGGCAGAGATTGTCCCAGTCAGAGAAAGGCAGGGCTGGGACTGGAGCAGCATTCCCAACCCTGTGCACTGAGAGAGAAGCCGGAGTCTGACAGTCTGCTCGTGCAAGGATTACACGTGTTTAACCTCAGCACGGGTGGTGTGACACGGAACAGCCTTTCTGAAGGCAAAACTCGAGGAGTAAAAACAAATGCAGAGCAGCGCTGGTTTGACTGTGCCCTCGAGAGACGTTTTCCTGTACAGCCCCGAGCCAGAGTAACACCGAGAGCATGGGAAAAGCTGCTTTTCCAGCAGCACATTCCCCAGGAGGGAAGGGCTGACCCCACTGCCAGCGGGTTCATTCAGAGCTTCCCTCTAGTCCCACTTGCCAAGACCACTTCATGCAAGGTCCCTGAACATCCCCCACGAGGAAAAACTTGTGCTCGCCCCCAACTTGGATTAAGTTCAGACAGAAGACCCGGGAGACAAAAGCATCAGATTTAACTACCTCGAGTAAAATAAAATCAACCCTAAATCTCATTGTTAGTCATCTGGATCATCCAATTCCCCTCAGCTCTGCAGATGAATCAATCTCCCAAAGCCCACATAACCTCTGGCAGGCAAGGCTAAGGAGGTCTGGAGAGCTGCTCCCGTGCCATTATCCCTTTGAATCTCCCTGGGATTAAATGAACCTCTCCAGTAATTCTCCTGAGCACCCTGTCTCTGTACTAAGCCCTGGGCTATTTTTCTCACACGTGTGTTTATTTGTTTAGTCCTCTAAATTCAGAGCACTTCTGCCTTGGCCCACGCTCTGTCCCCATCTGTGGGACAGGGTTATGATGTCCTGCAGAGCAGCAGAGCCAGGAGCTCTCCTGGGGTTCCATCTTTGACCTGTGGCAGGTCAAAGTAAGCCCCTAATCCAGCCCTGTAGAGCAGCTCCTGTGTCCAGGGGGCCAGATTTCCTGAGTAAGACAAGAAATAGCTCTGAGCAACCTGTTCCAGTGCCAGAATTTCCCTTTTTTTTTTTTTTTTTTTTTGTCCTTTTGCATGGAGCACCTGGTGACCCCAAAACCCGCCCTTCTCACCTGGCTCCCTGCTGGTGCTGATTGCCCAGGATGGCTGCAGGGAACCAGAGCAGGCAGAAGACACCAAGGCCACAGACCTGAGCCAGAGAGGAGGCTCAGCTGTGCCCTCATTAGCCTGTGTGTACATGCTAATTAATCATACCAGGTGTGAATAATTAGTAATAATTACTGGCGTGTCTCCTGGCAGATAAGGATGCGCGTTCCCTGGCTGTGATTGCAGCCCTCCTACATTGCAGTAGGTATGTGGTGCACCCCAGACACAATCTGAGTCTTCCCCAAACCCCAGACAAGCAGGTCTGGTTTTCATCCACCCTTCTGGTTGTGGATTTCCACCGACCTTTGGGTAAATCCTGCCCTGGTGCAACAGGGCAAAGGGCAATGATTTTAGAGCAAAAGAGGGGTGATTTAGAGCAAATGTAAGGAGGAATTATTTTACCAGGAGGGTAGGGGGGCACTGGCACAGGTTGCCCAGGGTGGTGGTGGATGCCCCATCCCTGGGCATGTTCCAGGCCAGGTTGGATGGGGCTCTGAGGAACCCCATAAAATTGAAGATATTCGTGCTCACTGTAAGGGGGTGGGACTTCAAAGGTCCCTCCCAGCCCCAACCATTGATTCCAAATCATGATTCTAATAATATGATTTAGACATTATTCAGGATATCATTTACGATGACGTAGCATTCTAAATCATGATTATAAATCTCCTGCATCTCTTACTGGAGTGGAGTCACAGGACAAGTGTGACTTGCCCCGTTTCTGCCCTTGTGGCTCAAAGCACTGGAGAATCGTTGCTGGCCACAGCAGTGGCCAACAAGGCTAATCAGGTGGAAAAACAACATGCAGAGGGTTACTTTGTCACATCCTTAGTTGTTTGTGTCATTAATAATGTAAAATGACACCTCATTAGCTTTGGAGGAGAGGGAAGGTGCAGAAGTCTATTAAAAGGAAGACAACAAGGAGCAGGAGCCTCTCAAAAGGCAGCAGCGTTCCTGGCAATCCATTTGAAGCAGAGCTGTCTGAGAGGCGCGGTGTTGTTTTACAAACCTCCAAATGAGCATTGCTGCGACTGTGAAACACGTCGGGGTCTTTGTGCTGCCTTTAATCTGTCAGTTCACCTTCAGGGATGCAACGAACTTGTTCTGGGTTTACAAAATGTTTTATTCAAGGCAAAGTCTGATATTATCATTTAAGATGTAAATCCTAAGCTAATAGAAGTTGAAGTTGATAATAAAACGGCAATTAATCCACGTTGAGAGTAACAAAAATTAACAAACGGCTGTTCAAATATTTATAGCAGGAAAGTTGTGCTCTTTGTTCGCAGATACAGGTTTGAAGACTGACTTTGAAAGTACAAACCCAGCTTTCTGTCAGGCAGGAACTTCTCCTGGCAGGAGCTGCCTGGCACTTGCTGCCCCAGGAGCGGCCCCACTGACAGCAGCACCCACTTCAGGGGGAACTCATGGAATATCCTGAGCTGGAAGGGACCCACAAGGACCATCCAGTCCAACCCCAACCCTGCACAGACACCCCAACAATCCCACCTTGTCCCTCAGAGCGTTGTCCCAACACTCCTGGAGCTCTGGCAGCCTTGGGGCTGTGCCCACTGCCCTGAGGAGGATTCATTTCTAATTAACTCAATTTTCCTCCTGCTGTTTGCTGGCCTGAATATTTAACCTCTTCTCCATTCCAGATGGAGAGCTGGGGCAGGAGGGGCAGGGAAAGGATTCTTGAAGAGCTGTAATTCCGCAGCTGGTGGCTTCCACATCCACTTCACTGCACTTGCCTGGCCCAATTTAAACATTTAATGTGCAATATATCCAGAGCAGCTTTCTAACCCCGGGGATAGACTGTTCTCTCTGGAGTTTTTCAGACTCAGAGGAAAGAAAACCAAGCAAATACAAACTGAGGGAATGGTGTGTCCTCACAGCAACGAGCTGGGCAGCGGAACCCACAGCCACATCTAAAGGAGAGGCACCAGTAACTGATGCAGATACTGAAGAAGTGGAAGTATATGAAGAAGTCCAAAATCTGGGAGGCCTAGAAAGGATCCTGTTTCCACCCGCAAGGCAGATACTGGCAGGGATCAAGAAGAACCTTCCTGCACAGAGCAGTTATTCTGTTCCTTACCCATGGGCGGTTTTCATCTTGAGACACAAAGCCTGGGACGGGTTTGTGATTTGGGTTTGCTTACAGGGGTGGGCTGTGCTCCCTCAGATCCCACTGCACCACTGCTGGGGAGGAGAGAAGGAGAAGGGAGAGGAGGACATGGCTCCCACAAACCTGCCCTGACTAGACGGACCCCCAGCCTGAGCTGCTGCATTTATTGCTTTTGTGGCCCCACCTGGGTGATGGACCGTTCAATTCCAATCCCTAAGGCATTCCAAAAATCATCTCGGCACCCCCATCCCCCCCCACCCCCAACCCCTGTGTGGGAGTCAGACACAGTGTGCTGGTTTAAAAGTTAACCAGCAGGGGGATGACCTCAACTCAAAAGAGAGATTATAAGTCAGAATAACAATTTA
>JAWMRA010000050.1:3011340-3032410 GCA_035584735.1 Pseudotriccus pelzelni | reverse complement strand
GCCAGGTTGGACGGGGCTTGGAGCAACCTGGGCTAGTGGAAGGTGTCCCTGCCCATGGCAGGGGGTAGAATGAGATGATCCTTACATTCCCTTCCAACCCAAACCCGTCCTGTCTTTCTGTATCCTGAATTAAGTCTGAAAGCAACTGGCTTCTGAGATGCCAGTCCCAAAACCAGACACATCAATAACGAGTAACTTGATGGTGCAGCAGATCAAATGCCTTGCTCAGCAGCTGAGACTCGATTCCAGGATGGATTTTCTTATGCAAGCAATCATTATTATATTTGCATAAAGATCCGCAGGATTCAGACAGAAAACAGATCAAAACTACTTCAATATGTTAATATGATAAGAGTGTCCCTGGGAAGGTAAGTGCTGCAATTATAACTGTATTTTTGCCTACAATACACCGAGCCTGTTGCAAAAGGAACTAAGAAACTTGATGCCTGTGCTTTGAATAGAGGCACAAAACTAACACATTTGATAGAAGTCTGTAACTGCCTTTTTTTCCCCCCTCTTGTTTTGTGTCTAAAGCTTCAAAAGAATAAAAAAGAACACACCAAATTAGCTGTAGAGAGCTGTATGTAAAGACATAAGAGATGGAGGCTGCATGCACAGAAAGTGATGCTCTGAAGAACCGATTTCATTCTGGGAATAGAGAATAAGGTAAAAATACTCTTTCTGTTTCTTGTTAGGGTTTGTTGGCTTCTTTTTCCACCTAGTACTTTCAAACAGAGTCCCAGAAAATACTTGAATCTTAAGTCTGCTATCCATCAGTAGCCCTAAGTGAGCATGACAGGCTAAAAGGGAACATTTAAACGGCCCAAAATACCAATTTCTACCCCTATCCAGTAGGAAAAAATATTCCTCAGGTTGAGCAGGAAAAAAGGGTTGGCCCTTTGAAGCAATAAACATTGTCATCATTGCATTAGAAGACAGTAATTCTTCTTCATGCTTGGAAGCTTCCAACTTTCATCTAAAATTCCTGTAAAAGGTCAAACAGTTTGGGAAAATCCTGCTGCTGAATGAGAAACAGCAGCAATATACACACTGGTTATCTGGGGGGATCTGCTCCCCTTCCAAGCCCTGAACCATGACAGAGCTGAGGATTCTGCCTCAGTGAATGGAGTAACTCCCATTTCAACCAAAGCTCTGGGGCAGCTCCTGGTTGTTACCGAAATGAGTTGTTATACAGCACCAGCAGGACTGAAGTGGCCCCTATACAGGGCTCACCACCCAGAAGGAACTTAATGCCCCCAAAAAGCTGCGTTCAGGAGCACGAAATGACAGAACAAGCCTGGCCCATGTGTTGAATTTGTCACTTGAGCATCAGCGCTCAGAGATCTGTCTCCAGCTAAGGGAAGACAGAGGGAAACAACTCCGTCACTACCGACAGTCTGCTTTTATCTCTAAACTTGCTTTTCCTAGTCCAAAACTCACAGCAATAGTAATCAAATGGGAATAAAAGCAGCTCTCTTTGATGAGCATGTCAGGCTGATGAAAGGCAGCAGAAGCCCTCTGTGTAGACAAGAACCACAAACATTAACAGACGTTGGTATTTGGAGCTCCTCTCTGCGGTGTGTCAGCCCTCGGAGGGGTGTTTTTATGAATGGAATTCTGCACAGGAAGCGAAGTTGCAGCTTAATCCCTCCCTACCAGCGCTTTGCAGGAGTTCTGCTGCCCAGGGCCACCCTCAGCAGGTGGCAGCTGCGGCCTTGGATCAGCATCCAAAGCTCATTCCCTTTCCCCTTGGTCCTTGCCTGACCTGGGTGGCAGCTCCGCCCGCACCTCACTCACCTGAACCCGACTTAACTTTCTGGTTTGAGCTCAGGCCTGGCTCAGTGCCATGGACTTGCTGGCACTTCAGGCTGTCTCCTGACCCTCATTCCCATGACCAGTGGACACACTGGGCTTGGCTTGTCCACGTGCTGTGGGACTCTGCCTTTCCAGCAAAGGCACTGCCTGCTCCTTCCCTGCCTCTCGGCTTGGCCACCCTGTGGAGGCCCCTCTTGCAAATCCCTGAAAATTTCGGGGATTTGGCACTGAATTCTGAGATTAAGACAAGCCAAAATACGGATATAACAGCAGTCTTACCATTTCGCACTTTCATATGGCTTTTTGGTTATTTGGCTTCCATCGTTTTTAACAGGAAGGTCTGAACTTCGTATTCAGATGTTATTTTGTCCAAAGCGGGCAAATCTTTTGTCAGCTGATAATCACAAATGTTGGTGTATTTATACTGATCTATTTAAAACCTCAGATGGTTCTAATAGAATGGGAAGCTCTTTAAAAGGCACTTTTTTCAGAAGCATTACTCAAAAAGCACGATGGTTCCATTTGTCAGAAATGCAAGCTTGCCCTTCAGCACAGCCGTAGGACAGAAAGTTGCCTTGAGACAAACTCCTTCCAAAATTGCTGCTCTTTTCAACAGCTGACACCGAAAACACGCTTTGCCCCTAGTTCAGAGGACAACCCTTCTGCTGTTCCATCCTGCTCAAGAAGAAATTCAAGTTGACTGTCTCCAGCTCTCCAGATATGAATGTGCCCTTAAAGCGTCTCCAATCTTTACAGATTTTCATATGCAAAGGCCAGGGAATCCTGGGGGAGGAAAAGCCTGTATGTGAGAGGGAGCACAGGATGGGCTCCCAAGGGAGAGCCACTGCCAGCTTTCTGAGGTTTCCACGCTGCTTACAGAATACTTCAGACTGTGTTTTACTCTTCTTGCTGCACTGGGCAGGTAACCCTGGAGATAAATTGTTCCTGAATCAGCAGATATTTGGTGTGTTCTTAATGTTTTCCTGAAGTGGGATATTTACATCCTTCTGTAATCCTAAAAGGAAACAGGTGGCTCTTCAATGCACTTGTGGCTTTTCAATTCCATGCTGGGGCTCAGGGGTGGGTGGGTGGGTGGTTGCTGTGTAATTACCCTGCTGTGGGAGGCACAAAAGCTCTGGAATCTCCCTTGCTAATCAGGAATGCACTGGATTGCTGGGATGCAATCTGCAGCGTGGCATTTGTCTTGAATAGTTTCCTCCTGCATTTGAATGCAAACTGAAGATATTTATTTCCATCTACTTTCACAGCTTCCTTCGCATTCAGGTTATAGGAATTTTGAGGAACATTATGCTACAGACTAAACAATATATAAGAAGGACGTCCTGGAACATCTAGAGAAACTAAAACAAGAAACAGGTCCGAAGTCCTCACTTTTCTCCCAAAGTATCAGAAAACTGTATCCCAAATGTGCATTATGCAGACAGTACCGAGATTGTTCCGTGAGAGACATGATCAAAGAACAAAAATCTCGGGGTGAGGAAGCAACACATTCAAATTTATTTCCTCAAAGTGGCCTTTAAAAGTCCATGCAAGCAGTTGCCACAAGGAAGGTTTGCTGGCACTGACAGGGCTGTTTTCTGATGGCCCCTGGACAGTGCCTCGGATATTTCTCAGTTCAGTCACTAATGACACTCAGATTTCTCATTAGGAGTTTCAGGAGTTCTGGAGACTGAAAGGACAGTTTGTAAATCAGCAGCTACTGATCCGTGATTGACCTTCCCTGCCTGATCAATGGCAGAGATGGCACCAGAAGGGATGAGACTAGAGATGGAAATTCTTGGAAAAGGTATCGATGAGATCAATCGCATCAAGCCTCAAAGTCCTCAAACCACATGTTACAACACACGCACCTTTAAAGACAGCTTTGCCTTGGCATTTTTCTCAGCCACCTGTTACCCAAGGACTTTTAAATCAAAAATTGCTCTGAAGAAGCTCGAGTGTTTGGTACAGCTACTCCATGGGCAAAGACACGTCATCACACATTCCTCAAATTACAGGTCCCAGCCATGACATTTCAGGCTCAGAAGCAGAATCACTATTCATAAAACAACAAGTTTTCATGAGATATCCTTGTGTTCCGACACAAATACTCAGATATTTGAGTCTCGGAGTCTTGGACATCAACAAGCAGCTGCACAGGTGACAGGAAAACATAAATACTCATCTTTTCCAAAGCATTATGCTTATGTGAACCAAGAAGTTTAACTCAGAAACGCCTGGCGCCCACAGATCATTGGGATAATCTCCTCTGCCTTGGAAAGCACAGCAGCAGGAAATGATCTGGCACCACAATTTCCACACTAAGCTTAAATGCCCCAGGCAAAGAGGCTACTAATTCTAATCCATTTCCCAAGACTGAGGTTTAATGGAATTAGTTTGCTTTTTTCCTTTCTTAATTTCTATTCAGCTATTCACAGTTATACTCTTGGTATCAGCCTACATTCTTCCGCTTAAGTGTTTACAAATGCCTATATTATATAGGATTTTTTTTTAACTTTCTGCCCAGATGTTGCCCACTGGAGGCACAACATGTCTAATGACCTCTTTAAGCCCACGACATCTCCTTTGATTTCCCTGAGCATTTTGAGTGCTATTATTTCAAAGCCTTTCAGTTTGCCATCATCTTGAAGATAATGACGGATTATTATTATTATTATTACCATTATATGTCCAGAAACATTTCTCTCCTGTCCATTCTTTGAACCAGAGCATCAGATAAGCCTCCTAATTCATAAGATTGGTAGATCCAGAGGTCGTATTTGAAATATTATGTGAGTAAACGTGAAAAAATAGTATAAAAGCAAGACAAGAAAAAAAAAAATCAGCTGGCAAAAACTGCACTGTTCCTGATTACCAACATTTTAGTTGTGTCTGCAGCATTCCCAAAGTGGTGACTGTGAAGTGCAACAAATGAAACAAATAAAATCGTCCTACTAAGTTATAAAATAATTTAAGTGAGATTAAGTAAGCAGCGGAAAACTCAGTACTTCTTAAACAGCAGGAAAATCTTGCACACAGGAGAGGTGTGTGTGAGGAAGAAAATCCAAAGGAAGCTCTCAGGTACTCTATTCTTGTTGGAAAACAGGCATTTGCAAGCCTCTTTTTGCTTTCATTTTGAACTCAGTACCTCAAGATTCTTCGGGAAACAAAGTACTTGAAGATGCATTTTGGTTCACAAACTTAGACATTATTATAGGAACATGAGTAAGCATGGAAAGATGTCACAAATAAATCATTAGGAAGTAAATTTAGAAATCAAACACAGAGGAGGATGAGTAGTTGAGTGCTGGGCAGAACATTTGCAGAGCCTCAAGAGAAAGGGTAACACGTTCAGACACTGCAGGCGGAAAGAGGGAGAGCTTGGAATACATTTCTTTTTGGAAATGGCAAGGAAATTCTAATCTCTCCCTTTCAATCACTTCCTCAAAACCCCTTCTAAAGTTTGTTTATTCAAATGAAGCAGAACTTGGGCCAAAACGTAACCAAAGACATTTAGTGCATCCCAAATCCCAGCTCAATCACATCTGTGCTGAGATATGTCAGTTTTGCATTAAGAAGCAGTGAAACAGAGGACTCTGAATAAATTTGATTTAATTCAAAAGTTCTCATGGTATTGTACGTACTGTCTTGGTTTCATGCCTTATGATATTTAGCATTAGAAGATAAGCACACAACCTACACTGGGAGCAGGAACTGAGTTTGTTTCCTGCTGATCTTTCTTCATCCTCACTAAACACCAAGGAGCACTGAGACCCTTCCTTACTCCCATTCTACAGGGTCTAATTCTCACATCATTGCAAGAGACTAATAATCTACTTCCTCCTGATACTTGTTTCACAGTCAAAAATCAGCACCTGATACATGTCACTCACTGCAGCAATCAGGAGAACACACTCCAGTCAACACCATTTATTAATGTCAGCTAGAAGAGCAATTATATTTCATCCAAGCAAAAATAAACAGACAGCTATCACATCTTTGGTGACAGCTGAAACTATCATCTCTGCAGCTCTCATCAAGTCCCCACTGATGTGAAATTGCACGTGGGTATCTGTGCTAGTCTAGGAATCCATTACCTCGTAGTAATCAGACAACAACATTTTAGAGACGCATTCTGGGGATGTGCATGGGAACAGAGGGAAATGAAGAACGTAAATCCTGAACGACTCAAAGGGGAAGATAACCCACCAAAATGTTCAATGGTTTCATTTGTCAAAGTAGACCACGATGGCTCGATTTTTTTTCAGCTTTTCCTACATGGCTGTAAACGCAGATTAACTCCATTACCTCGAGAACTCTGGTGGAAAGCTGGACACAAGAGAAAAGACTCTGCTGTCGGTTGTTTTAGGAAGTGAACACACAGAATCACAGAGCTATTAAACATTTAGCACTGTTCTCTGCTGAACACCAACCACAGGATGCTTTTTACCGCCCAGTGTTTCCCTCCAGGCGATACCCAGAGAACCCAGCTGAGGTGAACAGGAGGTGCACAGAGCTCAGTGAGGTCACAGGGCTACCCAGTTAACTTGGGATTTTGTAAGAGAAGTCTTACAGATTTGGAGATTAAAAACTGCAAGGAAGATGCATATGCATTCACTACACTGTTAGATACAGAAGGAGCACATTATCAGGTGGAATATATACGTAATTCCTTGGGTTTTGAAAAAAAATGAAGGGAAGTACAAGAAGGAACAACAGGAAGGGGATGAAGGGGAGAAATATTATTGCATTCTCATGTTTCATTCTACAGCCATCTGAGACCCTTAAAACCAGCACTGCCCCTTTAGATTGTCATCCTAAATTAACACACCGAAGCCTGAAATGATCCTCTGATAGCACTTGATAGACATGGTGTTGAGGAATCCTAAAGCTGTCAGCCACATTGTGTGAAACTCCCAATAAAACAACCCATTTTCCCTAGTTCTATGTACAGGTCCAGTTCTCAATGGCAACAAACCACTCTAGGCAGCAAATTTCTAGGTATTAATTCATTTCTCAGCTGGTTTAAGCCACTTAATCTTTGGTCTCTTGCCTTATAGCAACACCCAACTCAAGTTACAAGCACCCAGAAATGCACTGTCTGATGTGTCTTTATTGCTTAATTATCCAGGTGAGAAGCTCAGATTAAATTGGGCATTTAGTTATAAGTACACATATCTCCAGGCATTACTACCTAAAAATTTCCCTGGGTAAAGAATATAATTTATCTTATTCTGTTGATGTCCTTTAACTCTTGCACGATGGTAAATTACATTTCAGAGCACAGTTCTAATTTCGCCAAATGGATCTCGAGGCAGAAATGACAGATCAAGATTATGCAATCAAAGCTTTCATGTATTAATTCCAGGTTAAATTGCAGGGCTCTCCTCAACCAGCTTTTCTGTGAAGTCAACTCATATCCAAAGCAAGGTTATCAACCCCCTCCTGGTGGTTTAAATCTGAACCTCTTTGGGTGCAGGAAGGAAATCCCTTCCTCTAAAGCCTCTTGTGCTGCACTGAGCTTGGTTATGCTGAATTCAGTCGCTGATCAAGCTGTGACCTGTGCAGGGAAGATGTGGGCCTGTAAATCAGCTCCAAGCAGGTGAGATGTGCCCTCCCAGGCTCTTCCCTCCTGGTCTTTATCAGCATCTATAAAACCACCCACTTTGCAAAAGTACTGTCATTTCATTAATCAACAGGCTCCAATTTACCTTCAAGGCACAGAGTGAGAAGAGACACAGAAAAACCAGATGGAAAAGAGCCTTCCTACATCATGCACCCCATAATCATCTTCAGCTGTGTCATTCCTGACAGATGGCTGGCTAAATTTTTCTTCAATGATGTGACACAACCTCCTCAAAAATCCAGTCAAGTACTTCAGTTAGCCCTGATGTTAAAAACTTCTTCAAGCCTAAATCAAATCTTTCTTGCTGCTGTTTAACCTGTTTCACTTCTATTCCTGTGCACTACAGACACATGGAAGAGATTACTCTCTTCTTTCCTTTTATGCTCTTGAAGAATATTGCGTTCTTTATGTGCTGTCATCCCAACAAAAGTGTTCTAATGATTAAATCTTGCCTTCCAGGCTGCTCTGACTATTTTCCTTTGGGCTCTTTCTGTTGCTCTCCACGTGTAACTCTGCAGCGTCCAAAACTGGCTTGGGTTCTTCAGTTCAAACGTCATTAAAGTCTTATTACAGTCAAGAGATAACTGTGTTAAGAGAAACTCTGCTCAACAGCTTCATGGCACAAAGAAAACCAGAAATGATCTGAAAACCCTTGTCAGAGGACATACAGGTATCCCTAGGACAACAGGCAACACTTTTTACGGGGTAAAAAGGGTGACAAAGAGACAGTTTCTCTTTCAGCACATTCCAAATAGACTCAAGCCAAGGCACATTGTACTGAGACTTACAGAGTCTCTCAAACAGTGATTACAGCATCTCAAGTTTGCCTTGGAGCAAGAGCTGACAGCAACAGTCACAAGCAGAAAGCCTCGGGGGGATATTTAGCCGATTTTTTATCATTTTGTGTTGTTCCCAAAACACCTGCTGGCCAGGTTTTCACAGTGCACTTCAAGGACTGGTCTGCGGCGTGTAATGCCACCTCTTCAGGATTCAATTCAACTCTCACACAAGTCATGGATCCAGGTAGGAGAGAGAAAATCTGCTGGAGGAGCTCCAGGAGTTTCTTGTGAGAACCTGCCATTAAATGCACACAGACAGAAATGTGCCCACTGGGTGTGGAGTTTTTGGGGGGCTTTTCATTTTGCTTTTTTCTTCCTTCCTGCTAACAGCTCACTGTCCTGAAGGAGAGTTCACTTTGGTCATTTTAGGCACATTCCAAGGACAAGGCTGTCCAGGTAGCACAGCAGGGAAATAAGATTTGCATTTAGTTAATGTCTCATTAAAATAATTAACCAAAGACAGAGCAGGGCAGCCCCACAACTCTGAGTGAGTCAGAAGGGACTGTTGTTGGTGCAGAATATCAGGAAAACATCAGGAAAAGTAGAACCTCACAGTTTGTCATGGCTCAAAATTAAGGATCCACTCCAGCATATTTGCAGGATTCATTATAAATTCAGTGAAAAAGAAGCAAGGACTTTGAAACTAATGGAGAAACACAAATGTTTTACTGCTCAAAAATATGGTAAATTGACAAATTTGGAAGGAAAATAAAACCAATATCCTATAGCACTGCATGAGAGTAACAACTGCAATATTTTCACATGTAGACCAAGCAGGAGCACTTTCAGGTGCGAGGAGATAAATCAAAGGGGGGTTCACCTCATCACTGCATTGATCCACCCCTGACAATACCACAGTTTTTCTGTACTGCCCTTTTGTCTCCTTCCACGTCCCTATAACTACCCCAGGTACAGGTCACACCAGAAAATAATCATCTTCCTGTTCAAGTTACCACCTCTCTACTGAAGCAAACCAAAATGAGGCAGTTCCATGGTTTTTGTAACCTGATGCAACCCCCACCCAACAGGTGACCTGAGGTGATTAGAAAAAAAATCATCTCCCCCACTGACACTTCAATCTTCTACATTTACAATGAGCTGCCTAAAGCACAGAAGAGCATTTTAGTCCTTCCTTTCCTTCCCTCAGTTTTTCAGAGCCCACACTTCTTACTTCAGAGGCAAAAGTTTATGGCAAGTTGAACTACAGAGCTGCAAATGAGGCTGTTACTTTGGAAGCTACAGCTTTCATCTCAAAACATGTACCGTGACACCTGTACACTCCCCTTTTCTGTTTGTGTGTGTTTTAGGTTGGGGTTTTGGTGTGGGTTTTTTTTTGCCAATTGCATGAAGAGCATTCACAACTGTGCTGGCAAGAAAAAAAGTACTATTGTATTAACTGTGTAACCACCAGGATTTTGCATTAAACAACCCTCTGAACTTACATAAGAAATAGTCCCTAAAACCAAATGTATTGTCTCTGCCTGAAGAAGCAGCATCACGTGTATTTCTGAGCACTGATACTGCAGATTAATGGCAAAAGCAGATTACAGTGTGAGGGCACTGCAGAAAAACACCACCGAACTTCGGTGAACTCCACCAGCCCTGGATTCACAGTTGTGTTTCTAAACATTTCCCAGTGACACAGCCATAAGCTCAAAGGTCTCTGAGACACGAGGTTTAAGTCTGGCATCCCTTGAATTTCATATGAGTTTTGTATTTAAAATAGCAACACGCTACCTAATTCTAACTCTTCCCAAAACACACAATACACCTTATTTTTAATATGTAACAGTGGGGAAAAAAAAAAAGTAATCTTGGGAAACACTTCTCAAAAGAGATTTTTGTTCAAAGCCCTGCAGTCAGCACAGAGGATGAAAAAGGAACTCTGAACTGCTCAGATGATTTACTCTGCCACACAGGACAGTGAGTTTGATCTCCTAGCAATCATACCTGTAATCCTTGTATTGCTTTAGGATGTCTGATCCCTTGTTTCCGACCCAGTGGGCATTCTTTGAAACAGGACTTGAATGAACTGTGCATTTTTGCCCAAGAAGTACCTGAATTAGAGCTGTTGTCAGCACTGAGAGGGAGAGTAACGTCTAGGTAGATAATAATGTTTCATTTGTAAATGTACGTTCAAGGTCAGTTAAGAGGAGAATAAAAAGAAGAACTTGGCAATAAACAAATTCCTCCAGGTCAGAGACAAAATGCATGAATTTTAAAAAAAAAAAAAAAAAGAAAGAAAAATAAAGGAAGATTTTACTGGGTCCTGCTGTAGTCTGCCCAGTTCAAAGGCAGCCCAGAACTCTCCTGTACAGAGACTGATGACTATCTCACAAACAACAGGCAAATAAAATTTGTTTTTTTAGTTCTCTTTTCCTCAAATGAACATGTTTTCTCCAAACTTGTCAAGCCAAGAGGCACAAAATTAAGAGTCTGGAAGTTTTTTAATTGTAGCTTAACAATTACAGAATCTGTTATCAACTCTTCCCATCCACAGGCACAGAAATGCAGGTACATCTTTGCACATGAAGCTGTGGAAAGGTTTTAATCAACCATGAGACTTGGAGATTCTGGATGCCTGTGAAGCTGGATTAGTCCAGCAGTTATTAAAAGTTTATGGATGTGTGTTGTTAAAAGAAGTCAGTGCTTCTTTAGCACTGCATCTACCAAAGATTTTAGTCATGTTCATGCTGCATCAACAGCTTAGGCTGAGCACTACCAAGAGCCTTTTAAAATCACACCAATCTGAGATGCCATTTACAATTAAATTATCATTTTCTAACACAAGCATTGTCACAGTTTCAGTTCCAATCACACACAGAACCGTCTGGGTTGGAAAGGAGGTTTAAGAACGTTGAGCTGAACTGGTTCATGTTTGAGTTGACCTGGTTCATGTCATAAGACACTGTCATGTCTTATATCTTATGAAAAGAACACTGTAAGCATTTTTTTTCTAGCAAAGCATGATATAAGAAAGGGGTGATTTTTCTCCAGTTCATACATCTGGATAATTGTATTAGCTTTCTATTTCATTGGAAGTGACAAAAATGACACGAAGCGTTGGTTCAGCAACAGAATAAGCTACTTGGAATTAGGCCACATCTCCACGTGCCCTCTGAATAGTGCTGGTAGTTTCAAAACTGTGGTTTTGTCCTTAATAAACAACTCTGAAAATCAAGTCTGTTGTACTGTCAGAGGTAGGTGTTCCTCAGCTTTGTTACACAGTTACAGTTCTTCTAGGGAACAACACAACACAGGAGAATTCCGTGTCCAGCACTTTGTCCCTCAGAAGCAGAAGGTGTTTCTAAGTGACATCACACTCCTTTATCTCTTGGTTTGGTGAGACAAATCCCGTACCAAAGCATGTTTAGAATGACAGATGAGGAGGAAAAACCTAACAAAAGGGGACTTGCTGCACACAAGGGTGTCATCCACAGGAAGCAAAGCAAGCTGTGAACCCTGCGTGAAGTCTGATGACAGGGAATCCCTGCCCCCCACCGCAACAGGATTACAGAAATCCTGGGATTGAAGCAATTTGGAGGGGTCTCTCTGCCCTGACCTACGTGCAACAGAAAAGCTTCAAACCAGCAGGAGCTGCTGCTGAATGTGATGAAGAACCTGCTTGATGAGCATCAGCTGACGGGAAAACACATTTCATTAACTCTCAGAAAGGTAATTCTCAGAAAGCTTGTTCAGCAGAACAAGTGCAGCACTGGGCAGCAGCAGGACGTGCAGCAATGCTCCAGTGTGGAACAGCTCATTTGGAAAGACATTCCCAACTCATCTGGCCTGGCAGAAGGATCCAACCTCACGCAATCTTTCCTCTTTCTCCCAAACCAATCACTTATAAAAACTCTGACCTTGTGGTCAAGAGTGTTACTCTGCAGGATTTGAAAGCCATAAAATCCTCAGAGGACAGGAGAAAAGCTTTTGAAGTGAGTCAGGGAAAACAAACCAAGGTTTTCAATTCAGGCAGTGCAAATGGTGACCGGATCAAGCATCTAATGAGCTTTCAGCATTTGCATGGATGCCCAACCATGAAAAGCAGGATCATGGGCCAACCCTGGGTTATTGCAAGAGCAGCAAAGAAACAAACATCACTTTCCATTTATCACACCTTCCTAACTCCATTAAAGCCAAAGGAGAGGCATTAAATGGGTTGAGCTGCATCTGGGCAAGGTGAGTGTGAGGGAACATAAGAAGAATGTTCTCATTTATAAAAAAATAAAGCTGGTGGATCACACTAAGCTTTGGTTCTGCAGGCCAGGCTGGCAGGGACACCACACTAGAGCCAGCAGAACAGATCTAACAGGGCACAGCTCTTAACCTGGTATTGTATTGTCAGCTTGTCAAAGTTGTTCCTTTTCTTCTTTTCACTCTTATCAGTTTAACATCAACAATTTCCCCTGGCACTGGGGAAATATTTCTGGAGGCACAGAAACTTGAGCAATAGCCACAGAGAGCAAAGCAGTTTGCAAATTATTGAAGAAACAAGATTTCAGCAGAAACACAATCATATCAAAATAAAACTGGTGTTATAAGCAATAAATAGCAGTAGGTGATATTGTATAAAACACACTTAACTCACAAAACTGTTTTTAAAAAAAAAACCCAAACCTCAAAAACCAAAACAACAACCAACCAGAAAACACTGTTAATACCCAGTGGTTTAGAACATCCAGGGATAATCACCACATAAAGTTGTGTCAAAACAGCATTTTCCTCTTCTCTGAAGAAACCAACACCTGCCCTATTAACACCTCAGGGAGTTCACTCTCAGCATCATAATGAGAAGGATCTTTCACTTGCCCCTACAAGATCCCTGCCCCTAAAATAGGGAGATTCAGTGTCAGACACTGCAACAGTGGCCAGTGAAAGGTCAAACTCAGAGGTCGATTTGCTTCTCAGAAAAGCCATAAAGAGGAAAACGTTCACAACGATAATAAAAAAAAAAGCATAATGGGCATGTCCCACTGGCATTAATATTAACCCTGGAGTGCCCTGACACAGGAGCAGGTCTGGGAGGCAAAGGAAAGGCCGGGATGCAGGAGCTGATGGGGGTTTGCTCTGCTACCACTGACGATCTCTGCTGCCTGTGACATCCACGTCCAGCTCACGGAGGGATATTCCTCTCTCCTCCTCCCCCCTCAGCAAAGCCATGCCCACATCTCCTCCTGCTCATTAACAGAAACCAGAAGCTCAGAAGACTTAGCAAAACTAGTACAATTAAGCATTTAATACTGGACTATTCAATTACAGATGATACGCTCTCTACGTAAGTATAGTGACACTTAATGTTTGATAACAAAATACTGTGGTACCAAGACCAATAACAATAAATTCAACCAGCCAACCTTTTTGCTACCATCACCCACTACCAGTTTGGTGATGATAGTGACTGGTTTGTTCATAGTTTTCAGCAAGAAGGTTGCTGGCTGCACTCCCAAACTTTTAAAAAGAGGGTATTGAAGGAAAAAAGTTTGGCATAGTTAGACAAAACTGCTTTTTTTTTTAGAACTGAGATGTAGAATTCTACAGTAAAAGCAGTTTTTAAGAACTGCACATCCTTTTATCTTTGGGTGGCACCACAAACAATAGTAAGGTACCCAGTATTGAGGATACATGTTTCAATTTATGGGCGAGCTGATATACTCAAAGAAATGCTTTGATTTTCCTTGGGCTGATCTTTGATGTTTATGCCACTTCAGGCTCAATTTTCTTTTTTTTACATCTTAAAATGCAACTAAAAAAAAAAAAAAAAAAAAACAACAAAAAACCTCTTCTCCAGCCATGTTTTCCTCTAGGAAGTTATTTGTAGAATGAAAAAAAAAAGACATTGAAGGTGGAATCTAACCAAGTTAAGATTCAACTATTTTTCCCATCCTTCAAGGAAGGAGAAAGGAAAACAAAGAGAACATCTCGGTTTCAAAGCTGTGGCCACCTTCCCAGATCCCAGCACTGCTGTGTAATTCCTGCCTGGATTCTCTGCAGCAAAACTCCTTCACTTCAACCTTGCTGTCACAGAAGAGATCCAACAATATCAAACAGAATTTACAGAACTCACAGACATACAGCTATTCTGCTCCCTTCTTATTGTTTGTTTAGTTTTAAATACACACAGGGAGCAGAAACAAAGCTGGAGCCCATCTATTGTAACGTTACTGGCACTGGACCAGGAAGCTCAACTGGATTTTGGTGGGAGCAGACAGACATCTAATGTTGTCTGCAGCAGCACAGCAGAAAGGTAAAAACATAAAGCAGCGCAAGTCAACAGGGAATGTCTCCTTGCTGTGCTCCTGGCCATTTGTGTCAGTAGAAAGCTCAGATATCCCCTAATTAGCCACAATGGGCAAACTGAATCTTTACCTGTTGGCTGGCCATAGCTTTATAAAATATTTACAGCTACAGGCACAACCCAAAGAATAAAATAGGTGTTTTTTTTCTCCTTTTGCCATTTTCTACTTCACAGTGTTGGCCTAAATGTTGAAAACCTGTGGATTTTGTTCAGAAGTTATTTTAAATCTAGAAGAACTATTGAAACCATGCCACTGGCTCCATCTGAAACACTGGCTACTGAAGGATTCTGCTTTCATTTTCCAAGGGAAAAAAACCCCCAGCACTTGAAAAGTATACAACAACCTCATTTCTGATGTGGGAGGGGGACAGGGCGGAGAGGGAAATGATTTATGTGACTTTAATGTGATGTGGGATATTATTAAGATACGGTCAATGGCACAAGGACATTTGAGAGCCCTTATTCTTGAACACCTTTGTCATATTTCAATGCATCAGCTTTAAACATTAGGATCAAAGGGATCTGAATTATCCGGGACTAAAACACATCTCATCTACCACATTCATGATGAAGCACAAACAAAACAGAACATCAGAAAATATCAGTATGGCTGTGCTACAATGACATGCTCAGATAAGAGGCACCTCTCCAAGTACCCACTTTCCCATGAAATTGCCTGTTTTCTTCCCTTTATTTCTTGCTCTCTTATATATCTCTTTTAAAGCATCAAATCAGCTATAAGACGCCATTGACATTTCTTTATATTGTAGCTCTAAAGAAACTTGAACATTACTTGCATTTACAATAGAGAAAATTGAAAAAGGTCAGCTAGCTGAAAAAAAAATGCTTTTAGTACTAATTCCCTAACAATGGTTAAGCCTTTCAAAACAAGAGGAGGAGGACAACTCTGGTCATTCCACAAAGCAGATAAAGAAACTAAACCCAACTGTTAACAAATATTTGAGAGCTGCATCTTCACAGTGAGAATCACTGAAAATGGAACTCCCTGAGCACAGCATAGACCATGAACTTGGATGTTGTTTTTAACACATTCTCTGGGATTCACAAAATTACAGATAAAATAACTTAGGACCCAAACAAATACAGTTCCTGGCCAGTAACGCTCCTAAAACAGCTAAGTTACTGAGCGTGCTGAGGGGTGAGAAGCTGGACGTGCCCCAGCCTTGTGTGCTGGAACCCAGACACCCCCCGTGCCCTGGGCTCATGCCCAGCCCTGGGGGCAGCAGGGCAGGGGGGGTTCTGCCGCTCTGCTCCGCTCTCAGCACACCCCACCTGCAGTGCGGCCTCCAGCTCTGGGGGCCCCGACACAACAAGGCCAGGGAACTGTGGCAGCAAGGCCAGAGGAGGCCCCCAAGTTGATAAGAGGGATGGAGTAGCTCTGTTGTGAGGAAAGACTCAGAGAATTGGGATTGTTCAGCCTGGGAAAGAGAAGCTTCAGGGTGAACTCACTGTGGCTTTTCTGTACTCGAAGGAGCCACAAGAAAGATGGAGAGAGACTGTTTACAAGGGCCTGGAGTGACACAACAAGGGGGAATGGCTTCAAACTGATAGAGAGTAGCTTTAGGTTAGATGTTAAGAAGAAATCCTTCCCTGTGAGGGTGGGCAGGCCCTGGCACAGGTTGCCCAGAGAAGCTGTGGCTGCCCCTGTATCCCTGGGAGTGTCCAAGGCCAGGTTGGACGGGGCTTGGATCAACCTGGGCTAGTGGAAGGTGTCCCGGCCCGTGGCAGGGAGTGGAATGAGATGAGCTTTAAAGTTCCTTTCCAATCCAAGCTGTTCTTAGACTCCCCACACAGAACAGTGTGGTATTTGCAGTGGGGTCTGACACCTCTGCACTCAGAGTGTTGCTGTGATTTGAATTATTGTCTCTCCCCAGCTCTGCCTGGGTGCAGTCATGTGGAAAGCCAGTCACTGTTCTACCACTGAGTAAAGAACACAGGTAAAATTATTGAGGCTATTTAAAAAAAAAAAAAAAAAGAGTCACCTCTATTTGACTGCACAGAGCCTGGAGCCTGCCCTTCCCTCATTTCACATTCTGCATCAGAGATGACTTCACTCCCCCGTGAAGCTCTGGAGCACTCTGACAGCAGCTCTTCCCTGGTGTGCAAATACTGTTCACAGGACATTTCCCCCTGTCATTTTCTGCTGCTGAAACATTTCTGCTCTACTTCAGAACTGCTTTATGTTCCCAGGACTGTGATAGATTGTGATTTTCTCTTTGCAGGAAAGTTGTCACCACTTTTATTCCCTTTTCAAATTGAATTTCCCATTGATTAAAGGTCCAGGCAGACTGTTTAGTTATCCCTTATGAGAAAGTACCCTACAAAATATCTAATTCTCTATTACATTCTCTATGCAGTGTTTTCCTATCATTGTATGGAACCTAACACTTAATTTTATTCCTGCCATAGAATTTTATAGGGAGGTCTTAAAAATCCTTAGGAGTAGACATAATTCTTTATTAATTTCTACTGGTTTTTAAAGTAATTCCTGCAGGACCTCTTGGCTTCCATTCTTAATAAATCCTTCAGATACAGTTCACAGGGGCTCCCTGAGCACGTGCAGATGATACAGAGCACAGTACCTTGCTCTCACCTTTCATGGCAATCAACAGTTTGAAACCAGGATTATTGTGGGCAAAGGAAAACAAGTGTTTAGTTTAGAATGGAACGTATTGCAGCACTCAAAATTTCCTTCCAAATACAATCACTGGATTTCCAAACATTCAAAAAAATGTACAAAGCACTCACTTACTGTTTAGGAAGCAGAATAAGAAGCAGAAGACCCTTCAGCCAAAGAAATAATCAACTACTTACAGTGTTTTTTTGAGGGACCACAAGGACAGAAAGAAAGAGCTGAAACTGTCAGACAATGAATTTGCATCAAATCCTTTTCCCATCCAACTACAGTTTGTTTCAAAGCAATCCATGTGCCCCTTTCAGTTAAATACAGTTTGAAAAGCAACTGCTAGAGAAACATAAAGGATGATACGGAAAGAGACCACAGTTGGCCACATAATTTAGGATAAAACACTACAGGGAAAAGAGAAGCCTTGCTTAAAACTCAGCAAACACTTCTAGGGATGGATGGGAAAAAAACCACCAGTCTGTAACCCTGACCTGCAGGGCAATGAAGGATTAATGAAGGATTTTTAAAGACTAAGGCAATGCAGTTCTGTTGGACTCCTTCAAAACACATCCAACTTCAGCCGCCCTCAAAAATGAGGAAGACCTATAGCTAAATTTTACTTTATTACTAATTTTTAGTTCCAGAGAAGGGATGGAGACAGGATGCTGAGAGGACAGACATCCCCCAGGCTCCATCCAGCACAGACACACTCCTCAAACATCTCTGTCATCGAGGACAGTTTGATTCTCTGTGCTGCAGGACTGGAACCCAGCACACAGAAGAAGGAAAGATTACCAATGCAAGGGAGAATCAGGCAGCCCAGCATTAGAGCAGTGGCCTGAGGGCAGACCCAAAGTGTTCTCAAGTACTTTACATCCAGTGCATTTCTCAAGTATTTCAAGCTTCCAGAAGCCTCTATAAAATGCACCCGATGCTTTCACTACATTGTTGTGGTCACTGCCATAAAATGCGGTCTGGAAACACCTGAGAATGTTTTATTGCAGGCCCTTAATAGAGAGAAGCCTAAAGGTTCATGGGCTTAATAGTGAAAAAGACCTCTGCTGTTTCCCAGACTTGTTTTTCCGTGGATTCCCATTACCACCAGCCCCATCCCTGTGCTATCTTAATGTTACAGTGTTGCACATTTGCCTGTACTGACACATTCAATTTACCCCTTTTGCCATTTTTTTTCTTCCTCTTTCACCCACCTACATATCATCCAGCACTGTATTTGTTCCCCATTTAAATCCCCCTCCTGAAACTCAAGGAACATCCGTGGATTCAGGGTCACTGATCCAGGATCATTCCGGATTTTCTTTTTAAGAACGATAATTAGCTACTATTCTGTGTCTGGTTATGACAAAACAGATGCTGTTTTGTTGTTAAATATTGCTGTTAAAAGGATTTTTATATCCTGCTCTGCATCCTCTGTGGCCTGAGATGCAAATATGGCCTAATTCTTTAAGCTGTGTGCATATGGGGACTTAAAAAAAAAGGCAAAGTGTTGTCCCTGGAATTATGAACACAAGTGCTAAGAAACAGAGGGAAAGGGTCTCTGCAGGTCCATGCAGACAGCAGGGCATGGTGTGGGGGGAAGAGGAGCCAAGAGCCCAATTCCTCACCACCAGAGCTGCCTGGCTGAGCACTAATCCTGTTCTCCTGATGCTCCAGTTTCCCTGAAAGCTTTGGAAATTAATGAGCTCCTCCTCAGAGGCTGATATGCAGAATACACACATACATGTCCACCAACAGAGCACCTACAACCACAGAAACGAATCAAAATTCAAACCAGATAAATGTCAAATTATCTGCACCTTTATATTAGCCAAGCCTCCTCCAGGAACTGAAACTTCATCTTTATGCAGTTCCTCTTATCACTTCATTGACAAAATTCTGAGCCAATCAAGCACTCAGGGTTTGCTCTGCCAAGATCATCCATATTCCAAAATCTTTCACGTTTCAGAACGTGGAAAAACATCAACTCCCGAAGTTATTTAAAGTGTGTCAGGTCGCATTCACTACGTGTCATTGACTTCCAGGTCTGTAAAACCAACTTCTAAAGCCCACGTGAGCGTCTGTGTGTGTGTCTCTGCCTGGTTCATCTCTCTGGTGATCCAGGCTCTACAAGCAGCCTGACTTGCTCAGGTTGTATGTTTTATTCCACATGAAATAAATCTTTAGAGAACACCTGAGCGCCTAAGTTTTTTGTTTGGTTTAAAAAAAAATAAAGAGAGAGGAAGGTTGTTCCTGTCATGTTCGTGCTATGCTAAGCCACAAAAATCAAACCAAGGATTGTTACTGCCTCAGATTTTACTTCCTTCTGATCTGTGGAGGTGACATGGGAGGATTCAGTTCTGACTCTTGTGGAAAATGGTGTCAACAAAGCAAGCACAGGAGCAACCGTAGGCAAAAATCCTTCTCTGCCCTCTGTGCCTTGTTGGGATGCTTCTACTTTCCCTGGATGCAGCTCTACTGGAAGCACCTGCAGTTTCAGCCTCAGGGATCTGTTCCTCACTGACCTTCCAACTGTAGCAACCAGTAAGTACACACAAACTCAGAGGTCTTCAAACAAAAATAACAGTGAGATAATCAAACTCGTTTCATGCGGGAGGCAGTTTTTTCAGCACTGGGTTGTTTTGTTTGTTTGATTTTGTTCCTGTTTTTGTTTGTTTAGTTTGGTTTTTGGTTGGTTGGGTTTTGTTTGTTTTTGTTTTCCTGCTTGTTTGAGGTTTTATATTTTAACACTTCAGAAGATTTGTTTTGCTTTGGTTTTAGTTTAAATACATTTCCTTACGGGCTATTTACTAACACAAGCAGTAGATGTTTTCTGCATTGCAAACAAAGCCAATTTCCCGACCTGGAAGAATTCCTACCTCTCGGGAACATGTTGGTTTGAAACTTTTAAAAAGAATATCCTGCACTTGCTATTGTAGATGCCAAAAAGACATTAGAGCCCTGTCACTTAGTTGGACAGATTAGTCTAATTTATGTACCTGGATATTAAAAACAGGAGGGGGGAAAAAAGTCTCTCTCATAGTTTTTCTTGTGTAATTGCAACACCAGGCACTGGATAAAAGGTGTTCTTTCTGAACTCCAGCACCTCCAAAATTAAATCAATATTACTTACTACAGCCTACAATCATTCAAAAATCAGCCCTAAATTCAAACCTGGTTTGTTTTTGTCCTGTAGCCAGTTCAATTACCTTTACCTTCAAACTGAAAAGTACCTCTAAGCTGTTGATCTTTGTGTTTTTTTAAGCTTCAGTTGAAATTAGCAGTGGGCATCAGAAAGCACGCTCATATAAACTGTAAACTCTAAAAATTAACCTCACAAATAAGGAAGGCAACTCGTCCTTTTCTCAACCTCAAACCATAAGAATTGAAGGAGTCAGTAAAGGAAAATTCACTTTTTTACCACTGGCTGATTCACAGTCTGTGCACTGAACGTGGCTCAGGGCAATGGTTCAGTCCTGGAATCAGGCACCTTCACCCTCTCCCAGGGACAACAGGATGTGCTGCAGGTAAGGCTGCAACAAAAAGGGACCTGGTGGCCACAACTCCTTGTGTTAAGGTGCCTTTTAGCTCTGAAAATAGTTTTCTGAAGTCAGAGATGTGAAACCTTCACTCTTTGATTTGCTGTTGCTCCCACCACAAAGGGGCTGAGAAGTATCATAGAATGGTTAGGGTTGGAAGGGACCTTAAAGCTCATCCAGTTCTACCCCCCTGCCGTGGGCAGGGACACCTTCCACCAGCCCAGGTTGCTCCAAGACCTGGCCTTGGACACTCCCAGGGATGGGGCAGCCACAGCTTCTCTGGGCAACCTGTGCCAGGGCCTCCCCACCCTC
>JAWMRA010000050.1:2989107-3011240 GCA_035584735.1 Pseudotriccus pelzelni | reverse complement strand
CAGCCACAGCTTCTCTGGGCAACCTGTGCCAGGGCCTCCCCACCCTCACAGGGAAGGATTTCTTCCCAATATCCCATTTAGCCCTGCCCTCTGGCAGTGGGAAGCCATTCCCCCTTGTCCTGTCCCTCCAGGCCATTGTCCCAAGTCCCTCTCCAGCTCTCGTGGAGCCCCTTTGCAGCAATTCTGTGAAATAGAGAACTTTGAAGTTTTTGCTCTATCATTAATGCTACATTAAAAAAAAAAATCAAACTATAAGTGGACTTCTAAACCAGGAAAATGCCTTTAACAGTGCATCTTGAAAGGCCTATTTAATATATTACTGCTTTCCTTCCTGTAAAACTCTGTCAGTGTTTCCAGATGATGAATTCCCACTAATTCTGCTGTGGCTGGAGAAAGGTATGAGAAAAACAACCTGCAGCCAAGTGCTGGGCTGGCATCCCACCTCTCCCAGTCCACTCCAGCCTGACCTACAGCACTTCCCATCTCTCATGAGCCTTGGTGAGGGAGGTATCAATGTCTGTGAGGGGCTCACAGAATTTTTGATCTGAAACAGCCTTGATTTAGGTCTTCTGAGAAAACAGTTCAACTTGCCAACCCACTGAACTACTTAAATCTCTAACATGCCGTGTGAATCTGTCTGCAGATCTCATCCAGTGTAGTGCCCTTGCAAGTGAAAAAGCCAAGCCAGGAGGGTCATACGGGTTAGGACCTCAGTCTGGAATTCCACTTGAGGTCCTGGAAAATTAAATGTCAAGTAAGCAGGTTTTTGCATACTGTGCATGCCAAAATAAATGTCCACCGAAACAGACAAAAATGATAGAAACTTGAAGCACTGCTAAGGAAGATAAAACATGGCTACATAGAAAAATGCACTGCTTACTCCCAGGTCACGCCAAAGTGTGGTGAAATTTGAAGGTAAATAGTGGTCATCAAGCAACACTACTGGGACATAATTTGTCTCAGAACAAGAATTAAAACCAAGGGCTTAAAACACAGAGACAACAACCATGAGACATTCTGGGAATACATGTGGTTCCCTTGAATGACACCGCACATGGAACTTAGATTTATCAAAAAGACTTATCTGTACATCAGTATTTTGACCTCATTTTCAATCTCATGGTATTTTGAGCTGTTATTTTTGTGTTTTAATATTTCACCATACTGCTTAGCATTTTAAGTGGCTCGTTTATATCCTGAATTTACTGCGCTCCCTTTAATGATATCACATTTTAACACCCCTAATTCCAGTTTGATGCTAATGGTACCCACAGTAATTAGCCTTCATTACAGGAAAGCTTAAGTATGAGAAGAGGCATTCAGTGGGATTATGCCCAGTATTTCTATTATTAATGACTTCTGGAATCCATCAGACCATTAATAATGCATCTTTCCCTCTCTGCTGACAACTTCTTAATTTTACCCTCCTAATGTAAATTTATAACTGCAATACTGGGGGTAAAAAAAAAAGTAAGAGAAAGTGCAGATCATGCTTGTCTGACGAATATGAGCTTAAATACTATATGAAAATACAGAAAACGCTCTCAGGCTTCTGGTGTGTGGATGAACAGTTTCGAGCAGTTTGTAAAAATTAGTTATGGTGTATTTATAGTGCACTAAACTTTTTTTAAAAAAAATAGGTCTATGCATCAGGTTGTACACAAATGTGATGGTTATGTCCCATGACACACAGAAGGCATTTCTTCCATATGCATCAGCCAGGTACTGTATTTACATTTTTTCCCCCGGTCTTCTGCTAATTGTCTTCTTTCATTCCCTAACATCCTAATTTCCCCTATATCCCCTGTAAAATACCTCCTACCTGAATGCATTCCTCTCTGCTGTTTGGGTGAAGTGCCTGCCATGCACACAGTGATTCCTCATCCTAATAAAACAGCCCAACCTCCTGCTCGTGTTTCTTCTCCTCTGACTCCAAAGAACAGCTTCTGCTGAAAACTCTGTCTCCTGTCTCTCTAACCACATTCCATGGAATTAATGTTTTTTCCTCTCATGCACACACAACCTCTCCTTCTCCACCCAGGGCTTTGAGTTTCACAGGTTGATTTTTTATCACAACATTGGGGTGTTTCTCTTTTCTCATTTCTCCCGGCCCCAAGTCTTTTAACATGGGTTTTTTAGTTTGATTTTTAAAACTTTTGACTGTTTCTCTGGGCAAATGATTTGCCCCATTCAAGCTTAGTCCAGACAAAATGAACTTTATCACCAAGGCTCAACTAATCAGTACAAACCCCCAGTCACAAGTGATTGGAGTCTATTGATAAATCAAAGTTTTTATGCTATATTAATTTATTTCATATGAAAGAAAAGGAGCTGAAGTTTTAAATTCAGGTTTTCCATCTTTTCTTTCTAGGTCATTATTCTGACTTTGTACCACTTCTGAAATCCTTGGGTCTATGTTGCTTCTCAGTCCCAGCATCATCTGTAGCTGTTCTTGCCCAGGGAAACAAAGAGCCACCAATGTCTCACAGGCAGAAGTAGGTGCAGCACAGGTGACCCAGGTAAAGAGAATGTGACAGGTCAGGTGGCAGTCACCTCTCATGTCCTGCTCGCTGCCTGGTGGGATGGGAGCACAGTGCCAAGAGTGCACAGTCTATTTCAGACATCAGATTTCTGCTGATTATAAATATTTATAAATTATGTTTCATAGCGGTGAAATAGAAGTAGCAATTTTCCTAACTAGATTCGCAGAATTAAATAATACTTTCAGTCGGTTTTGATTCAAACAAAAGCACAACAACTGAAAGCTGGCAAATCTTTAAGAAAATAAATGTATCAAGCCTCTAAGAGAAACGTATTATCATACTTTGCCCTGACATTTATTTTAAATGGACATATAGTTTATAATGATGTATTTTGGAAGCACAGAACCAGAAGCTACACAGACAATCTGAATCCAGTTAATGAGGATAGATTTTCCGTACTGAAGCGCTGGAGTCACTGTAAATCTCCATTCTCAGCTTGACTGTACAGTCCAACCTGCCTCACCTTCAACAGGATGGCTGCTTCAAATCCTGCCTGTGTCTGTCTGCCCTCCTCATTCCAGCATAAAATACTTTATTGGCTCTTTTCAGCTGTTTCTGTAAAACCTCACTCCCCAAAATGACAAATACATTGCTAATGGCACAGCTCCTTGGTTCTAAATTACCAGTAATTAAAGCTGAAAGGAATGTTACAAAACAAATCTTGCAGCGTGATTAGCAGCTCCATTTGACACTACTTCCCTAGAAATGTCAGCTCCAGCAATATTGACAAGGTACACTTGGAAAGAAGAAATGATACCTAGCACAAAAGGAACCTCAGGTCAGGAGCAGCTGACAGGGGACTGGGGAGCTCTGGGATAACAGAGTGGGAAGGTGTTTTTCCAGGCATCCCAATGGGAACAATTGCTGGATCCTTCTGGGCTATTCTCTTGGAAGAGAGACCTGAGGCCCAAGTGCAAAAGGATTCGTCACATCAAGGAGACGGTACATAAAACCTGCTGCACCTAAAGCTACACCACAGCTACACCAAGAATGTACCGGGACATCCAGTTACCACCACGGGACATGGATTTGTCCCAGTTCCACTGAAATGGAGAACAAATGCACCTAAACCTCATTTATTTTCAGTAACATTCTGATTTCTCATTGTTTACCTATTGTGGTTGTTTTGTTTTTTATCAGCCCCAGGGGAAGAGCTGACTGGAAACTCACCAGTGTCATAAGAAAAACTGAGTTTTGCCATGACAGCCCCAAAGTTACTTACCTGAGGTAAGGAAAATTCAGCTCAAATCTTGAATCTGTTCAAAACTTATTCCTTCACAGGCCGTAGCCAGAACTAGAACTCTGAATTTTTAATCAGAATTATTACTTTGAAGTCTGCTAAAGTTGAACTCAATCTGAGAGGCAGCAAAAACTAGAAGTAGCTGAGTCATTATCCTGAAATTGAAACTGAGGGGATACAGAGAAACTGAACAGAAATACTATTGGAAAATAACTTGTTGAAATGTCTGGGGAAACATTTAGAGGGAAGTTTAACTGCACTGCCTGTGTACCACATGCTGGCTGCAGAATAGGCATTTTATTTTACTGTACATTAAGTTTATGAGGGAACAACATGGAATCAGCCTCCAATGTCTCACAGAATCATTAAATGGCCTGGGTTGGAAGGAACTTCAAAGCCCATGATGTTCCACCCCCTGACATGGGCAGGGACACTTTCCACTCTCCCAGGTTGCTCCAAGCCCCATCCAACTTGGCCTGGAACACTTCCAGGGATGGGGCAGCCACAGCTTCTCTGGGCAACCTGTGCCAGGGCCTCCCCACCCTCACAGGGAGGGATTTCTTCTTATTCTCTAATAGAACAGAGCAGCAAACAATAACAGTGGGAGCAGCTCCCAGTTCAGGCATTCTTGTCACCCGTTAACCAGCTGGGAAGGCAGGAAGCTGCTCCCTGGGAATCTCCTGTGCCAGTCAGATGGGAAGAAAGCTTTAAGGTGGTGCTTCAGTTTTGCTTTCTCTGGATATGCCCCCATCAGCCCCAGTGTGAGCAAACAAAGCACATCAGGGTGTCTCTGGCTGGAAGGCTCAGTGATGGCAGAGATTTAAGTGGAGCATATTGCAAAATAAAGTATCATAAACAGAACGTGAGGCTACTTAAGAAACCTCCGGGGTTCGTTAAATTTGTGCTTTTTATTTCTGAGTCCTCGACAGAAAATCACGGACTTGCTTTATCATTCAAACCTCTAACACAGCAAAGGTCAAAGTTTGGTGCTGGGGAGTTCATCTGTTTGATGAGCTAATCAGCAGAGCTGACTCAAGTTTCAGGGATCTGCATAATGCAAGAAACAAAAGCAACTAAAATCCCTACCTGTACAAACACCTTGTGGCCACCTCATCATTTCATTAATCCAAACCTGATTGGGCACAACAGAAAAGCAGAGTTTTCTACACAAAGCAAACTGTCAGCAGCAGTGCAATCCTGCCAGGCCTCTGCCATTTCTGGCTGTTTCCAAACTACTGCACCTGTAATAACTAACAGCTATTTCAGCCTTCAGGAGCTGTTTTTCCTCGTATGAGAGACAGCATAATGAACTCAAGTCTGATATAATGAATAATGTCTCCCACATCCCTTGGGCACGTTCACAAGGCTTAGGAGACCTCCCTTTCAGCCACACTCCCTAACAAAACTACCCTAGCAATGGAAATATTTACATAAGGAGCCACAACAGGACATTCCTGTTTTGGGAAGGAAACCCCACTGCCATTCCACCACAGTTTGTGGATGTATCTACATAAACACATCTTCAGCTGAACCTGAGCAGGTCACACACCCAGGGATGTGTAATCACAGCCATCCAGACAGCAAATTACAGTTGAATATTAAGAACTTCCTCCTTTTCCTCTTCTGTCTACTCTGCAAATGACTAACAAACCTTGCCAGCAGCCATTCATAAGCAGGATAAAAATAGGTTTTATAAGTTATCTTAAATCAAGAAGCTCTCAGAAGAAAATATGAATGCAATGAGGAGCTGTTTGCATCAGATGATACAAAGCCAGCTCTTTCATCACTTTTCAGTCCCTGAGACACTGTGGAATGTACAGCAGGATATCAGCAAACATTTCTTCACTGAAAAGGTTGTCAGGCATTGGAACAGGTTGTCCAAGGAAGTGGCGAAATCACCATCTCTGAAAGTGTTCAAAAACCACGTAGCTGTGGTGCTCAGATGTGGTTTAGTGGTGGGCAGTGCTGGGTCAAGGGTTGGACCTGATGATCTTTCCCAACCTTAATAACTCTGTGATTCTACGTTCACACACATTTTCAGCAAGGGAAGGTACTAGCCACTAAAAATGACCAGATGACACTGATACAAACTCTGAATAATCAGAAATTCTCCTTGTCAGGGCTTGAATTTTGCTCTTATTATTTTAAGCTGCTAAACCCACAAGGCAAGATGCCAGGAAGCCTGGCATGGAGCACTGATTTAGTGGCTGGAAGCTGAAGCTCCAGGCCCTGCCTAGAAAGGTGCATTAAGGCCTTTTCATCTTTCAAGTTGCAATGTGAACGGTAACAAAAAGTATAAACCAGCAAACAGCCCAGTCCGTAATTTTAATTCACAAATATCTTGCGAGTGCCATTCCAGAATCCCCAAGCAGCTCGGAAGCGTGAGATTACAAAGCAATGCTAATATGTATCAGAACATCATACATATGGATAAGGACATAAAGACACTGTGGGACAAGCCTGAAGATGGAAAAGCCAAGGCACGTTTTTTACACGAAGTAAAAACAGCCCATCAATTCAAACCCAGCACACTCTGGGCTTCTTTGCAAATGTAGATGTAATATTGGGCCAGAGCAATTTGTGCAGACACCAAAATTCATTTCTGCCCAGCAGTTTGCACTCACACAAGGCTTTACTTTGTTGGAGCTCACACTGAACCGAGAGGCAGAAAAATGTACCCAACCGAAGCTGGGAGAAAAAACAATGAACCCCAGCGATCCCCGGCTGACAGATAACACACACAGGAACCCTGGGTACTGCAGTGACATACTGAAAATCATTAAGGCTATAACAAAGCTAATGCAATAAGAGCAAAACTGCACTTCAAACTTGCAACCAGAGCCTGCTCCCGAATCCCAGGCTTTGTGGACAGACTACCCTTCATGTGTGGCGTGTCAGGCACCAGGCAACGTGGCACACAGAGAGCTCTTCTCCCTCTGAGAGGCCCAAAGCAACAGATGGAGCAATTAGCTCCCTGCCCCACAATATTGCTGGGTTTGGAGACGAGGGTGCCAGGGAAGATAATTGCTTCCCAGGCTCTCCTGGAACATGCCGCATTGTTTGCTGACAAACTCTCTTACAGCACATCCCATAAAGCCCAGGGCAGGGAGGCATTTGTATGCCTCTGGAAACGGAGCTAAGCACAAAAATTCATCCCCAGGGTGACATCCAGCATTTTGAGGTAAGTCCTGAGCCATTCTGGCTGATACAAAACACAGTTGTGTGAGATAATCCAAGATGTTGTCTTTTTGCATGCGAAAATAGAGCCTTAAAAGATGTTTCCACCTTATTTTAACCAAAATTATGGGTAGTTGTATAATGTTCCTCAAGTAAAATGTCTACTTTGTCTTAGTCTCTTAGTGGCCATATTTCAGCAGGAGGCAATTTAATTTATACTTGGTTTCGTGGCATGAAGAGCAAATCTGGCTATAAAATGATAATTAAGCATTTTGAATTAATTGCTATTATGGCCTTGACATTTAAATTTGTCAGTTCTCTATTAAAGACTGTTGTAGCTGCTTCAACCTCTCTTCCCTTATTTATCTCTTTTCTACCACACGTTTTTTTCTAAAATTGCAGTAAAACATTTACAAACACTTCCCCAACCCACACATTCCTTCGGATGTCCCCGTGCAGGGTTTGACTACACTTTGGATTAAGATCATTACAAGGCAAGAACAGCAGATTTTAAAACACCAGCTCATGCCACACACCTGAATTCCCACTGACTTCAGCCCTCTCAAAATAAGCCTTTATGCATTGCAAATCCAGGTTAAAGCAGCAGGGAGTGCTTCAGGCAGTTTCAGGGACAAGTTATCCCATGAGATTCCCAATGAACGGATGACATTACAAGTGATTCATTGCTCTCCAAGAAGAACACAGGGGCCTGTGAATCTCTCCTGATGAAAGCACCTTTAACTAGTGCTGCTGCTGCCTCCATTCCTCAGCCAGGCAGCTCCTCTAAGCACAGCCTATTAGCACAGAACTGTTTTCTACCCCTGACTGCTTTAGCAGGCCAGGTATGATTGGTGAGGGACAACAGGGACAGAGTTTATTCCCTGAGACACTTTATACTGGGTAGTCTCGGTCTCTTTATACTGCTTTGCGGCATCTTAGTGAGCAAAGAATCACAGAATTGGAAGGGACCTCAAAGATCATCTTATTCCAACCTCCTGCCATGGGCAAGGACACCTTCCACTAGCCCGGGTTGCTCCAAGCCCCGTCCAACCTTGCCTTGGACACTTCCAGAGATGGGGCAGCCACAGCTTCTCTGGGCAACCTGTGCCAGGGCCTGCCCACCCTCTGAGTAAAGAATTTCTCATAACTAATCTAACCCTGCCCTTTGTCAGTTTGAATCCCTTGCCCCTTAGCCTGTCACTGTCTGCCCATGCAAAAGTTGCTCTCCAACTTTTTATAAACTCCCTTTGGATACCAAAAGTGGCTCTAAGATCTCCCCAGAGCCTTCTCATCTCCATGCGGAACTGTCCCAACTCTCTCAGTCTGTCTTTGTAGGAGAGGTGCATCACCTATAACACATTCTATGTCTTGAAATTCTTTTTGCAACATCCAGAATTTGCTAGAGTATCATCCTTGCAGATTTTCAACTCAAATTTCAGTGGGATCTGATCCCAAAAACCTGACTCAAACAGAACTCTGTTGGTTTAGACAGAACCCAGTTCACCTTAAGTTTATGCTCATGCAAATTAGTTACAGGACTGACAGACAAACAGAAACACTTTATATGAAATAACATATTCCCCTTATAACATATTGCATTGGTTGCTACTTCTCCCTGATTAAGCCATTCTTGTACCACTCCTCACCTTTCTTTTAGCAACCAGTGAATCACAGAATCCTGGAACGGTTTGGGTTGGAATGGTCCTTAAATATCACCTTCCAACCCCCTGACATGAGCAGGACACCTCCCACTAGACCAGGTTGCTCAGATCTCAGCCTCTATTTGACATAAATTTCCTGCTCAAGTTCCAGTCCTTCATTTTTCCACATCTGAGTCTCTGTCAAATAGAGTTTGCTCACTTAACTGTTGTGGGGTTTTTTTTAATGGGGCAGGATAGACCACAGAAAAAAAAGAAAGCCAAACCCAGCTGCTCCCAAATATGCAACGCCTAAAACTGTGCACACATCATTTCTACCCACCCAACATGTCTCCAGAAGAACAGCTCTGTTAGGCCTCTGTCAAAGCCATCATCTTCTGCAGGATCTGCACAGCTACAGGGAGGAAATAGGGCATTATTTATAGTAGGTGGCAAACCATTACTAATTCATTTGCATTGACTATCAAAACAAAAGAGTTATGCTGGTCAGAGGACTGTGCAGATCAGTTCTGGTGCAGTTCAGCATGAAGTACCCTGGAAATCTTTTGACAATTTTCCACACTGAGAATGGTTTTCTAGGGTGTGCATAACAGCAGGATTCTAGTGGGAGAGAGATGCGCTGATACTATTGCTTTATTGCTTTTTCAGAGTCTCCCTTTGTTGCTGGGCTCTCGCCTAAAGAAGTAAAACCTGTTACAATTCTCCCCTATAAAAGACAGAACAACCAACAGTATTTTGGGAATCAGCCAAAAAACTGCCCATCACAGTACTGTGTGTTGTTGAGCTTCAGAACTTCAGCACCTAATTCCACCTGTCAAGTCATAAAGGTGTTTATATCTTGAAGAATAGCACAGTTAGTTATGGGACTTGGCCACACTACCACCTTCTCCTACAGAATTCCCGGCAAGCAACGTGGAGGGAGGAAAGTCACCCACAATTACAAGGTGCCTGTCACCCAGCCCCAGTGAGGAACCTGAATCCAGCAGCTGCATCCAACCAGGAGTCTGAGGAGGTCCTGATGAAAAGTTCATGGTTCTTTATAGCAAAGTATTATAGAACTTCACTGCAGAGCTATTGGAGGGACAACTCCATCACTTCTCTTTCCAGCTGGTCACAGTCAGACTTTTCCTTTCTCTCTCTCTTTTTGCTTTCTTTGAGGCTTTGGTCATCCAGTTCCCCCTTCCCACAATAAATTTCATTGCCATCAACAACAGATGGTACCAAATCTTTTTGTATGTAAACCTGTCCTGACATCCTCCGTGCAACAGCATCCCAGAGATCAGGAAGGGAACAAACACCAAAACAGTGCCTATTGGAAGGACAGTGGAAATGCTGAATGACCCCATGTCCGTGGGAGCAGCAGTCGCTGTTTACTGGATCAAAGACAACAGGATGGCAAAGCGGTACAGCTGTGGCACAGCCCCTGCACTGCCTAAAACAAACACACAGACCCTCTGAACTTCAATTCTCATCAGGCAAGGCAGAATTGCTGCTAAACCTCCTTTTATACATGGGGGAAATGAGGCAATTAATTTTGTATTCACCATCACTTCACTGAAGCACAGAATCATTTACACTGGAAAAGACCTCCAAGTTCAACTCCAACCATCAACTCAGCACTGCCAAGGCCACCACTAAACCCTGTCCCCAAGCGCCACATCCACACACCTTTTGAACACCTCCAGCGATGGGGACTCCACCGCTGCCCTGGGCAGCCTGTGCCAATGCCTGACTGTCTTTTCAGTGAAGAAATTCTTCCTAATATCCAACCTAAACCCCTGGTACAACTTGAACTGTTTCCTCTCCTCCTGTCCCTTGTTCCCCGGGAGCAGAGCCTGACCCCCCCCAGCTCCCCCCTCCTGTCAGGGAGTTGCCGAGAGTGAGAAGGTCCCCCCTGAGCCTCCTTCTCTCCAGGCTAACTGGAGCTCTCCAAGTCCAACTGGTCCTCCTGGGCCTCTCAACAACTCAGTCCTCCACAAACCATTCAGAACTCAGAAGAAAAGAAATAAGTTCATGCAGATGAGAAAGGAGGGCCACCTTCTGCCCTTTTTTTCTATTCAGTGAGTTAGAAATAGCAGGTGGCAGCGGTGCCAGCACAGATCAGGTTGGCATGCTCTCCATGCACTGCAAGGTTTCCAAACCCCCTCTGTTCTTACAACAAGGGCAGATGCCTTTCTCCACTTCTGTCCCCTGTACCCGAAAAACCAGATCCTGACAATCCCCTCTCCTCTCTCCACTGAGGCTTTAGCAAAACTCAACAACTCTGAGGCCCACAGGGAGCCCCAGCACTGAGCCAAACAAACTAAAACAGGGTAGTTTCTCCTCAGGGTTAAATCAGTGTATGCGCACCCTGTGCTCCACTGCTGAGCTAGATGGGGAAATGTCTTCAAGCCAGAAACACCCATCCACCCCAAACCAGCAGCTACTTGTAGAAAAAGAAGTAAACTCCCAACTGGCTTCTCCTATTTTCAGCAGTGATTACTCCTTTGAAACACTCACTCCAGTCCAGGAGCTTAAACTTCTTTAAAAGTGATAAATGTTCTTGATTACAACAAGGTACTGTTGCCTCCTGCATGTCTGGTCTGCAGTGATAAGTCCACAGGACTGCTCAGGGTCAGTGGGCTACTGGCCTCCTAAATATTAATCAGGATGATTTCAGTTATAGAATATGTGGCTAATGAATCCTGGTCCAGGTGCTTACACACTGTGCACCCGCTTGCTCAGCAAAATCAATATTAGCTCATCAGAGACTTTTCTTGCCTAATGGTAAGATGAGGAAATTCTGCGAGGTGACTGCAAAGCTGAGTGGTTGGGGCTACTTCCCCCCCTCCCCATTATTATTTTTCACATCACCCTTCAGAGCTTGAAGTACCTAATATAACTTCACCAAAGTCTCCGAGCCCAGCCTGTACCTTAACTACTCATTCCTATGAATTCCCTCTGAAACGGATACAAAACCTTGTCCTGAATTTTTTTTATGACAGGGATTCCTTTCTTTCATTGTAATCTTTTTATTTGCTTTCATTCTCAGTTGTCCACTTTGATTTAAGGTACATCTTCCCTCTCCCCTGACAAGGCAGCATGAAGCAAGAATATCAAAGCTAAAGAGTTATTTACTTGAAAAATGCCAGCTTTGAAGATCTCTTTTCTTCCCCTTAAATGGAGTCTTTCAAAGTCCAGTGTATGCAACTCCCCATTGAGCAAAATGACTGCACTCCTCATCCAGCTGCTCTCTGGTAGTCTCTGATCCATCTGGAAGCTCAGGCAATTTATAAAGGCTGCATAATAGAGTTAACACAAAATGCCATTCCCTCAGAGTTAAAACTGCACAGGGAAGGTTCACGAAGAACAGCGGAGAGAAAAATATTTGCATGAATGTCTCTGCAGCAGTTTTCCATGCAGGATGGCCCTCCTCATTCCTAGCACCTCTGGGAGAACATCTGGCTCAGGTCTGGCTGGAATGAGAACAATCTCCTGACAGGACCACCATGAAGTCCTGTTTTTATCCCAGTTCTCCTCAACCTCTGACTGAAAATCCTCAGGTCCTTGGTTTAGGTTGCTGTTTCTTCCATCATCACTCCCCCTCCAACACACACTAACAGCTGATATTGCAACATTAAAAATAAAGGATGAAGAAACTTGGGACTCCTGGTCAGAAAAAATAAGATTTTTGAGTAAGAGGAACAGGAAATTTAAGATTCCTGTTATACAAGAAGACAGTAGCCTGTGAAATATTGCACTAAAGGCCGTGACAAATAAGGAGCAAAATCAGTCACTGAATAATTCAGGTTGGGGGAGACACTTGCAAGGCATCTGACTCAACTCCCCACCCAAAGCACAGCTCACTTCGAAGTTACATTCAGTTCTGAAACTCAAGCAGACCCACTTCTTCTGGTCCTCTCCCTGCACACCTCCAAGATTATTTGGCTCCATCCTCTTTATCCCAACCATCACCCACCTCACTTCCCCCAGGAAGTACCATCATCTCATGGCCACAGCAGCCAAAGCTGCCACCGACCCTCAGAGCCCAAACTGCTCCCTCCCTCCCCTTGAGAAATTTAGCATACACTGTTTTCTTTCCCAAGCATGGAAATCTGGGGGAGGGAAAAAGACGGCCTTGCTTTAATCCCCAAGAAACAAGAAAATCCAAGTTGAACATGTGCTGCTCGTGATTTTGGAGAGGGGGAATCTCTCAGCACCCTCCTCATTCCCCAATGTCAGAGAGTTTGCCAGGTTCCCACTCACACCAGTTGTATTTTTACATTTTTATATATTTTTTTAGAGCTGAAATTGCCTGTGTGAAGTTTTGACAGCCTTGACAACATCATGTGTCTTCCCAAAGCTTTTCCAGCACAAGCAAGAAAAAAATAACAAAAATGAAAACAGAGGATTATTTCGTGACTCACTAAGGAGCAATTTGTATGCAAGTCTGCACAGTGGTTTGGTTAACTCATCAAAATTTTACCCAAAAGAAAACTCTTAGGACTCTGACCTCCTGCTCTGCAAAAAGTAGGGAGGGTTCTTGCCTTGCTTTTGACAGCTCCCCCTTAGAAACTGAAATAATTGCCTTGCAAACAGAATTCAACCCTGGAGGATGATAAAACGCCACTGAAATTAAGAGAGATTTCTGTTTAAGATCTAATATGTGTGTTTTTTGGGACAGAGAGGTTTGCTGTCTCCTGTGCTGCTCCATTCACCTCGCAAAGGGCAGTTTGTCTGAGCACTGTCCTCTTTGGAGACACTCTGAAGCACAAAGCAAGCTCAGAGCATTAATCCTGGAACACTGGCAGTGATTTTACAGACAGGTTTTCCATGCTCAGTAACCAACTGGGTGATTTAGGATGTTCCCCATCAACACAGATCTCAGAAATACCGAAGTGCCGGGTCAAATCTCTGGCCAATGTACGACCACTGAGTCCATGACACCACCCTGAGGTAGAACCATGGAGTGGTTTGGGTTGGAAGGGACTTAAAGATCATCTCATTCCACAGGTAGGGACACCTTCCACTAGCCCAGGTTGCTCCAAGCCCTGTCCAACCTGGCCTTGGACACTTCCAGGGATGGGGCAGCCATAGCTTCTCTGGGAAACTCTGCCAGGGCCTCCCCACCCCTCACTGGGGAGAATTTCTAACCCACATTTCCCCTCTTTCAGTTTGAAATCAAGGTAAATCCATTAAATAGCAAGTCCTGGAAATGCAAATGAATCTTGCCAGATGAGTGAAAGCATTAGAAAGACAGAGAGATAGGAACCTCTCCAGGAAATAAGGAAATTAGCTGATACTAAACAGAGAATCAGGCATTTCATCAAGAACATAAAGCATCGTTCCACTTGATTCTTTTCACTTCAACTTCTATATTTAACAATACACTCAACAATTAAAAGTCTATCACTAAACAAGTCACATAAGCATACAGTATATATTCCAGATGCCTAATTCTGCTTTCAGATAGGGATCAGTAAGACTTTAGTACACTGGGCCAAAACTTTTCCAATGTATATTCCAAAAAGTTTAACCCAAACTTTCAGTGAAGGTTGAGTTTCCAGGTAAGGTCACCTTTTCAGCATAGCACAAGAGTTGATTTTCCAGAGAAAAAAAAAACCAAAGAAGGCATCTGACCTCAGTGGGAATGCATCACTGTGGAGAAACTGGAGAGAATAATTTTTGACTAACCAGCTCATCTTCTGCATGGCAAGAGCACCAGAGAGGGAAGTAAACACTGCTTGGCAAATTTACTTTCATGGGAAGGTTTCTCCAGAAGTAACTACAGAATTCTTACAGAGGATGAAGCTGAAATGGAAGCTCAGCAACTACACCTGCATCTTCCTGGACACACAGAGCTGGAGTTATCACACAGAGCAGCACGTCTCTGAACACCCTCCCCCCAGATTATCTCCCATCTGCCAAAGCCCAACTCAATGGAACGAGCTCATCCACGCAAACCAGCCCCAGGGGCAAGTAGGAATATTTGCAGCTCTCTTTTTAGGGGCAATTGGCAGATCTGATCTCACAAGCCCACTTGTATTGACACTGCCAAATCTGCCTTCAGCAAAAACTTGCCCTTCCTGACCTACAACTAGGGGAAAATTCCTGCTGTTACACAAAGGGGCTGGAGACTTTGGAAGATTACACAAAACCCAGTGAGATCATTGTTGGGATGTTTTTTGGGATGATTTACTCCCAGGTAATTGCCTGTCCAGCTGGTTACTGCAAGGACACGTGGCCCTCCCGTGAGCTGGGATGTGGTACCTGTGCCAAGCATGACTGGTTTTCCTTGCCTGCTGGATGCTGACAGGCACAGAATGACATTTTTCAGCTGGAAGGAGCAGGATTCTCTAGCACAAGTTTCTTTTGCCCACTGCAGGTTCACCTCTATTTCCAGGAATTCTAGTTTACCTCGCAGACCAGGAATACAAGTGTGCTTTTCACACCCAAAACGCCAATAGCATCCATCAGCAGCAAGCCTGAGCAGTTTAGCTGCAACCTAGGCTCTCCCAGACAATGCTTGGAAATTCTTCTCCCTAATGCACACTTAACCCTTGTCCTCACTGAAGGCAGGAAGCTGTCACATCATCTGACACCGCAGCAAAACCACAGGGATATTAATCTCAGGGTGAGCACCCCTATTTCTTACAGTTTTTAAGAGCTGGAGGGTGAAATGGGAGTTGACTGACAGCGCTTCCAGGCCTGGGATAACAGCAGTGCTGCTGTCTCATGACTGTTTCCTGACCCACATAAAGCACAGCAGTTCTAACCCCCTCCAAAACCAGCTACTGCACCATTTCACAGCTGCTGGCACAGTTCCCCCCCCTCCCCAGGCCATCTGAAGTGAGAAAAAACTTCACATGCACAGAAGTACAAGTTCTGCTCTCCCCAGTGTGAGGATTCTGGTTCTTAGTGACTGAAAACCTTCTTCTTTCTCTGGAGGGAAAAAGAAAGTAATTAATAGCTAGAGAGTCCCTGCAGATTTCTATAATAAATTAATTATTAACACACTATAAAAATGGTTATATTCCTCAGTGCTAAAGAAAGTAACCACCAGGTAAAGGAGTCTGTAAATCCCACAAATCTTGCACGACTCAGTGTGCTCAGTAATGGTCCCTCACTTCAATGAATAACACACAATAATGACTACCCTAATATCATAATTAGTTTTTTGCTACCCATCTATCTGCCACTACACAAACCTAGAAGTGAGATCTATGCATTTTTTTGACAATTACCATTTCTCTTCCTCTATTTAGAAACAAATGTAATTACTTCAACTAGAGAAGACAGAATTGCTTCTGCAGCAGAGTCAAAACACGCATCAACACTCATTTTCTGTAATTATTTCTCAAGCAGCTCTGTCTGGCATCTTTCTCAAATGAAAGGACTTTTCAAAAGGCCTTTGGCTACTTAATAAGCAGCACGCAATTATGGGCACAACCAAAGAAAAAAATTAAGGAAGAAGAAGTTCTCACCAGCCACTTAACCTTCTTTTTTGGTGTCTGCCTTTAAACACAAAATAACTTCAGAGAAGAACATGAACCTCCTCACACCCTTATGTGTGTTCCAGGAGAGACAAGTGTCATGGTTAGGATATAAATAAATCCTATCTGTATCCATGTTTCCCTTCCCAGTAATTTAATCACAGCACCTTGGAAAGAGTGTTGTGATTAACCTTAAACCTTTGAAATTCTCATTTATTAGGGTTATTGTCTAGACATAAAAAAGGCACAGCTCCCATATCCCAGGGGAGTTAACACATCACTGAGTGCTCACACTCAAACTAGTTGTAGAGTTAAACATAATTAGCGAAATCAAGTGTGTTGTGCAGCCAGAATTAAGGAGAGATGAGAGTACAACACTACAGTGGTCAAAATACAGGGAGAATTGGCACCAGAGGCCAGACAAAAAGCCCCCCAGATGCTTCTGCTGGGATTAACTCGAGCTTTGTCCCTCCTGTACTCCAAGGAACAGCAGAAGCTGAGGATCAGAGCAACAAAAAAGACAGGCAAGAGGAAACAGGCTGTTCTTGACAGCCAGATTTCTCTCTTCTCTCATCAGTCTTAAGCCAAAATAAAATGTGACATGAGTATGACAAAAGGTTATTCCCTTTCCACAAGCTTCCTAAAGAAAGGAGGCACAGGAAGTTCACACTCCCACGCAAATTCATCACCCTCTGTCACCCAAAGCCTGACAACTCTTTTTTTATGAATTAAAAAGAGGGCTATTTTAAATTCAAATAAAGTGGCACAGTTATTAAGTTATTTTTATCCTCTTCTGCACTTTCAGGACAAACTTTGAATCTCCTCACTTCTCAAATACGCGCTTTTAACGCCTGGTGGAGCACAGCACACTCCAGCTCCTCACACCACTCACCTGACTGATGCCAGAGTGATTAGTACCACAGGGCAATCCATTTAAAAAAGACGTTAAAAAACTGAGGGACTAAGAAGTGAGAACAAGTCCTACCCGAAGACAGACATATCACAAAGTGCTTGAGCAGCGAGAAAGTCTAATAAGTAAAAAAAGTAAAGAAGTAGCTTCAGGTTTAAGTAGTTTTAAACTGGGTTCACGGAGAGATTAGCATCAATTTGGCAGGGGAAAAAAATTAAACTTGTAAAGATAAATCTGGAGACTCATGGATGGCTTGCAAAACTGTGTTGAACACTTTGCCATAAATTTAAGGGATGTTCAGTGCAGTGAACAATTGTAAGATCTCCAATCTAGATTCCTAAGCAGAGCAGAAATTTGGATGTTTCAAGAACTGAAGATGAATTTTAATGACTGAAGAGAAAATTGAGATGGGAAATTGCCTTTCAAATCTTCTTCCACAGCAGTTAATGCTTCAAACCGCCACCTACTACACAAGACGAAACCTCATTTTATCTCATCCGGGGATGGCAGAACCAGTAACTGAGAACCCAGGTGAGAACCTGCGCTGCATTTTAAGTGTGAGAGTTACTGCCTGGGCCCAGGACTGAAAACCACATTTGCCACAGGTTTTATTTATATCTTTATTTTTAGAAGCTAGGCCAGGTTACTTAATTTCACTGGAACTACTTTCCCTACCCCGTGCAGGGTTAGCAAGGAAGTTGCTCTGTTTTCTAATTAGTCTTTAGTGCCTGTTCAGTATTTACTGTGAATAAATGCCACAACCTGCTGACCCTGCAGTGAGTTACAGCCAAACAGCCAGAAAAAGAACTCTTGAGTTCAATGAAGCACAAGGCAAAGGGCTAAAGATTCTCTGAACAGGCTACAGGCTGTAAAGAAAATTATCAGCAAATAAGATCAAGATGGCAATAAAAGCACCACTGCCAGATCGAAAGGACTAAGGGACTAAAGGACTAGAGGATGGGGACAGTCATTTGAGGGCATCTTTCCTTTGGCAGAGACACTCCTTGGTCTCCCCTTGCTTCTCAAGCTGCTCCTCGTGTCACTGAGTCCCTGTGGAAGGAACCACCTGAGCCACAGCACGTTGAGAGGGGCCGAGCCCTGACCCCACTGGTGTCCCCCCGGTCTGTGCCCAGCACCCAGCTGGGCCTGACCTGCTCCTTGGCCCCAGCACCCACATGGCCATCACTCACCTGGCAGAGCGAGCCAGCAATCCCTCCTAACACAGCCCAGGCTGCTGCATCTGCCTCACCAGGGCGTTCTGGTGACAAACCAGTCCCTAAGGAAGAGCCACCAGACTGAAATGCAATTTATCACCGGGTTTCTGCAGGCACCAGCAGTGACAAGTGTGTCCCGGAGCACAGAGCGTTAGTTATACCCAACGCAGAAGTTCTTAACCATTCCCGTTCCGAATGTGCCATAATATTTACTGCTACAACATCTTCCCCCATCAACCCTTTAACTGTGTCCTATGGAGTCTAATTAAAATGAAGTATTGTAACATCCAATCAACACTTGCACGCTATTGATGGAGGCCTGCAGATGGTATTAGAAGGAAAATAGCTCTTCAGTACTGATTAACATGGAAAGCTTCACAAAGTTTCTCTGTTTTCCCTGTTATACGTTAAGCTGAACATTTTGACAGCAGGAAAATTCCATTGCTTCTCCTCCACTTTAATTACATCACTAACACCGTGAACACCAACGCTTAGAATTAGGCAATAATTAGGTGGATTCCTCCTCTTTCATCTGCTACTTCAGCTTCAGCCACACTGAAAACAGTAGCAATCTTCACATTTCTTTTTCGGCTTTTAACAGAGTAGAAATAAATAAATATTTCTATATTGCCTAAATAAATTTAACTGTGATTATCTGAGGAATCAGGGAGGAGAAATGCCACTGAAGCAAACTGCAATATCTGGGGGTTGGAGGCTCTTCTCCAAATTTTAATGCAATGCCATAGCAATGATCTTAACACATTCTATGCCTCTTTCTATATTTAGAATTACAGAATCAGAGAATGGTTTGGGTTGGAAGGGACCTTAAAAATCATCCAGTTCCAGACCCTGCCATGGGCAGGGACACCTTCCACCAGCCCAGGTTGATCCAAGCCCCGTCCAACCTGGCCTTGGACACTTTCAGGGATGGGGCAGCCACAGCTTCTCTGGGCAACCTGTTCCAATGCTACACCAGCTCTCACAGGGCTGCTGTCCATGACTTATTCCCCAGTCTGTACTCACATCAATTGATCAAGGTTGTATCAGGGTGTTTGAGCCTGATATGGATCAGATTCCCCCAGCACAAACACAGAGGGTGGCAGATTGTGTGGAGCACTTTCACAGATATGTTCAGACACACACACAGAGCAGGAGCCAATTTCTTTATGCAATGTTCTGCAGAAACAAAATGTCGCCAACTTATGTTCTTATAAAAAATACATTATATGGTATCAAATAATGAGATCTTCCCCAAAGCTGCTTCTAAGCATGGGACATGACTTAGATTTATAATTGCCATACATTTTACTCAGAGATTACTTCTCTCTCCCTACAAACAGACAACTTTTTAACTTCAGATCTTCAGGCAATTTGCCCCCCAGCTATGCAGTCGTATCTAAGGAATGATATAATGGCTGAGTTATTATTTGAAAATGTTTTGTATATCACGCCACGAAGTTCCTAAAAACACTAATTATAACCCAAAGGTCTTACACAGACAACACAATTTGTAGGATGAAAAAAAACCCTATTCCATAATGCCTCATCCTCCTAGGACAATCCCTGGAACCTGAAGGCAGCAGGACTCACTACCCACTTAACACACCAGTCAAAGCAAACAGCACTCGACAGCTGAAAGCTGGGACAGCACTTAAAGGAAACAAAGATCTGAGACTGTGCTTGGAGGGGAGGAGAAGCCGAGCTCTTATTCCCACAGGATGAAGCCACAGTTCAGCTCTGTAATTCAAATACTTCTTCTTCACTAGATGAGAGATAATAAAATTTAAAAGAAAATACAGGAAACGCAAGTGAGAGATGATAATGTAAAAGCTGAGCAGCACTCCTATATCCACAGCATTCCTGACAGCCACTGCTCCTCCCCTCTCAATTAAACATTTTAATAACCCCCCAAAACCACCGTACACAAAAACCTGGCACAACATAACAAAAAGGCTGCCAAGAAGCAGTGCCTTCTGAAAGTTCATGTCAAATCTCCCCTCATAAACATGTCTGGGATGGTGCATCTTCCTCCCATGTGCCTCCTCAGCAGCGTGGGACACGTAAAGCTCTGCAGATCACACAGCCTGGCGCGGATCCAAAGGCTCCCACACTTCCCTCCAAGCACACACCACACGGCACAGAGCAAAGAAGGCTCCCTAGACAGTCTGGGACTGTATCTGAGTTGTAAGCAAAGCTAAAAATTACTGCAAGCCCTATAATTTGGAGGGTACCTTTGCAAGAACCCAGAAAGCTCAAAGGAATTGTTGTGAGCTCAGTGTGATTGGAGGAGGCCACAGCACCGCAGGTTTCCTGCGGCGGCCAAGGCGTTCCTGCTGCTCCGTGGGGATGTCTGAAAGAGACAACACATCCTCTTCCATCTCCCCTCCACTGCAGCAAGAAGAGTACAAGCAGGCAGTGAGGCAAACTTCTTTCTCAGCAGCTTTTTGAGGCCAGAGAAAGCACTTCCAGCCAGGTTCTCAGCCAAGCACAAAGCTCTGGCTCCACACATTCCATCTCCCTTGGGACTGGACATGAGGGCAAAAGGCAGCAGATCCAGCAGAGTTATTTCAGCAACCTGCCCACCACCTTAATCTGCTTGTTGTCCAAACTAGACACGCACCCACCACGCAACTAAAATGGACTCCTATTTTCCTCTTTCCTCACAAGGAGAGGAGGAGGTTTTGCCACCACAGAAGGGTTTTCCATGGTGAGGTGGAGCAATACAGCAGACAGGAGGAACATGGATGGCAGCCTGGAAGCAGGGGAGTCAATGCCTGCAGTTCTGCAATGAGTGATCTGTGACTGACACCTCCCCATGAAAGGAAAAGCAACAGGAAGGTTTAAAAACACAATAAAAACCAGACTACAGTTAGTGAGAGTCCGTGATGTACGGAGTGGGAAATGAGAAAGCTGGCTTCTGACTCTACTTCTGAGATCTTTAGGCCAGCAGTACTCTTACAAATATCACTGCAGCAAAGCAAAAAGGATATTTAAGGATAGGGTGGTCAACACAGTCTGGGCATCACTCAGCTTTGCTGCCCAGAACGTGACCACATGATTGTTGTTTCTGTGCTCTGAATACACAACAAGGTGACCTGCAGCGGTGTGTGAAGGGAGCCCAGAGCATCCCACACTGGCCTCTTGCTCTCAGGAGGGAACAGATGGAATGCTGCAGGCTACCATTTGCTACTTCAGCCTGACTCCTTTAAGGAAGACAAATTTGAAGGAAATGCTGAAGGTGACACACCATTAGTACCCTGGTCCTTTACCCTGGGGACAACTCGAGGTAGAATTTGTTTCATAAAGTCTTCAAGGCATCTGAGCTTAAAAGCATTCCTATCTGTCAACACCTTCAAGTACAGGATCAGAGGCAATGCCATTTCGTGATTCCTGTGTAAATCTCTGCACAGGCTGGAAGGTTTTGTCCTCCTGTGGTGAAGACAGGGGATTTCTGCATGTTGTTTATGAAGTCTGTAACACAGGCAGCAATTTAATCTCATCCTTCTTTTCTCATCTAATCTCTTTTCACAGTTATTTCCCTGCAGTGGGGAATACATGGTCAGACAAACACAGATGTCCAGGTAGGAATGTCTGGGGTAAGAGAGCAGCTGTTAAGATTTTCAGACAACTGAAAAGGTCCGAGCAATCCAACTGAAAGGGGTGGAAGGGGTAAAACTGACTGCACCAAGTGGGATGGTCAGTGTGGGACAGGTGCTGCTCCAAGAGGGAAATAGAGTCCTGAGGGAGGAAAAGCTGTTTTACAGGGACCAAAGGTCAAGGAGCTTTGTCATGGAATCATGGAATGGTCTGGACTGGGAGGGAACTTAAAGATCATTCTTGTTCCACCCCCTGCCATGGGCAGGGACACCTTCCACTAGCCCAGGTCGCTCCAAGCCCTGTCCAACCTGGCCTTGGACAC
>JAWMRA010000050.1:2952273-2971224 GCA_035584735.1 Pseudotriccus pelzelni | reverse complement strand
CTGCCCCATCCCTGGAAGTGTCCAAGGCCAGGTTGGACGGGGCTTGGAGCAACCTGGGCTAGTGGAAGGTGTCCCTGAGCTTTAGTGTCCCTTCCAGCCCAAACCATCCCATGATTCTCCATGACTAAGAGCATCATCCAGACACCTCCTGAACTCCGAAAGGCCTGGTGCCAGGAACACTCTACATTCCAGCTGTTGTGGAAAACACACGTACTTTACTCCTGGGCAACAGTTCCTGAGTGTTTCTACTCTACTACTGGAATATTTCCCTATTTGACTTCCTAGGCAATTTTCAAATGATGGGAAAAAAAATGGGTTCATGAATCCTTAAGAGGCAACTGGGAATACTGAAAAACTAGAGAGAAATCCTTGTCACTGTCTCGTGCGAAATAACTCCTAAAAAAAAGACAGTCTAGAAAATGTAATCTTAAAGCAGCTGGAGAAACCTCTTAAGCTATAGACTTTATATTAACAACATTCAATTTTTTTTCAATTACTTCCTTGTTCATAACAAACCCATCTGATAACCCATACAACCAAGGTGATCATGAGCTCTCATTTGCATGGGATGGGCTAGGGATGCTTTTAGACAAAAAGAGCCTCCAGTGCTGCAAGACACTGGAATACCACCAAGTCTAACAGTTCTGCGTCTGAAGTGCCACCCCGGACTCCCTTGTTTCGTTACTGTTTTGTCTTCTCACATGCACACAACATACAGCACAGGTTCTAAAAATAATATCAGAACAGACACACTTTTTTTCTTATCCTTTGGGGAATGGAGAGGTGGGATGGGAGCTGCTCTCCAAAGACATTTGCCTGACAAGCAGGATCTGTGTTTTCAAACATGATACTGCTTATTCCTCTACTAATGGGAATTGTAAGCTTTTCTCACCACGTCCCAAATGAGCAGCTGTGGACTGTGCCTGCCAAATGGATAAGGACGGTACTGGAAGGCAAGGAAACCAAATTTCAAGCTTCTCAAAACTCTTTTTAAGAAAAAAAAAAAAAAAAAAAAAAGAACAAAATGCATTTATAGAGTTTTGTACAACCAGTAAGACTGTCTGAGCAGCATCCTCGGGCACCCCTTTCCAGTTCTGCACCACAGCAACGAGCAGGCTGAGCTCTGAATGTGGGTGTTTATACTGGCAGTGTTTATCAGCACGCTTCTACCACTGCCACAAATGCAGCAGGTGAATTTTGTTTTCCAGTGATTGCCCAAACTTCCTGTTATTGCACAAAAAAAACACCCGACACGTGGATTTTACAGTATTTAACGAGATGATTTCACTGTGCTGACACTGCACTGATAGTTTTTTTCTAAAGGAAAGACACACAGATCTGTCTCACAGTGATATAAACAGCCTGACAGCACATGGCACGTGCCAACAGCGCTGAAAGGCTCTGCCAGAGCATCAGTAAAATCGTTCATTAATTCACCTGGACAGGTAAATTGCAGCCGTGAATGATGTGGTCTGTGCCTAAAGAAAAGTGCCCAGAACCAATTCTGATGTGAACAATCCTGAATGTTTAATTAAAGCCAAAATCCAGAAAAGCGAGGGAAGAGGAATATTGAGGATTTCTACAGCCTGTGGAACAAGGGCTATGATTTCACAGCTTTCTACATTTCAGAGGTGCAAAAGCTTTTTCTGTTAGTTTTTGCATCCCATTATGAAACAGGGCAGTTCCAGCAAGAAAACTCCACCCTGCCACACCTCTAATCTGTTCCCATACAGGTCTCTTCCTGCCCCTGTTGAGATCAACACCATGTCCACCCTCCCGAGCCATCAGCCATGGAATGTTTATGTGTTTAGTAATCAAGGTACCGTTTCAGCTCATGGCAGTTTGGGTACCCACCTGAAGAGCTGGGACATCAGAGCACCAAATGCTGCTTTAGACCCAGTTGTGCTGTGGATGGCCACATTTAATGGCAGCACTCTCCATCTGATGCTTCTCCCCAACACAGATTCATTAACAGAGCTCTCTGAAACAGAATTCTCATGTGCCACAGCATGCAATGTGCTTTTTTCCCTTTTGCTTTTCCCTTAAGAGCTGGTGCTTCTGTCTCCAGGGGACTCACCACACGTTTCACGTACAAGGAGTGAGGGAGAAAACAAAAACGAGCCAGAAAAGATGTGAAAGAACTGAATAAAGTGGTCCAAGAATCAGCACAACAGCAATGAGAAACGAGATGAGCAGATCCCAGGGGACAGCAATCAATAGCACCAAAGAAAGGCAATGCAGCAAGAGACTTGGTATTTGAAAGGATACTCATCTTCTAACATCCCCAAAGCCTCACATTCAAACAGCCTATTCCCTTTGTATCTCACAACAGCACAGGTGTAGTCTTTATATACGAGGGCAGAACTTGCTGCAGCCTGATGAAAATGAAGAGCACATACTCCCTGTGGATTATCCCCCTGAGCAGCAGGGGAAATGCTCCTTGGTGATTTGAACACAGATGTTCTCACTGAAGCAACCGGGTTTAAAGAGAAGAACACAGCAATGCTTACAGGAGTTCCTGTACCAGGAGAAAATCTCTTAACCATTTCCTAATAGCACTGCAGCCACGGAATCACAGAATCCCAGAATCAACTAGGTTGGAAAAGACCTCTCAGATCATCGAGTCCAACCACGCAAAGCAGCTGGCACAAACCCTGGCTGAAGGAAGTTCACCTGCACCAGTTGTCATCTTATCAAACAAATATTTCCTAATTCCCAACATTTCCAGGAAGAGCTGGCACAGCTTCACTGCCTCCTGCCAACCCTTCCAATGGTGTTAACAGGCTGAAGGAGAGGGGCACCAGACACCAAGTGGGAATTACAGCCGAGCGCTATTTCATTAGCATTTCACACTATTTGTGCCTCAGAAGCTTAGCCTGAATCCCACCAGAGCCTCCGAGGATGCTTTCATTCCCTAATAAAGAAGAAAATAGCATCGGATTAGTTGAACAGTATCTCATTTCCCAGCGTAAATTAAGTGAATTAGATGGAAGAGTCTGTGCTCTAATTGTAAAGCTTATTACAAGAACTCACAGAGATTAGAACTGAATGCTTCTCTTTGAGCCATCATTTGCACTGTAACACAGTTAAAAAAGGTGACTATAGACTCTCCCAGGGCTCAGCACTGATGTGTAGGAATCTCCAGTGTTGCAGCAAAACACATTCCTTGTGCATCCAGAGTGCCAGAAGGCAACCTTTCCCACATGGATGGGAGCACTACCCTCCACAGTGCCCAGGCAGGCTCTGTAGGTAATCTCCAAGAATGACAAGCTCCCCAGGGCTGGAATCATGGACAATTAACTCACAGTTTTAAAGTGCATGTAATTTTATGAGTTTTTCAACTGCAAAACAGCTTCAAAAAACGCATCAGGAGGAAGAGCAGAACATGCTTCCTGTAGCTTATGGAATGTCAGAAAGAGACCTTTCATGGACCAAAGAGGCCCAACACAAGGACTTTTCTGCATCCACGAGCTGATTAAAAACAATCTGACTTCTACTTTGTAGGTTTTGTATGTTCTACTCTGTACTAATTATCTCAGGTTCCCTTTTGTAGTCAAAGGAGAGAAATGGGCTCGTCCTGAGGTACATTTCTAAGATAAAATTAATCCCTCCATCTTTTGACTGCTATTAAAATATAAGTGAGATGCATTTAACCTCCTCTGCTCTTATGTTCTCAGCACATGGCCTTCAGTGTGAAATTCAGTCAGGAACTGCATCAGTCAGTCTATTAAGGGGGAAGCCAAGAAATAATACTGAGCACCTGCAAGCCCCTTGAATTTTCTCTGAATATCCTCATCCAGGGCAGCAGAACTCAGGTGCTGCAGTCTAAAAGCACCCCATGAAGATAAATGATGATTCTTTTCTCTGGAAAAGATGAGCACAACTCCCTTTCCTTTTATATATTCAGCCAGAGCGGGCACTGGTGACAGTGATGCTCTTTGATTTAATAATTCAGTACTTAAAGTGCTTGTCAAAGAAAGAATTTCATTCTCTTACTAAGACTGCTCTGAGGCTGGAGCATCTTGGTCCCACCTGTTGAGATTGTGCCACACACAGGGAAAAGGTCCAGGTTTCACTTGAATAAAATACCAGGAAAAATAAGAAGACCATGATTTTCTCTATCCAGCATCTGACTGCTCCATTTTGATCCACCAGAATCACGTTCAGTGTGCTTGAACCAAGTCCTGTTCTCCAAACTCAGCCTTGATACATTTTCCTCCTGGAACAATTAGTCATTTTTAATTTTTGCCACTTCCCTCATTTCTTGGACTTGACAGGCACATCAGGTGTGTGTGGAGTATAATATTTTATATTAACCTTGAAATGACCCATGAAGAAGAACAAGTCTGTGTTTGACATAAGAACATATCTGAATACAGTATGAGAACTAAGGGATATGAAAACACAGGAGCTTTCAAGAACCTCTGGTCAAAACAGTGATTTCTCCACTAGAAATTATTGCAACTTCACATTCATCACCTTCTGAACCTGTGTCTGAGTTCTCTTTCCCCCAGGGGAGAAATCCCAGGGTTACTATAATCTTTTCCTATTTCCAATCCCCACCTCTTCCTTTAGCACCCAGTTCTCTCACACTACAATGTGAAAAATCAGTCTATGGGAGGTTGCTCTTCCTTATGGCTCCACCAAGGCTTTACAAAGACATGGAAAACTTCACCCACACCCCACCAACACGAAGGGCCTCTCCACCAGGCAGCACCCAAGGGCAGCTTTAGCTCTCTCTCATGTTTCTGACTCCATGGACTGTTTGAGCTCATACATCACATGTTATTAAATCTGTTTCAGCTTTCTGCATGAACAAGCTGCTGATGTCCCACAGGGACTGAAAATGTAAACTCAACAAGCACCAGAAAAAAAAAAAAAAAAGAAAAGTAGAAAGGCAGGGAATAAACACATAAACTATGAAACATGTAATTTCAGGTCAACTCAAGTTCAAGCAGCTTCCTCAGTTGCTATGCTACCAGCGATGGTGGTGGGCAAGGATGGAGGCAAAAGGATTTTACAGCTTCATCTCTAGTGGCTATTTAGCAACTTTTGCTCTCTGGCACATCTCCGTGTGCAGGATGAAGGATTGCTGGTCTCTAAGCTGCTGAAATGGCAAGTGACTGGAGGTATTGACTACCAGGAGGCAGCACAGAATGGTTTGTCTGGATTGATTAAGTGCCTTAATCCATAAGAACCTGCTAGGATTGCAGGAAAAGCCTGAGGCAGGATTCTTCGTTTCATTTAAAGGAAAAGTGGGGAAGCAAACATCCTCAGTGCCCTCTCCCTTCCCTGGCCAGCACCTGGGGGCGTGCAGAACAGAGGAGGAGCAGTGAGGAGAACTGAGGAACAGCCAGGCTGGAGTTTAAACCTGACAGAGCAACACGGCCGTGATTTACAGACTCAGCCATGTCCAGTGCCACTGACACTGATCTCTCAAACACCTGTACCCCAGAGCTTAAAGAGGGAGCACACTGGTGTGTGCACTTGAAGGAACTGCCCACAGCTCATCCTCATGATGTTCTGGTGAAGGAAGTCTGAGTATGTTGTTTTATAACTGGAAGTAATGATTAATGGATGGCTGGGGGGGCAGAGACTGAATGTAGACTTGTGCTCCAGCCTACAGACTTCACAACCTCCTCCAAAGAAGTGTATGCCAGGCTTGACATACAAATGTAGGGTTTTCAGTCCACAAAAAGAAAAATGTTCTCGTTCCACCATTTATTTTCCCGTGACAGATCAGTGAAAAACACTGATCACAGCTGAGCATGAGGAGGCAAGTCAAATCTGACTTAAAGAGGAGCTGATGCTGGAATAGTGGATTGCAAACGTGCCAACAGGGATCCTGGGGAGCCACCACGGTGGAGAAAACCCCTGAGGAACCTTCAACCAACGTACCTCTATCACCTGAGACAGCATCTGACAAACTGTCTGGGCAACCAAGGCTCCGAGTGGGTGGTCACTTGAGAGCACGTTTGCTTGACAGTAATCTGAGCAAGAATCTGATCTCAGCATTCATATGAAGCTTGGATGAAGCAGAAATGACTGAGTCCCAAAGGAACTTTGTAGAATACTCATTTTGGGACGTCATTCTTTCTGTCTTAACTGACTGAAATTACAGACTTCATTCGAATTTCCAAGTTTTCTCCCTTTTCTTCTTTCCCTGGGGTAAGCACAGATGTACACCCTGGGAAACCTGAACAAACTCATTGAATAACTGGATATCAATGATATTTAAATATTCCTCATGCAGATTCCCAAACATTCACGGCAATAACACCTGCAGAAATTGTCCTATGGTTTTACACCTGAAGTAGCACAAATCCAACACAAGGATTAATCATCCTTCCACTTTTATTAACCACAAAGTGTGAGAAAGAGCCAAGTTGCTGCCAATAACTGTTCTGCTGCCACTAAGGCCATGCTGCTTATACAGCTGTAGGAGCAACTTGATAATTTATTACAAAACCTGGATGGTGGGTCTTTGCTTGTGGCGGCAAATTAAAAAAATCAATGTCCAGCAAGCTCAGCACCAGTAAGAACAACTTCAAGTTCCATGGCAGTTTCCAGAACACAAAGGGATCTCTTCCACCTCTAAATCATAAGGCAGTCTCTCTATCTAATATAAAATATGCACAGGGGAAGAAAGGCTGCCTGATACACGGAGATGTACCCCCGAAACTCACTGTTTGCATTAATACTTCTGTATTTTGACTGTTTTTTCCTGAGAAAAGGAACAACCTTCCCACTTCTGAATGTCCTTGCAAGAATATGTGACAAGCAATCCTACTAACCCTAAAGACCTGAAGGCCATCAGAGATACAGGATTTTACAGTTTTACTGCCTTTTCATAAGTCTCCCAGTATTCCCAAGCATGTCTGCAGTTAGTTAAGGAATTCTTTTTGTTACATCCCTACTCACTGCTGTGTTGTCCCTGAGACAGTTAAAACCCCAAGATACACTAGCAGGTAAATCTTGGAACTCGTTAAGGATTTGCAAGAGCTGCACCATGGCTTATGGAGTTTAGATTACAGGGATGCAGGGATTTTTAATGGGTCCTCTATCTGAAAACCAGTGTTAATTCAACTTGGGTCCTGCACAGCCAGGATCCACCTGCGTTTGGGGTTATGCTGATTTCCCATTATACCAAATTTTAGGCATACCCACCAAGACCTCAAAGTCCTTGAAAGAAAAACCCTGTTATAAAACACATGTTCCAATAGTAGAAATGGTAGGTTGAAAGGCTGTATAAGGGAGGTGGAAGACAGGTATTTCCTGGGCTGCAAATCTCCTAAAGCACAACCTGCAGATGTCCAGGCAATACCTGCACCCATGACCAAGCAGACTGCTGGGAGTTTCCTCACTGAAGCAAACGTTTCTGTCCAGAGTTTTCTGCTCACAGTATATTATCACCCCCCCCAATCAATGCAAATTGAACCTGGGTTTTCCTGAGAAGGTGCAGATTCAATTTGGATTTACTGATTTAATCAGCTGAGAGTTCCTGACAGAGTCTGCTCCCCTACAGGCACACATTGACTCAGCTCCTGAGATTCTGCATGTGCTGCAAGAGCTAAAAACAGGGGGAGAAAACAGGATGGTAAATCTACTAGGAGACGAGGGAAGCTCTTCTTAACATCATTAATAACAGTCCAAAGCTCATACTGATGGATCCTTTCAGGATGATGCACACTGGTACCCAAGCTTTGATCTGCCACTTTCTAATCCCAGTATTCCCTAAGTACAGCTCCCAACAGATCAAGGACCACCAAGAAACAGCAACACACTCTGGTTTTCTGGTTGAATCAAGGACACCAGGCTACGTGAGCACCAGGCCAGAGGTGATGAAGCACTTCACTGCAGCAGAGTGGGACTGGAGGTCACTGCCGAGGGAGAGAAGTGGATTCCACGTGTTTATGCAAGACAGGCTGCGGTCTTTGTGCATTATCAGCCTGTTACCAAGTACTCTGCAGTCGTAACAACAAAACTGAGAGATGCCAATTACCATAATAGCGAGCACATAATTAGCAGCAGCCTGAACAACAACTTGTCATCCCGCAAAACTGAAGAATCAGCAGCCGAAATGCAAAGTGACCGGCACAGGAGTGGGCACAAAAAGTTTTCTTCCTACATCAGAGCCTCAAATCACAATTTGGAAAAATTATTTTTCTTCTTTGTGAGGAATGTTTATTGCTTTATACAGGGACTGTTCTCCTTCACTCAGTAGAGAAGATATTATGTTCAATTCCATTATTCTGGGACTTGAAGCGCTGATGGATAAAGAAGATCAGCAAGGAGGTGCCACAGAGTTTGGAAATCTAAGTTTGGAACTCTAGAGCTGCATCTTTCATGTTGAAGCGAAATATCAGAGGTTGATTATGCATTTGCTACATACATAAAATGGAGCTGGAACACATAAGGGCTTTTCTTCCCATTATTTTGTATATGTGGAATTCCTGCTGATGCAGATCAAAGCAAAATTTTAAGCAGAGGAGTTACTGTATAAGCTGTCGCATAAATCATCAGGAATGTCTGTTAGTGATTTTATCACTACATAATTATCAAACTGGGGTCAAAATTGCCCCTTCGTGCTGTCAGTAATCCCTGTCGGGTACCTGGGGAAACATTCAACTCCTCCACGTCTCAACATGAAACAGGATTGCAGTGTTTCACTGGAACAAAGCAGCTGTAGGAAGAACAGCAACACAAACCTCTAGAACAGTCTTGTTCAACTGACCGGAAGGACCTGACCTGAGTAAGCACAGAAAAGAATTCAGCTCTTCCAGTCCTCTTCCATTGCTTTCCTGTCTTTACAAGCAGAAACCTACACTGTCCAAATAAAATCCCCTGAAGAGATCTTTCTTCAGGGCCACAAAAAACCCCACATCTGTTGCTCAAACTTGTAAATTTACATTGGCTTGGAGCCCAAACACAAAACACTGGAAGTGAATTGTTGGACATGATCACCTAGAGAAAAAATATTAAAGGTCAAATCTCACCCAAAATACTTGCACCAGGGAATTCTATTGCTTCCTAAGGCTATTTAACCCAAATTGTTTCGCTCCAAAGCAAATTCTTGTTGCTTGACTCAGAGTTCCCCTTTCCAAGGCATCCTTAAAAACAGTACAGCATCTCTGGAGTTGAGAGCAGGCAGGTACAGATCGTGGTGCAGTGCTTGGCTTTGGTGAACAGCTTTGTTAACCATTCATCAGCTTAGCTCCTTGTAGATTTGCTTAATTATTTAAGAAATACAAAGTTGATTTGGCTCTGGGCCCAATTCTCCTCTAGTTTATGCTGGTGCAAGTCCAAAATAAACGGAGGTACCACTGTGATGCAAATAAGCCAAGTTCCTGCTCTTTTGTTCCTCAGTAATCTGAAATGAAGATTCCTTATCCTTCCCAGGCAAGCTGAGAGGAACCAGCACCAGAGGGAACTATTTTCTAGCAGAATCTGCACTGTGCCTGCTCTGAACCCATTTGTTGCTTAGTAGGACCCTGGCACAGCTCCACAGTCCAACAAATACAATTAAAAATGACTTGATGAATTTAGTCTATTGCACAGGTGGCTGTAACCAGTCTGGAGGGAAGAACACTGTATGCCAGCTTGAAATACTTGATGCTTTCTAGAACTGTTTAAACAACAATAGGTTCTCTGGACCTGAGCACAGATGCATTTCAGGCACCCCAATTCCATTAATTGATGGCTGCCAAAAACTCTGCAAATGCCAGGAGCAAAAAGCAGGAGCGAGGGAAAAAGTACCTTCCACGACACAAATATTTAATTAGGTCTTGGGGCACTGGGAACTGGGGGATGAGGAAGGAGTCAGTCAGGAAAGGGCACTGCTCAGCGAGCACAGTTGTTGCAGGCAGCAGAGTGAGCCTGTCTCCCAGGGTCTGGCTGGGATCCCTAACAAATCCAGGGAAGCGCAGAGCCAGCAGCTCACAGTCAAAACAGGCAGTGCCAACTGGATAAAAAGTGACTGGAGACCAAAAAAAAAGTGTTGGGGAGCTTGTCAGACTGACAGGCACACGCTGATGATACCCAGAGCTGCCTCTCCGAGGCACAGAGGTACAATAGTAGGGTTTTAAATAGAGTTGTCTGATGGTGGTTTGTGATAAGATTACACAAACCCCTGATTTTGAGAAGTGTGCAGTAATTTCATAAAAGGGAAGAGCTGAGCTAAACCCACCTGGACCTTCTGAGTAGCTACGGTTGCTTCATGCACAGGTATTCTGCTCCCTAAGCAAAACATTACAGGATTTCATTTCCAGCAGACTTAAAGGGATGGAATAACCAGAAAAGGGCACACTGGGAATGATGGAACAGATATAGAACCAGCCCCAAAGCTGTACCAAAACCCTCTGAAATCTGAAACTTTATTACCAGCATTCTTGATTATTAAATGTGAGACAAGGAAAGCGGCAGTAACAAATCTGCTGCTTTCATCTAACAAAACCTATTTCAAAAGTTCTCCAGGAGAAGGCACCGGCTCTTGAATACTTTATATTATAGGTACACGTTCAACTCTGCTGCTGATCTTGACAGCTGCACTTTAATTTGTGTAACTCTTATTGGAATTTGAGTAAAATATGGAATACAGAGAATCTGCAAAGCGATTTAGAGCCATTACATCCACATCTGCCACCAGCTGCCAGTTCGAATGAGATCTGCACACAACTGGCAGGCACCCACTTCACTGGTAATGAAACCCATGGCTGTGCTTCCTTGGGATCTACCAATATTCACTGTATAAAAGCAAGCTGCCCTGAAACATGGACAGGAAAATTGAGATCAATTCACACAGAATGCACGAGCTTCAGTGCAAAGAAAACAGTGGTCCACTTATCCTGATATTATTGTAAATGCCTCAGCTTTATCTGAGAATGTAAATCACCCCTCTGTGTGAATTCAAAAACTTCTCAATGATACAAAGGCAAGTTATAAGTTAGAATTAAGAGGATGTATGTTACAGGGAATAACAAGTGATTCACATATACTTTTTGCTTTTTATAGTGTTCTTGGGAGCTCGTTTGGAATTTACTGTGCATGGAAATGCCAAATGAATTTCAAGTACTGCCTTAGCTGCCAATCCATTACACCATCCCTTGCAATTTTAACTTGCAGCTCCTGACTGCCTGTGGCACCAGCTTTGGATTCCAGTCCTTACATTTAGAAGGTCTTGTTATCCTGTGGAAAGCACCGTATTAACATTTCATCCCACCTCCCAAATAAGGGGGGCTCACAGTGGAACATTTCCCGAGGTTTTATAATGGAGACACGAACACACGGGAGGCTACAAATGAGCTCTGTTCCACAGCAGTGGGTTTCAATATCAAAATTACTTTTACAGACAGTTATTAAGTTTAATCATGAGTTTCAAGTCCTTCTTTATGAGACATTACCACAGCAGGCAGGAGCAGACAAAAAAAGGGGACACTGCTGCCTGTTCCATCTTACTCATTGGTAAAGCCTCACATTCCAGAGGGTGAACAGGAACAACCGGAAGGTCAGCGGGCAATGTCTCCTGCCACCCCTGCTGCAGGGGAAGCACTTCTTTTGCTGGGAAATCCAGCACAATGAATCTGTAAGAGCTGTAGGAGTAGCCAGACACCCTCCAGTAGTTCATGGTCCTGAGAGGCAGGAACAATAATTGAGTAGGATCATAACCCCAGGTGTCAGGGAAGAAGACTTCGGCCTGTTTGAGGTTCTGCCCGGAAGTATCCCACAGGTCCTGGAGAGAAGAGTGGTCCAGGAAAACTGGCTGATTCCCAACGAGCACCTTGTCAAAGCTCAACATGAACTGGCAAGCTGCTCGTGCAGCGATTACCACGGACAGCTGAGAATTAGTGGAACTGGTTCCAGGGCTGTGCAGAGTACAACCAACTCCAAAGTTCAAGGAGATGTACCCCCCCAGCAGCCTGAACCAGCTCAGGACTGGGGAAAACACTGTACCTAGTGAAGCCAGAGAGGGCTCAAAGCAGGTCCAGTGAGATGCTGGCGGTTCCACAAGCAGACTGACAATTCTGTGCTTGCAGAATACTTTTCTTCAGCAGAAAGCCAATATTTCCCTAATGGTTTTGTGTGCATGTTCCTCACAATTACTGCTATAATTTACACTTTTATGTTTAAGCCTGTTTTCACTGCAGGCATAAACAAGGTTTTGATTTTTAAAGATGGGTCTGTAACAGCTGCCAAAAGGAACGCACAAAAACTAAGAGCAGGTCTCCAGCTTCTTGAAAATATATTAATAAAAAAAGATAAAAACCAACCAACCAAACCAATTTCTCTACATGATTCAACACAAGGAAGCAAAAATATTCTGAAGAATTAAAAGTAGATCGTGGTATGGTTTGTCCTCCCAACATAAGGGATGCAAAGGCTTTCACTGAGCTTTAATTGTGTGAAGACAGCAGGCAAGGTAACAGATCATGGAGAAAGCAGCACACACAGGGCACAGGCCCACAGGTATCCCAAGCTGTGCCTGTGCTATGTGGCCAGACTAAGATCCACAAGTTGATATCCACAATTAGCTAAACTGACCCACACGGCCTTTTCAAGTATGTTTTAAGTGCCTTTTACTTGAATCATGTGTTACAAACCCCTTCATTTCTTTGATTCATTAAGTTCAATGCCTCCTTCACACGTTCAGTAACAGCAGTATCTGCCTCTTCAATCGGCAGAATCCCTCAAGAGGCCCAAGGTAACCACAGCAAAGAAGCACCGGCACATGAAAGGGGAGATTTCAAAAACTTCATCTGATTCAATTAATTACTCAGCTGGGTTAATTTACCACTGAATTGGACCCAGTTCTTGTCCTCAGAAGTCACAGCGCAGATTTCTGTACTCTAAGCCTGTGAAACAACGTTTTCTAATCAAAAGACACAGCTCTGAAATTCTAGACACCTTTTACCTTCTCGGGACAACAAGCTCCTGCAGCTGAGCTAAGGCAGAGAAGGAAGGAGAAGAGAGAGAAAGAACAAAAGAAAAAGAGAGAGAGAGAGAGAGAGAAAGAGAGAGAGAGAGAAAGAGAGAGAGAGAGACAGAGAGAGAGAGAGACAGAGAGAGAGAGAGAAAGAGAGAGAGAGAGACAGAGAGAGAGAGAGAGAGAAAGAGAGAGAGAGAGAGAGACAGAGAGAGAGAGAGAGAGAAAGAGAGAGAGAGAGAGAGACAGAGAGAGAGAGAGAGAGAAAGAGAGAGAGAGAGAGAGAAAGAGAGAGAGAGAGAGAGAAAGAGAGAGAGAAAGAGAAAGAGAGAAACCAATCTCTCCACGTTCCCCTCAAAAAACGGTTCTGAGCCAGAATATCTTGTAGTCTGCAAAGAACCGTTTGCACTTGACGTGTAAGAAATAAAATTACTGGAACAAACTGCTAAAAGTAGCAAAATGGTTGGCATCCTAAAAATTTATTTTTTTAAACCCAAAACATTTGTTAAATGCTCCAGCCTTTTATTACCTGGGTCATGGTCACACCATTCAGTACCATGCTCTCTTGACGCAACGTTAAAATCATGGCCTACATTTACTTTTAGCACAGAGAGCAGGAAAGAAAACAATAGTTATGATAAAAGCACATGTGAAAAATCTCACAAGAGTCTGTATTTTTAATCACAGCTGTAGTTCCTGGAATTGCACTAATGTTGTCCTTAAATATGCTTTAAAGTGAGAATTTAGTTTTCCTGGCAAAACAGAGAGAAAAATTGAATAGAAAAAAATTGAATATTAAGACCTGAAAGATTAGAATGCAAATGAAGATAATCCATTCCTAAATTTTTACCAGTGGGCATGAATAAAACCATAGAAATTGTTTGCTAAGGAGCATATACTTATGTCTATGATATTTCCCTGTTTGCCATGGCTATGTTTTACTCCACAGAAACCCTGTGTACCATGTGGCAGGCAAAAGTCAGAGTCACCAGACAATTCAGCTGAGAAACTTGGCACAAAAGCCTTGTATGTCAGCACAACATTTAGCAAGTTTTTCAAAATGTTCCGAGTCTCTCAAAACAGTTCCTTTTCCACATGGATAAGTAAGGTTTCAAATAAACACTACAAGTCAGCTCTTCAAGAATTTGTTCTCCAGTTTCACAAAGATTTAAAGCAACAGATCACTCAAAATAGACCTGAAAGTAACATAAAGCCATAGAGATCTTCTTTAATGCAATAGCTTTGGAAAGACAGAGTATAAATTATAAATTAGCAGATGGCCACCAATACAAATAGTAATAGCAGAATTCAGTACACCCAAGAGTACTTTGATTTTGGAACTGCAGGAAAGAAATAAACACAGGCTTTGTGGGGGACAGGATGAACTTACTGCTATTTTCCACTATTTTTGTGATATCTCACAGAAGAACAAATATGAACACTGCTCCTCTTATTAGACAAGGGAACAAACATATTGTAAGTTTATCACAGCAACTTTTCCCAAGAATAAATTCAAAAGCTATTGTACTCTATTTTCCGCAAGCAGATTTTTGTATATCACAAGACTAACAGAAAAACTGATCATCTGGAAAATATTGAGATTTTTGTTGTAACATACTATCAGAGGGAAAAAAAAATCTAAAACTAAAAAGTGTTACCTTCACGTTGCATGATGACAGTGCAGGATATATTGGAAAAAAAGCCAACATACAAGTCCCATGAAAGACCTTGTTTTTAAAGTCTATAAAGATACTTCAGTTTAAGCCAAATAAACTGAAAACAATTGCAATTCTGTTTTAAGAACGTGAGCGATACTGTTTGAGGAGTTACAAACCTCAGTGTCCATACAGATCCATAAGGGATGGTAACAATTTTTTAACTATTTCCTAAATGTATTACACAGCAACAGAAAGAGCACAGTAAAGTTGGTTCTCAATGTTAACTCTGTGCAACAAATCTGAATGATTGCCCTTGTTCTCAATGCCTCAAATTTTGTCTCTCTTTAACTGGATTTCAAGACATGGAAGTTAATACTTGAAATCACTTTGAAAAGCAATGAGAAATGCAATCATGGACTATACTTGGCAATCAAAACTTCAGATCCTTTGCTGGGAGTTTTTTAAACACAAAATACAGTTATGACTCTAACACACTTACGTATCCACACAGGCTCACATATATACCAAAAGTGCAAAGACAGCCACCAGTCCTACCATTTAACAATCAACACAGTTCAGTTGACAGTCCAGTTTTATTGTCCATTCCAGAATACATGCAATGTTACTGCTCACATCAGTGTGCTTGTCCGTATCAGAGTCACTTCTAAGCAAATCCATTTCTACTCAGGCAAGTGCGCACCTGCAGCTTACGCATTTCACTCTCACAGCAGAAACCAGACCTTGCCTGTGCATCACAGGTAACTTAAAATTACTACATAATGGAACATTACAAACTATTCAGCAAAGTTAAGTGAGTTCAGATGAAACAAGGTGGATATCAAACACTTCGGGTTTCACTTGCAACACACAGGAAAGTTATACAGACATCTATGTGTAAGTTCTCTGAAGCACATTTTACAATGTGTAAGAATATAAAGTGCATACACCACCACCACCACTCCCAACACACACTTATATACACACCACAACGAAAGACAAGGTAAGGCAACATTACTTCAAGCACACATCAGGATTAAAACAGAAAAAAAAAGCAAAAAAGACCACAAATTATTAGCCATGGATGGTCAACAGCAAGAGAAAAAGAATTATTAGAAATGTCTTTAAATACTTTCTTTTTTGGATTGCATATCACATTATCATAATTTGTCATGAAAATTATTGAATTAAATAACAGTTACAGTCCCTTGACTACATCACGTGAGTATTAGAAAAACCAGAGTTGCAAAAATAACTTCACAGACATGCAATGCCCACTTTCTACCTGTCTTAACACAACCAGCTGTGGAACAAGAATGGCTGGATGTCACATGCATTTTAGTCTGAACATGTACGTATGCAAATACAGAACCATTCCCTCCTAGAAGCTTTCAAATAAACATTGGAGAATATAATAGTGGCACAAGTGAAACATTAAAACCCACAAGTTGATTATCTTACAGAAGTCTCTAACACTGGAAAAAATAAACTTAAGGACAAGGTGAAAGATAAAATAAGATGGCTTTCATGAATTAATTGAACTTCACCCAGAAAGCAAGTTGTACCAAGGCCCTGTACTGCATATAATCTAAACTGGCTTTTTGTGTGAGATAGCTAAAATGTTGCAAATTTTCACAGATGCAAAGAAAACAATGTTGACTTTGCAGAGGCTGCTAGTGTACCAGACTCTTTTCTGACAGCATATAAACACAAAAAATCAAGCACAAAATTAATGTAATCAACTTGGTGGGAAAGTTTTCTAAAGCATTCCAAACAGATCAGGGCACTAAAGTAGGAAACGAGAAGAAATATCACAGCAAATCACCTCGGGTAAGTGATTCCCATGGAAGCAAAGGCACCAAGTCTACAAATAATTTGATGATACAGTAGGGGGATTTTTGCCTTCACCTTTACAAAAAACCGGTTCTCAGAGCAGCTGAATTCTGCAAACTGTGAATGTTTGAGAATAAAGTCACTTCTGCTTTAAGCTTGTGATATGTCATACACAGTTCTACAGCTAACACTGAAAAATAACCTGCATTTTATAAATTGATTAAATAAATAAATCTTAGCTATCAAATTAGCAGACATACTTCACACCCAAAGACCGAAGGCTAGAACACCACAGGTGGGAAATCAAGAGATCTTTTTCACATATTTAATTATAACTTCTACAATGACTGAAGACAACCATAATTTTTTAAAACTCAACTACAATAGGTATTTGGTGTCTCTCTTGGGGATTTGTTGCTAATATTTTCATGAGAGCCACTAACAAATACACCATTCATATAACAGGAAACAGGAACAGAAAATATTCTCCTGGTGCAGATTTCCTTTTCAATTTCAAACCACGGATTTTAAATGATGAAACAGTGTGCATCACAGAAGAAGAGGCAGTGATGAAATGAACTGACTTGGCAAATCCAGTATTGTAATCTGATAATTAGATAGCAATAAATCTCTAGTTTTTCCTCAGTCATATACAGTTTGCCACTTAAGCATCACTTTTTCACTGAGAAGTCTTACAACTTTTCAGACATGTTTTAGAAAAAATGGAGAACACTTTGGCCTTAAACAAAATATATTATTGTTCCCCCTTACCTTGAATTTTTTTTGCATTTTCTACGTTTTCCTGTCCTGTGTGCAATTACTTAGATTGCTGGAGCAAAGATTATCAGAGGAAGTGAGGAAACTAGCTCGAAATTTTGAGCTGTATTTTTAATAAATTACATTTATTCAGAAAAGACCCAAAACCAGACTACTAACAATTTAAGATTCTGCCTTAGGAAGCAGAGCTGTACATTTAGTCTGATTTATTATGATTGTCAGCAAAACCAGTTACCATTGCTACAAAACAGTGGGGCAATGATGTGATGATATAAATGCCAGTAGCAAACATAACAAAGCTTTCAGAAGCAAACTTTTGTGATAGCAGCTTGAACAGCTACTTATGAATTATAAATGACTGAGAATATCACTAAGTTAATGGACACTGTAATACAGGAAGCTCAGGACTATGAAAATTTGTCACTCAGAAAAATTTTAAGCGGAGGGGAAAAGAAAACAAAACACAACATAAAACCAAAACAACAATCAACCAAGCAAACAAAATCCCCCAAAAAACCCAACCAAAAAACCCACCACCACCAAAAAAACCCCACCACCACACACACAAAAAACCCCCCTACCAAAAAACCCCAAACAAACAAAAAACCCCCACAAAACCCTAAATACCCAAAAAATACCCAACCTACTCTGGACTATCCAGACTAACTCTACTACATTATTATTCAACAGTTTAAATTTTCCTATTATACAGTAATTTCAAGTTGTCCAATGGTATTGGAGCAGTTAAGACATGTGATTCCAAAAAGCAAACTCTGAACTGACCTATACAGTCTCGACAAGCAGCTGGAATCAATGAAGACAAGTTTGGTACCAGTAAATTGAGTTCTACTGCCAAAGACAGAAAACAGAAATGGAAAACATGTGAGACAGCAAGAATAATAATCAGTAAGCAGTCCAGCTACACTCATTTAATAAACCAGTTTAATCTTGTTTCATCGGTGTTGTACCCAAACTGTTCACTCACATAACAGAAGATGGCAACTACTCCAAAGACTGCAAAGAAAATAGTTCAAGAGAGAAAATTTATTAGTAACAACGACAACATAGTTGTCAGAGCAAGAAAAGTACTTTATAAAATGCACTTACAGCCCCAGCTTTAAAGGTTAGCTATGTTCAGTGTTATGTAATGAGTGAAACATCTGCTGCCCTGGAAACATTCTTTGTTAGAGAACTCTTTCTGTAATTGGAAACTCCTTTGGAAAAAAGCCAAATATAGTAGCCCAAAACAAAAACAAAACAGTGAAGGAAAAGTCAAGAGACAAAAGTCCAGTGATTAAATTCCTTCTGGAGCCCAAATCTCCTAGATTGCTTTTTATAGGCTTTTTGGTGCTCTTTTTTGCTCAGGGTGAGGATGGACTATGTTTTAGTTTTGAGAGGTCAAAAGAGAGAAGAACAAAATATTGTTCCAAATCTACCTGAGAAGTTATTCAAAGTAAGCTGTAAGAGTTTGAGATATTTTCATTCTTGTTGCTCTCTCTACTAAGCACTGAAATAGTTAAGTATTAATATTGAAAATATTTTGCTAGAATCAGCATGGACAGAGATTTGCCTGATCACAGAATCATGCTTTGACTTAATTTTTGCTAGCCATGTACAATATAGTCAGCTGTAATAAGTAAGTAATGGCCAGTCTTCGCGAACGAAGATCCGGGGAAGGTCTTTACACCTCCCAGCCTGCGCATTGGATTTTTTAGGTGAGACACAGTGTGCGTGGAACTGAGCCCACCCTTTAATCCTAAGGTTCAT
>JAWMRA010000050.1:2934323-2945196 GCA_035584735.1 Pseudotriccus pelzelni | reverse complement strand
AGATTCAAGGAGGATGTCTTTGGTTTCCTTCCACTCTCTGAATTCTTCTGCAGTCCTGAGCCTATCCCCAACACCCAGCAATCCTCCAAGGAATTACTCACGGCACTGCCACGGCACTCAGAGATGGCACCTCCTGTTCACAAGTGCTCACAGAACTGGAAGCAGCCTGGGACTGCAGTCCCTCATCAAGCAAAATGACTCAAGGAGGACTTGGCAGGAGAAAGAACAGCAAAACCGGACCCGAGTCAAACGCAGCTCTCCAAGAAATTCCTTTTCCCTCGCGAGCGGCGCGCAGACGGGAACTGCCTTCCTGTGACTTACCCCCACCCTCCTGCAAGGCACACTACACAGGAGCCTGTCACCCAGGGATGTTTTTCAACAATACTTCATGTCCTCTCTTACTGTCTTCTTTTTAAGCCACTTCCAAACTCGGCTCCCTTTTGCTCCTTACCCGGATCAGACTAATAAGAACATCACCTCAGGGAAAAGACTTGTGCACAGACAGACTTCCTCTTCAGAGGATCAAACAGACCAGACTGTTCCTTTTCAAGTTTTATTAATCCTGGTTCATAATTTCCACCACATCATTAGTCATTTCCTATTATTGAATAGCTGGTAGCAGCATCATCGCTCAGTAAACAGCAAGATAACCGTGCCACCTGCGACTTCTTGGCCGATACCTCCCCACAGCCACATATGGGCAAAAGACGGGGAGGTAAAATTAAAAGCCAAACCCTGTAGACTTTTTTTTTTTTGATCTGTGGCTCATTTCTTTTGTTCACATCATCTGCTCAGCTGGCTGCATGAGCTGCTGCAGACCCTGTTTAAAAACAGCTCCAGAAGATTAACACTCGAACCCACAGTTTGGAAATGTGGTGATTTTCACTGGAATTCCCCTTCCTGAGGCACGTGGGGTCTTTGGGGAGCTTGCTGGTTATCAGGGCTTAATATTTGTTTGGTTTCCTAAGCTTTTCTTAGTTTGTCAACATATTTTACAGGATTTTGACACTAAAAATGGGAAGAGAATCCAAGTGCCTTGAAGCAATCTGTTTTCTGTTCAGTTTTTCTTGCCCCTTCCCCAATAAAGCTGATTTTTCTTAATAATATCCTTCTTCTTTCTACCATCTGGCTCAGGCAACTAACTGGAAAAGAATACCCTGGTCTTTCTAGTATAGTAACTATATCACTGAATTTCTGGAGTGTTCTCTTGGACACTCTTCATTTTTCCCATGCCAGAAGGGTCTCCACGCACAAGTTCCGGGTGGGGGTTTCCACGTGGATCACTCTGTTCTGGGGAGCAGGACACATCCCTGTATCAGAAGTGTGTAGCTGTGATGGCCCAGAGGCAGCTGTTAGATAATCAGAAAGGGCTGTTCTCGGCCCAGGCAGCAGCATTTCTCCTCCTCTCTCCTTCTTCCCAGTATCCCAGGATATTTTCCAGCCGGCGGTTTCCCCACGTGCTCCTCAGGAGAGCCTCGCGGCGGCGGCACCGTGCCAAGTTCGCAGAAGACAATGAGCCTTTCCACCACCTCCAGGGGCAGGGGATGGAGCTCGCAGTCCAGTTCCCAGGACTGCGAGAGGATTTCCTCCCTTTCACTTGTCCTCAGGAGCACAGCCTGGTACACGGAGCACAGTCACCGGGGATGGTGTGTGTGACTCCAGCAGCCAGGAATGACTTTGGGTTTAAGGCAGAGGTTTCTCCCTCAGCCTTCCTGCATGACCTTAGGCAAGAAGTCGCTTGCCATCAGACTTTCTCAGTCCCTGCTGTTCTGAACACAGATATTGGTCATTAGAGGTCAGCTGAGTCCAGGTGAAAAGAGGTAATTAAATGCCTAATGACTAATGCATTTAACAGCCTTTTGGGGAGTACAGCACAGTGCCTGCAGCACTGGCTCCATTTATCAGGGTGGGACCTGCCAGGACAGCACTGTCAGGCCTGCGGATTCCTTCCTCTCCACTCACTGAGACACTTTCAGGCGGAGCTTGGTAAATCCAGGAGCAGGATTATGTGACTTGGCTGCTCAAGGCTGTGGTAACACTGACCACAAGAGTCACCTCAGTGAGTGTGTCCTGGCACTCCCTTGGCAGTTCCAGGTCCTTGACTGTGACCTGCTGTCACTTGGTGCTTCCGTCGTCCCTACCAGGGGCAGCAGGAGGTGGCAATGCCTGTTTGCACTCACTCTGCCTGCCTACAGCATGAGAGAGCTAGATTTTGTAGCCCAAGAGGCACGGCCCACCAGTTATACATTTCTTTATACATATGTGTGCTTTTATCTCTTTTATTTTCCTAAATAAATGTAAATATATAGTTGATATACACATATTTATATAGAATCATAGAAAGGGTTGCGTTGGAAGGGACCTTAAAGGTCATCTCATTCCACCCCCTGCCATGGGCAGGGACACCTTCCACTAGAATCAGGTTGCTTCAAGCTCCATCCAACCTGGCCTGGAACACTCCCAGGGATGGGGCAGCCACAGCTTCTCTGGGCAACCTGTGCCAGGGCCTCCCCACCCTCTGAGTAAAGAATTTCTTCCCAATATCCCACCTAAATCTCTTCTCTATTAGTTTAAAACCATTCCTGTTCACTCTGAAGGTGTTCAGCAGGCAGGATGAACTGTAGGGAGCCAGGAAACATCATATTATGAGTTTTTCTTCTATAACTCCTATGCCAATAATTAAAATAATTGCAGAGCTTGCTACAGTCATCACCCTGTTTCACTATTGCTGAGCAGGTTTCAGGTGTCAGATCTAAAGCACCTTTAAAAGTCACAGCTGGGCACTGGTAACAGGGAGGACACTGAACCAGTGTCCCAGCACCAGTGAAAGTGGGCAGCAAATGGTGCTGTTTACCATGGCAGAAGATTAACACATCAGAGCAGAGCTCAAAAGCAGCACAACAGGTTTTAGGGTGGTGATTGTATGAGAAGAATATTCCATCATCTGACAGCTGGAATGGATGCTGGGAAATTACTGGCTTTGAAAAATGAAGCATTATTGCATCGGGTAGAGATGGGAAAGGAGGGCTGCAAAGTCTCTGCTCAAAAATGCAATTTTGGCTATTTTCTTGCCTCGGATAATCTCAGCATTGAATGGTGAACTAACTTCAGAGTGATCATTCTTCCCTTAACACAGAAACAGGCTCTTCATTCAGATAGGACAAATGCAAACATAATCAACATCAGCTGCTCCCTGGAGTTCAGCTACACCGGCTCTGAAAGCAAAGCAGTTCAGCTCCACCATTCAGAGCTAAACGCTGTGCAAACTTTCAAAACCCCATTCACCTGAATTCCTAAGAACTTGCTGAATGCTCTCCATTCAGCAGCCCTAAAAGACTTTTGCCAGCTCCCAGCTTGGAAGCTCAGAACATTCTGGAGCTGCCTTAATAATCCTTAGCTCTCAACTCCATCAGTCAAGAGGCTCCATCATTTTTTCCTCCTAAACCATCAAGCTTCTTTACTTTAAGATTAGAGCTTCAGCTTGTAAATGCCAAGCTCCAAACCCAGCAGAGGAGTTTAACAAGTCATGGATCAGTCATTTGCAGTGCATGTATGACACAGGTCTGGAAGGCTCTGATGTTTGAGCATCCACAAGAGATTGTTTAAGAGAGGTCTCAAGGTGGTCCAAGATGTACAGAGCAAAAGAAAGCTAAGCAGAATAAATCAGGGTGAAGTAAAGAATCAACAAATAGTTTTTAACTGTTCTATATCTTGCTTTGCCCCCCTCTTTTTTTTTATTAACAATAAAAAGTAAATTCACACATCAAACATGAGACAGGTTTACCATGTGCTGGCAGCAAAGAGAAAGCTCAGATCAAGGAAAAGGTGACTGGGGAATTCATCAACATCTTGCGCAGGGCAGAAATTGACCCTTCCACAGGTGATTTCCAACCTCTTAGTTCAATGTCCTCCAACAAACACAAGACCTATGCAGCAAGCCCGTTAGCTGCAGTCAGTACTGCATTTCTGGAAGACGTCAGTAACTCGGATTCTTTAGTTTCAGTGCTGCAACGTTTTTAAAAGTTTCAGGAATCACATTTGCTTGAGGCATTTGCATCTACAGAAAGAGTTTTCTCCTTTCTTTGGAAATTAATTTGTTTCTCCTACACAGATGGGATGCAGAGGTCTCACTGTATGGCAAATACACCCTTTTTTGGCTGGTTTATTCTTAAAGACCCTCATACTAATGATCATCCTTTCACACCAAGAAATCTGGTGCATCTGAGCCTGCATTTCACATCAAGTAAAACACTACTTTTTTAGTGGGGCTTTTTTTCTGCTGCAAAAGAATTAGTATTTTGATGTGAAATGGATGTATCTCCTTCCTGCTGAGGCAACAGCTCATACTCAATTTTATCTCCCAAGTGTCCAACTGTGCCTAAACCACACCACGATCTTCACCAACATCCAAGAATGGTGACAGACGATACTTCAAGAGACTCTTCTTGAATGAAAAGCCTTTAACAGCATTGTAACCACAGGGTGGATAAATTAAGAACAGCTTTAGATTCTGTTTTCCAGGACAAGCCCATTAATAACTTCCCTACAATTAAGCAGGCACAAGAAAGATGAACAGAAGAGAGTTAACAATGGATGTGACTCATCTTTTCCTGCTAAGACTTTAAGCTCAGGCACAAGCAAAAAAAAAAAAAGTGCAATTTTGAATTGTAATGTCACATGAGCACCATTAGCCATCAACCTGCATGAAAATTTGTACATCAAAAAGCAGCAAAGAAGAATGAAAAGCTGCCAGGCTCGCTTTCTAATGTCACACATCTGGTGGTCACCCACTGCAAGAACACCTCCAGTTAGCAAAGGCACTGGGATGTGTTCTGAGAACTTGATGTTCTTTTCTGGGCATCAACAGCCCTAAATTAATTTCTATGCAGTTGCCTTAAACCTTCTTAATAATTCTGACTAGAAACTGAAAAGGCCTGCATGTCTATCAGGTATTTGTGCATCAACAATAACATCACACTTTGATAGCTATCCATTAAAAACAAGTCCAAGCAAATTCACCCCATGCTAATCTCGCTACCAGTCTTAAATGAAACTCCAGTCAGAACAAAACAAAAACTCTTGGATTTACTTTTGCATCAGGAAGAAAAACAATTAAAAAACCCCACAGATGATGCACCACCAATCTTTGAAGAAATTCCTGAAGCTCAGCTCGACAGTGTGACTGGAAAGTCATTAAGATTTCCCAGGTGGTTACAAACAAGGCAGAGCTTAAAATAGTACTCGCTGCTCATCTTATGCAGGAACCAAAAGGTTACTTAGGAGAGATATAAAAAGTTGAGAAAAATATAGATTGTGAATGCACCATTAGTTTATGAACTTGTCTTGTATCCCAGCTGTAGCCCTGTATTCTTCCTGGATATGTTTATTTACACTCTGTTGACTAATATAAACATGGGAAACAAGGAAAGCACCTGCTGGAAGTCTGTGTGGACTGGATGCAATTCTGAGAACTGGATCCTCTGTATAAAGTACACATGAATCAGTTCTTGGGGAAATGGCTTCATTTTCCAGTCTATTTTGGAAACTAAGCAGAAGGAGAGGGAAATGCTTCCTTTTGAGAGAACTCTTAAGTTTCATACACTGCCAATCTCTCTGACACAATGCCTTCGTCTTCAATCTCCCTCATGTGCCTCAAAGATACTAAGCTGGATGGAAAGAAGAGAACGTGGCGTTAAAGCTCCTGGTGAGAGTGTTTGTTACCTCTTTGCCTCCCCTCTCCTCACCACACACCCAATTAATGATGAAAGCTGAGTTAAAGCCCCTGTTACTGGACTGCTCAGAACTAGAGAACTTAAACAGAGCAGCAGCAAGTTCAGGTAATTACCAACCAAGCCCAAGGAAGGGAGTGTTCCATTCCCTGCCCCACTGTGCCTGCAGAGGAAGCAAGGAGGAAGTGGCTTTTTCAGACACCCCGCAATCACAAAGCCATTCTCCCTCACTCCGAAATTTCAAAGGCAGCAGTGCTCACACTTCCCGTTCTGTGCTGATGGTAACTTGAGGACCTTGATTAACGTGCAGAACTCAGGTAGATGAAGTCAAATGTACCCAGATCGGCACGAGTCTGATAAATTCAGACAGGAACTTGCATGCCTTCCAGTTACTTATTAATGCACCCTGGAAAAAAACCCTTCCTAACAGTAAAATCTAAAGTGCACACATTCCACAGCTGAGCTGATCTCAGTGGTTCCAAGGGAGGGAGGGGACTCCGTTTTCCAGCCGCCCTGATGGTAATGGAGGACAAATGCAGGACAACATCTGCTTTTCATATCAACACCTCCAAACTCCTCAGGGACATGTGGGGAGCTGAGCACCACTGTGGAAACAGGAGTTACATTACCCCACCGTGGCAAGGACATCACGTCAGTTTTAATTAGTATGTTTGGCACGAATATCTCATGGTAGAGAACTACCTGTGTATCAGGCAGGAAAATATATCTGTTTTAAATGAACAAACCAGCAAACAAGAACTTCAAAGAATATTTTTCACATCCACAACCTCTCTTCGTAATGCCTTTTTAGTATGAAGTGAAAACCTTGGGAGCTGGTGACCATCCTAAATAATTACATTGAAGACAATCATCTTTTCATTCTAAGAACACGCTCTGGAGCACATCTGGAACATACTTTCATACCTACACTGTACTTCTTTTATTCAAGGAAACCAATGGAGAGCCCAATGTGACATTTCTAGGACCAACTCCAGCCCAAGATCAGGCCCAGCTGTAAAATAGAGATGTTTTTATTTCTTATTACTTCTAAGCCCAGAAAGTTCTTTCCCCTAATAGGACTTCCAGCTGTTTAACAATGAACTGAAACTATTCTGGACTCAGTTCCAGTAATAAATACTGAGATAGACAAAATACCTGTAAAAGCTTTTCCTTGATGAGTCTGCCTTAGAACTGTAAATCTGGAATTTAATGTATTTAATACTGGAGAAGCTTAAGGATTTACTTAAAAGTATAATTATTTATCATATTTTTCACACTTGAGGATCTCAACTCCAGTAACTTGACATGGGTTTTGTTCAGGTTTATTTAGTGCCTCTGTATATGTTGTTTTCCGTTGTTTTGTGGTTTGGGTTTTTAGGAACAGGCTCAGATCACTAGAGCAGTTTTCACTGTGTACCTGGTGAGTTAATAAACAGATGGTACAATTACAGTGACAAGCATCACACCAGAAAAGACCTAGAGAAAGAGCAGTAAACAACTCTGGGAAAGAACCCACCTCTCCCTCTGGTGTCACTCAAGGCAATGGCTCCTCCTGCGCCTGAGAAAAGCCTGATGAAAGATGAGCTGTCCCAAATATCACAAGGATGACAGAGAGCCACTCAGACAAGAGGCAGATTATTTTTCAGCCAAACATTTTGAAAATCAACTCAGATAAAACTGAAGAGAACTGGAACCCCCCCTTGGAGGTCTGCAGAGGGGCTCTGTTGAGTACTCCCACCCCTGGAGTAGCAGATCAGACCCTTAGAAAATACCAGAAGCCTTAAAGGTATTTGCATCAGGGCAGCAACCAAATAAATTTGAGGGACTTCCTGAAAAGTGACAGCCTCGGAAAAATCAGATATGTTATAGACACTGTAATATTCCCTGTTCATCAGCTCTTTACCCATTTCCATCATATATTGAGGAGTTAATTTAAGCATCCAGAGTATCTGAAAGGGATTGGAGGTGCGGGGGGGAAAGAGCAACTGCAAACAATCCTCCATACACACACACACAGAGTTTAGGATGTTATCCACATCCTTCATGATGTGACAGCTGTCCTGGAAGGACACTGGCATTAACACAGACCTTAAATTACAAGATCTGAGCCAACTTCCAGTGTTTTAAACAATCTTTACAGAAGCACAACCTCCATTTAGCTCAGAATACAATAACTGCCACACAGCTTTTACTTGAAACACAACTCAAGGCAAGAAACATCCCATTCAGGTGAAAGCAGCACAGCAAGACAGAGAATCGCTGTTGTTTGGGTTTTTTTAACTGCCCTGTGCAAAATTGTATTAAATTACTATATATGCAACAGTGAGAGATGAGAAATAGAGAAGAGCTATTTCCACTGGAGCACCAAAGGATGGTGAAGTGTACAGATGGAAATTATAGGTTTCTCTGGCCTGGCTATTATGATTAAAGAGCGCCAAGAGAAGAATAAAGGTATTGTCATTTATACAAGTCAGCAGACAGACAAGCATTAGCACGTAGAGCAAAGAGCTGTCTGCATTTTCACAGTGCTACAGATGTATCTCCTGCCACTAAATATGCTGCAATAAATTGAAACTAATACAGTTGTGTTCTTTTGTATAAGATTTCCAGTAATTACTTTGTTCTTAGTGAAGATGTCCACGGACAAGCAAGGTGGTGTGTGTTTAATTTCATTGATCCTTTCATTTGCTGAAACAGATATTTATTGTCCAATTTAGGGTGTAGAAGGACATGCATTTCAAAGCAAAAATCTCTATTTCGATGTCTACCAAATATTAACATTCAATATTGAGAAATGTAAATTACTTTTCATTTTCAGTACTCCAATAAAATACCTTATGCATAGGGAAGAAAGGCAAGTTTTACATTATAAAGATATATAGATACACTTTTGGATCTTAACCTTTGTTGAAGAAATCCTCTATGATTTTTTGTTCATCTGATGGAGGCAGAGCATTAGCTTGGATTTAGCAGGTTTAGGAGCCGGACTATTAACTGAGCAAAACTTCAATTACAGACTAATCTAATGTATGCTCAAGTACATTACTGCAATTCAATAAACATCTCTTTGGAATTAAACAATTCCAATTTGCTTTCATTTCAGCCTGTGCCCAAGCATTACAAATTTGCTATCGTTCCCATTAAAATGAGTCAGCCTGGTTGGGAGCATCCATCGTGGTCACAGGGCTGCACCAGACTGACCTCCAGTGAGCCACTTCACCTTCCCTGCCTCCTAATCAGGAATCAGGAGCCAGAGTAGACCTTTCCATAACAATATTATTCTCCTAAAGCTTCTTTGCATGTGCCTGCCTGAGTAATCCAGCAACAAATCCATCAACATGTCTCCTGGTGGACATCCAACCATTCATGGGTTTGACTTACTCTGTTGGTTTTTCCCTACTTATAACAACAACCACGAAAGTGCCCGATACCTACTCAAGACCCTGAGCTTAGCTCAGCTGGTTAAAGCCTGGTCTTTGTCACACCAAGGTGGTGGGTTTGATCCCCTGTGGGCCATTCACTTAAGAGCTGGACTCGAAGATCCTTGTGGGTCCCTTCCAACTCAGAATATTCTGTGAACTTGGAATATTCTGATACCTGGTTGCTCTGGAGAACCGCCTTCCCTCTCTTTAACTGTGATCCCATCCCAGCTCTGCTACTCCTGGCAACTCAATCCCATTTTAGTCATGAATTAATTCCTCCAGATTTGAACAAGATGTGAGATCCCCAAGTGGGAATTAAAGGTACTTGGCATCCAAAAGGAGAATTTTCTCCTTGATCTGTGGAGTCTGAACATCTGCACCACATCACACTCCGAGGCATTATAAAGGCATCAGCACCCTGATCATCAAATGACACAGTCAATTGGCAGAAAGTAGCACAGTGGACAACTTGATCTCATTTCTACAGCTTCTCCATTTTCAAAATAAAAGTGAAACATTTAGACCAATAAAATTATACTCTGTGAGGAGACCCACAATTCAAATTCCTCCTACCTCGCATCACCCCCACCCCAAACACAGAGTATCTCAGGAACTACACCTTCTGATTTCCCCACTGAGAGTCACTGATGCAGCATCCCCGTGCTGCAGCTCAGGGTGAGTTTAAAAATAAATACATTAAAAAAGCAGAGCAGTGAATAGCACTTCACCACAGGCCTCATGATGGTGAGATTAAGACACACTTTGCATGTGTCAGGCACAGGTTCAGCTCTTGAATCACAGTAATTAGCAGGGCTAAAATCCAAGCATCCCTCAAGAACTACTGATGCTTCCACTACGTATTTCAAGACGTCAGCAGAATCAATCCCAGTATTTATTCCCAGCAGTCCCAAACAGTCTGTCCTGACATGCAATGCTCCACCACAAGGTTATTAATGCCTAATAAAATACTGTCAAACAAAGCAACTGAATCTGACTGACAGCCAAACTCTAGCTGGCTACAGTAAGGCTCCATAGCCACCACACAAAAGCTGACAAAGAGGGGCTGTGTCCAAAGTTTAGACTCAAATACCTGTTTCAAGTTACCGATTTGAATTCAGGCCCCTTTTACCCTTCTTTCTTCTTTTAACAAGAGTGAAACAAGAAAGGCCAACAGAACGTCAGCTTTTATGCAGAGCTGTCACCCGGGAGGAAACACCCCTCTTGCACCAAGCTGCTGCTATAAGGCAACCCACCTTTCACTATTAGTTCTGCATAATTGGACACTCCAGAGCCGCCGTCGGAGCGGATGACACAGCGATACTTGCTGATGCTGCGCTGGGAGGTGTCGGCCACGCTCACAGTGGCAGAGAAACGCCGGTGGTTGACCACTCGAGTGACCATCAGGGCTGTGTCCCTTCCATTCCACTGCTGCAAGGGCAGAGAAAAAGAAACACGAGTTACGAGGACTCGCAGGTGTTACGCATTTGCGCATCCACGTTTAATTTGGTCTTTGTGACGCTGAACACTGCGCAGACCTTCGTGATCGCGCTGATAGGAGGGATTTTATACAGGCACAGTTTTTCAAGAGAAGGCTGACAGCAACACCCCTGAGAAGTGCACAGGGTTCTGAATATTCTTACACATATGTGAGGGTGGGGAGGCCCTGGCACAGGCTGCCCAGAGAAGCTGTGGCTGCCCCATCCCTGGAAGTGTCCAAGGCCA
>JAWMRA010000050.1:2907221-2919097 GCA_035584735.1 Pseudotriccus pelzelni | reverse complement strand
GCTTGGAGCAACCTGGGCTAGTGGAAGGTGTCCCTGCCCATGGCAGGGGGTGGGACTGGATGAGCTTTAAGGTCCCTTCCAACCCAAACCACTCTGGGATTCCATAATCTCTGTCAATACACGGCCTGTCTCATCTTCCCTTAAAAATAAAGCAGGACAAGTTGCAAGAACCACTTTTCTCCAGAGGTCTGGGAGAAAAGACTGTAAAAACTGCTGAGTAAGGGTAGCATGGCCTAGAGGGGCACAGCATCCACAAGGTTTTTGACCAAGTGCCTCCTACAGCGCACAGGAACCCAGAAAAACAGGTTTTTACACCGCAGTTGACTGGATCATGCGGCACAGCATTCCACTTCTTAAAAATCTTTCTCAACTCTTCTCTTTTTAATTTGGATAACAGGTAGATTATCCTGCCCTAAAGAGCTACTCAGAACCTGTACTGTGTCTAACACAATGTAGTCCTGAGCTGCACTGGGGGAGGTAAGTGTTTCAGTGACAGAAGGAATTAGGGAGTGTTTCACTTTTACAGGTTCATATATAAAAATAACGAGCTTTCCCTTGGGAGAAAAAAACATCCACTTTTTATAAAAAGTTCCAAGCAATAATTACGATTTTATTTTTTGCTACCCACGAAAAAATGAATCACAATCTCTTAGCAGTGACAACAGCCTTTTGTGCAACTGCTGACAATTCTGGGGAGAGTGTGCAGCCTGGATCCAGCACTGACAACACCAGCAAGTAAAGTACCCATCCACCAGAAAGCACTTAGTAAAATAATTAGTTGCTAAAAAATAGCCTTACAAACAATTGTCATGGGCAAATTATTCACAGCTTCCTATTTATAGCATATGATTTTTTTAATGCGACACTTTTAGAGACATGGGAGGAAACAGTATAAGAACTGTGACTGTCTCAAGAGAAGTCCTGATAAGAAGCATGATTTTATATGACAGTGGAAAAGACAAAACATTTCCACTTACAGTTCCACATCTGTCACAGAAAAGTACTCACTCCGGGTTTAAAGGAGTCTGTCACCTACTGACTGTACCACAGGCCTTGATTCTGCAGAGACTTGGTGTGGCAGCTCCCACCACAAACCCTTCCCGTGGTTAGTCCAGGCATGGCCCACACCAGAGGACAACACAGAACCACCTCCAGCCTGGCCATGCTGGGGAGGAGAACTTGGGAGTTCCATCAGGACAATCACTGATGTTGGGTGCAAGGATACGCTGATCTAGAAAATTCAGCTGTGAATAAATGATACCCTGTAAATTGGCCTCCAAATATACACACTTTCATTTCTCTTTTCACAGAGTGAACTTGAGCAGGTATCCTGTCCTCTGGGACCTTCACAAAGTTGCTCTGCAGGCTCCAAGATCCACTATCCTATAAAATATATCCATGTCCCCCGGAGCTCGTCTGGGCAGGATCCACCACTTAGAGGCAAGTGAGAGATCATAAAAATAGCTCCCAATAGGCAAAAATAAAACCAAACCCAACTAAACTGGCCTTTTAAAGACAAATGCAGTTTTCCTTATTATCCTTAATAAAAATTGACATATTGTGATTTAGACTATGACAGCCTTCTTCAGGCTCAGCACAGAATTGAAGCTGATGGGACTTATTCCCAATTTATAGGCCTGTATGTACTAATAAAAGAGAGACAATCTGGCCTGGCACCAACAAATCACTTTCCACATTCTCCACTTATACAAAGAACTGGGGAATGAATTAACATGTCACAAAGGGAAATTATTGATCAATAGATGACTGAAAGCCTCCTAAATGTCTCCAGGCAGGAATCTGAATGAAACAAAAGATATCTTGGGGAAACTCTTATTTAGAGCTTTGCACGCCCAACTGGGGAAAAGAGTAACAGAAGAAACAAAATTATCATTTACCCTCGCTGTTTTGTTTGCTTCCATCCAGAGAAGTTCAGACGTCAAAGTCAACACTCAACTGAAAAAATGAAGTTGGGGGGGGAGAAAAGCTTATTCATACTGTGTAAAAGTTACTCTCTATGTTTATTGGATACAGAAGCATAAGCTCTTTAAAACAAATTGAATATAAGCTCAATTAAACTTGGTGCTCTTGGATCAACAAGTTAGATTAATTAATATCTTGCTGGTTTTACCCTAAATAACTAAAAATGAGTGTGTTATGCTCAGATGAGCCAGAAGGAAGGAGGACGGGAAGACAGTAAATAAATTCCTTTTCAAAAACCCGCTCCAACGGCAGCAACATAAAACGCCACTCTCTCCTAGTTATTAAACATACCACCGAAAATTGGGGGATTAAACCACGAAGTGCTCTCTAGCTGGCCATAAATTTCAATTTTTCCCCTGCTTGGTGCATAATGATGCCTTGATAAGCGTCCTATTATTGATGCATCTGCAACATATCCCGTCTTTCTGGAGCTGAAGCGCTGCTCTGTAGCAGATGGTGGCCATTGTGTTTACACATCAGCACTTTATGATTGCGTTCCCTCACGTCTGCAGTAAAAAGAAAACTGTAATTGAGTTTTTAATGGCTTTGCACATTGTTCATTAACATTACATGAGTGTGTTCTGACAAATGACAGCTGAAGAAACGTCATCACCCAGCAGACCTCGGCTGGGGCTGTTTCGCTGCTGTTTGAAAAGTGAAATTACAGCAAACCATTAAAGGCTGAATGTAAACTTGAAAAGAAAGCTGTCAAAATGCTCAACTGCAAAATGAGGCTTCGAAAACCTTCAAAACCAGACTCAGGCACACAGTGGGGTTTTTTAAACAGCAAGCTCCCCCCCCCAACATAAAGAAATGGATTTTCCATCAGGTGCACGAGCGTGTTTTTAGACACAGTTTTGCCTGCTGCAAAGAACAACCCTATCTCCAAGAAAACAAGTCTCACACCTGTCCTTGTTAAGGTAGAACAGAGCAACGTGGGCTAATCAGAGTTGAAGGAGCCTCAGGTAAAGCCCTTGCTCAAAGCAGGGTCAGCTGTGAGCTTACCACTGAGCCTTCCAAACCTCCCCGGGGGACTGCCCATCCTCTGTGGAAAACCTGCTCCGTTGCTTGACCGCCCTCAGAGTTTTTCTTTATACACAGTCCAAAACCTCTCATTCCAGTTTCCCTTTGTCTCTCACCCTCCAGGCACCCACTGCAGTAGAGATTCTAAGGTGAATATTCCCCATAATCTCCTGGTAGGTAGATATGGAGCTGGAGGTGTGATTTCCCTTCGCAGGGGTGCTTTGACTCTTTCCCAGTATTTCATCCCCAGTGGGCTGGGTTTAGGGTCAGAGCCAGTTCACTATCCTGTACACTGACCTGGAAACCCTTCATCACAGGTATTCCTACAGAAGGACAAGTCAAAGCACTCTGCCAGCCAGGTAACCTCTCCTGGGAAAGTTTCCACCGATTGCTTTGGCAGAACTTTTGGTAAAGCACGTATTTATAATACTGTCAAGTCAATTTGGATGTCACAGACCAGATGGTGAAAACTACCTATGCTAAGTGTGAAAAACGTGTTTGAAGGGCAATATAAGAAAAAGTCCATCTACCACAACACTTGGTTTCCAGCAGTGACAAAGTGGCCACTTCAAGCAGAACACAAGAATCAGAGCACTGTGAAGCAAAATTTACCATTTCAAGTTTCTGACAGTCAGCAATATCAAGATTTTTAAGGTCAAAGCTCCATCTATCCCTGTCATTGATTACGTACACATTGATCTTCTACACGTCATCTTTCTTGAGTCTGTCTCGGATAAGAGTCTGTCAACAAGCTCTAGAGTTTAATTATACATTGTGCTGGATAAAATAAGTTCATATTTCTATGCACTTGCCTTGAGCTACTGTCACTTAATCTGCAGTTCTTATTTTATGAAAATTTATGATTGCCTACCTGCTCCACACTTCCCACATTTTTATATCCCTATTCATGTATAACAAGGGAACAAGGCTCAGAAATCTCCTTCCCTGGCTGATGTACTACAGACATCAACATTTGTATAAACTCAGAATTAAACAAGGTGTATCTCATAACCATATCCCTCTTCCAGGTACGAGGACAAAATCAGACCCATGGGTTTTACTTCTCAAATGTGAGTCATACTGAATTAATCTGCTCCTGAAATAAAAAAGAGTTTGATTCACAGATAAATATGAATATAAATGGCAAGTTGAGTTCAGTATCATTCATGAGCACAATTCATTCACTTGGGAAACTGTTGGATAACACGGGAAGTATTTTTTAAAGAGACAGTCTACCATTTGTAAAGAGCTTTTCTTCTGGAAATTAATGTAATGAAAAGAACTGTGGGGAGATTTTTGGTATGAAAAATCTTCTCAGAAAAAGACTGATGGCACATTACTTCAGTCACTGCAAATATTTGCTTTATTTATACAAAGGAAGACTGTGGCATAAACACTTCACCAATCCTCCCTGGGAGATGAGGTGCATGATAAAAGTGGGTCTGGTTTGCTCACTTCCAAAATATCCTTGGGAAGGGACAAGTTTGCAACTCTCTTACTTTATATATAAACCCAAATAATTACAGAACAAGACTCAGAACCAGGAAAACCAAGTTTCCCACAGGTTCATAATTGCCAGCTGCAGACTTTTGCATTGATTCCACGGAATTCCAATGGCACTCAGACACTGCTGCCTGTGAAAAACACGTAGTTTGTTATCAAACTGCGCTCCTTTTACAAGTCTCTTCCAAAATCTGAATAGTGGTGACCCACAGACACTGAAAGATGATCCAACCCCAGGAATGGCCTCCAGCCAAATAACAGCCGCCCTTTATCCACCCCTGATGTAAATGCTGAAGCAAGAAACTCCTACTGCATCATCTGCAACCCAGATGGGAAATATTAAACCCCTGAGAGAAGAAAAAAGACAAAAAAATATAATTGATTACACAGAAAGAAAAAAGAATAAATCACATTTTAGTGGCTTGCTGATGGATCAAGAGTCACCAAACCCTCTTCAACTACAAAATCCAGATGGGAAGTGATCAAATGACTGATAAACCAACAAGTGCCTAATTAGCAGAGGGCTTTAAGCAGGATAATGGGATTGCTGCAGGAGGCTGTGGAGCAGGGAGCTGGGGAGGAGCCTCTTTGTTAATGGGATGCTCTTCTAACCTTGCAAGAGTATTTAAATCACCACTTGAAAACAGCTCCTTCCCTGCTGCTCTTAAAATGGAACATCATGTCCAACTCTTGGTCACATCCTTCTGCGGCCCTTGCGAGGACGGGCAATGAGAGACACATTCGCAGTGCAAAGATAACAAGCAGGATTCAGGCTCTGATTTCCTGATTTCCTCAGTGACAAATGGGGATCTTTTTTCACTGGCCCCAAGAGAAGGAAACTGAAATGGGAAGGCAGAACTCCCATAAAAAGAGCAATGAAAAAAAGCACTTGGGAGCATGAGAGAATCCAACCCAATGGAGACAGGGGGAAACTTCTAAGCAGAGGAGGAACTTTCTGGTTGTTTCAATTTCTCACATAGGCATGATTTACAACTGCAAGAAAAGTGACTGTAACACCCCAGCACTGACAAGGCAATGAAAAACCATAGCTTTTCCCTACTGGTGGTGGTTTTCAGTTTTCCATACTCAGTATGGCACCCCATTAGATCCTGTGTGGAAGATCAGCACAAAAATGTTAATTCTCATCTGTATGGACACAAACACAGCAAGATACTTCACTGTGATTCAAGATGACAGAGAAACTTGCTTTAAAGACAGCTGATGGGTCAGACAGTTCCTGAAGGCACTGACATCTATCATTTCTATTCTATCACAAGAACTGCACTGTTTATCACAAAGACCCATGACAAAAATTCCCACTTCAGGGGTGCAAGGTGATCCAGCACTGCTGTCCTACCTGCACCTCCAGAGCACAGTCTTTCCCTCCTGAAAAATCAACATGAAGAGCTGCTGTTTGCTAGAGCAGCATCAGCACTCAAACCACATTTTCCTCTTACCAGCAAACTCAAATTTTTATTTATAACACAAATCGCTACTCACGAGGACTCAGGAGAGCATCACTGCTCGCAGTTACGGTCATGTAGCAACTGTTCTGCAAATGACAGAGTCCCAGAATGGTTTAGGTTGGAAGGGAATGTGAAGATCATCTCATTCTACCCCCTGCCACGGGCAAGAACGCCTTCCACTAGCCCAGGTTGCTCCCAACCCTGTCCAACCTGGCCTTGGACACTTCCAGGGATGGGCTATCCTTACATGACGTGTATCTCATCCTTATCTCTAGGCTCCACTGTTACTTCCAGAATTTTCTTCCCACATTTCATAAACTTTTCATTAACAAAAGTCCAATTGCTGAAAGCCTGGGTTCAACTGAGGAGCAAAAAATTGTATGTGCTGTACAATCAGAAACAATTCTATAAATCTCAACAGTGACAAACTTTTTAATAGACTCATTGCCAGCATTCAGAGTTGCTAAGGTCACCGCAGTAGTATCCCTCAGCAGTGTCCTTATTCCATTATTTATAAACATGGTGTGAATTGTTTGGCAGTGCTATTATAAAAAGAAAAAGGTCCATTAGCACTGGAGCCACAACAGTCTATCAAGTAAAGGCATCTTATAATAATAAACATACAGTTCTCTGTAAACAATACACAAGAATTCTCTGCAAATTTAATTATCTTTGTTACATCATTTTTCAAAACTGATGAAAATGTAAACTAAACCCTGGAAACTGTTAATTTGCTTTTTAATTCTATCAGCCTGACACCTACTTATCCTACCAATCACTATCTTGCCGCTTCGGTAAAACACAGGCAACTGATTTAAACACTTAATAATGTTTAGGTTATTAAATGGGCAAATTTAAAAAAAAAATAGGGGGAATGGCCATAATTCAACATAATATCCTTGTTTATAGACATCACAGATCTTGTTCTTAGCACCCAAGAGCTTTATTACAGCCTGAGCCTTGAAAGTGAAGGCCCACAGAAATGAGCTGTAGGGACACGAGTTGGCCTCTGCTCAGAGCCTCTCACACAAACGCTGTTCAAGAAGGCTCAGCATTCAGCTGGACACCAAATGTGACCTCACCTGATTTAACCTGTGGAGTAATCTGCTGACAAACATGCCTTTCTCTCATGGAAATGGCAGTATTTCAGTAAGTCTCAATAAACACTCTCTGAAAAATTCGAATCAAAAAATTTAAGTTCAAGATACGTAACTGTAAAATGGTTTGGGTTCGACAGAACCTTAAAGCTCATCTCGTTCCACCCCCTGCCAGGGGCAGGGACACCTTCCACTAGCCCAGGTTACTCCAACCCCCGTCCAACCTGGCCTTGGACACTTCCAGGGATGGGGCAGCCACAGCTTCTCTGGGCAACCTGTGCCAGAAATGAGCATAATTTATATTAAGATGCTCAGTAACTCTCTTAGGATGAAATAACAGCAATAAAGGAGTTCAGAGATAGTGATCAGTAAAGACTTCCTCAAAAAAAATAATTGCTACTTACTCTGCATCCCTCAGCTTTGTATCCAAAGATGGTACTTATTTTAAAAATTAAATTCTGTATCTTATTAAAACACAATGGTTAAAACTAAAAATCTCTCCAAGAGCATAGGTACAGACTCAAAGAAAATGTGTTTTAGTTTGGTGAATATAAGCAACTCAGTGATTAAATCACTGCCTCTCAGCCACTGCAACATGAGCTCCTCCGAGGGGGCAGCAGGACTAAGTCAGAAAACGTCTGTTGTTCCTCAGCGTAAAAACTGTCAGCAGAAACATGATTTGAGATGCCTAAATGACACGCACAAAATCAGGATTAAAACCTCTGTTTTCAAATGCTCTCTTTCTCGTTAACGTCTGATATCTGTAATGGTAAAAAAACATGAAAAAACCCACCCTAATAACCCATGATTATCCTCACAGACTGTTCTGCATTATCAATACACAATGGCTGAATCAATTAAGCCATTACAACCTCATCAACAGTCCTCTGCCAGGGCAGCCTTTGTTCTCCACTTCTGTTTTGTGCTGGCCTTATTTTCCAACTCCGACTTTTCTTTGCACACATCTTTTTATTTTCACCTAATTCTCTCCTCTAGCAACATTTTAAAAGCTAAAAGGACACAGCCTCCAAACCGCATTCTGCCTTCTTCTCCCTTCCCAGGGAGGCAGCAGATGGCTGCTCCACGCAGCCTCGCTCGTGAGGCTTGTGTGGATGGGTAGCTCCAGGTTCATCATAAGGCTCCATTTATTTTGGTTTGATTTGGCTACTCTAAAGCCACACTCTCAGGTGGTTGCCCTGGTGTTGGCTCAGGGTTCTCAGCACCGGCCTGCTGGGTCTAAAGAAGTCCTGCTGTGGCTCCAACGCCTTGCGAGACCATCAGCCAAGACAGCTCTTACTAAGTTAATAAACTCTGATTATCTTCTTGCTGCTGTGTTTAATTAAAACTGACATCAAATCTAAATCACTGGGCCAGTTGGAGCCTAAAGGTTGAACCAACAAGGACTTTGTCGAAGCCACTCTAGAAGCGCCTTTGGCACCTTCAAGGCAGCTGCCAGAAGTATTTTGGTGAAAATGTGGCTTTACTGGGAAGAACTGAACTCCAGAGTTCAAGCACATACTTATTTTTGATACATCAGCCTCTTTCTTTGCTTAATCACTAAGGACAAATAGCTAAATATATTTTATTACATAATTCTGGAGTATTAGAAGTGGTTTACATGTCAGGCAGAATTAAACGTCTCATTAGTAGGCACGCAGCTACATTGCCAGCCAGCATTTATGATCTCTGCAACTCCTGTAGCATTTCCATATGTTTTGTATATGTAACGTTTTCTAGGAGACTGGAGAGGGATTATTTCCTTTTATATTTGTGGCAGAAAACACAGATTAAACATAACGCCACGAGGCAACTACAGCAAACGGCTTCTGAAGAGGAATCGTCTCCTCAACAGTTTGTTTTTACATAACCGTGTTCGAACCATCTGGTCACTTCTGTGCACGTTCAAGGAATCAACAGTACAGCTCTAAACCCAGACTGTGCTAAAGGTTATGGGCTGAGCTGTTTTTGCATCACGCTTTCGACTTCGATGAGCCTGGTTTGGGTGCTGCTGTTCCGGGCGCGCTGCGGAAACAACCGGGGATGGAATTTTTGGCGCGGAGAATTCCAAAATAATTCAGGCTGCCTCACAAGCCACCCCAGAGTGTGGCAGCACAACCGTTTCTCAAAAGGAGCAGCTCCGAAGTGCCAAGGCAGAGGTGGTGCAGACCCCAGTGGGGGCGTGTTGGCACAGGAGGAAGGAGCCTCTGCCATCCCAGCCCACGGCTTTCCCAGCTCTGATCCCTGCCATCCGCTCATTCCCATGGGAACTAAAGGAGACCAGATTTTTTTCTTCTAAACACAATGTTTGTTTGCCTGTCTGAACTCGTGCCATAACTGCAGCAACCTGAACAGGGGGTTGGTTACTAGCAGCACCCTCTTTTTCAGGGATGCCCGCTGTTCAGGGGCACATTTTCTAGCTGGATGTTACCAACTGACATTTCAAGGAGAGAAAAGGAAATACCACCTTGGAGTAGCTCAGTTGTCAACAGTCCTGGCATTCAGAGAAGGTCTCCATGATAAAACACTAATTTAATTCAAATGGAAGATATTTGTCATCACGTTATTAATTTGGTGACTGGTTCACACCACAAGACAGTCGTTGTGCTTCAAAAAACCACAAAACATACGCTTGCAATTCAAGATTATTAAACTAGATCCATCATTACACAAAAGCCTAATTATTATTTAAGGAAACATCTGATAGTTACTGAAACTTCACAAACATTTTTGCTTAAATAACTAGAGTATTGTTCAGTACAAGGAATTTCTTTGAGTCACTGTGTATTTGCCCCAGTTTTAATCAAATAGGCTCAGTACACTGAAAGGATACAGAATTTGCAATATATTATCATGATTCACTTCTTTTTGATATTATTCAGTAACAGGATTACCAGTACCTACAAAGGCTGTTCCTCCCATGTGCTTTTTTGAGCTGTTTGCCTGTGTAAATATTTTTTACTAAATGGCCCAAAAGTACAGGGAGATTTATTTCCTGTGGACTGCAGCTCATTTAGAACGGAACAGTGTTTTATGCACATTGTTAAATTTTTATTAGAAATTAATGGCATCTACTGAATCACATTTTCTGGTCCAGATTTTCCTGCTGAAAACCACCAGGGCAGGGTACTACAAAGAGCCATTCTGAGCTCTGCAGGGGATGGCAGATTGACTTGATACCACTGCCCGGATGAAAACTTCAAATACCGGAACTGCCAAGTTCTTGGATCCATCTAAATCTACCTTTTTCCCCACATGGTACCTGCCATAGCAAAATGACTTATTTATATGGTCATAAACACATTGAGCTAAGAGGGTTTCACTTCAGTAACAGGCAAAGACAACCACGTGACAAATATTGCACCGGCCCCGAGCATTTTGTTTAAATGGACCCCGGAAAGGGACAGGTTGGAACAGAACACAGTGGGGTATCTGGTCCCACCTCCTGCTCCAGCACGGCCATCCCAGAGCACATGGCACAGGATTGTGTCCAGGTGGCTCTGGAATATCCCCAGTTGAGGAGACTCCACACCCTCTCTGGTCTCTGTTCAGTTCTTGGTCACTGCACAGCCAAGAAGTTCTTCCTCCTGTCCAGGTGGAGCTTCCTGGGCATCAGTTCCTGCCCGTTCCTCTCGTGCCATTGCTGGGACCCCTGAGCAGAGCCTGGTCCATCCTCTGCCCCCTCCCTGCAGCCCCTGACACACACTGGGGAGGTCCCCTCTCAGAGTCTCTTCTCGAGAATAACTCTCAGCAAATTTTCCTCACAGACTCTACTTATCTAATGGTCCATATTCTTCCACAGAATGCAATTTAATGGGACACTTGGGCCACCAGTTGTTAACCCTCTGCCACATTGGTCTATTTGCTGTCTCCACTAGAGAATTTTGTTTCCCTCTGAGGATTATTTTATATAACGAACTCTGAGGAGATGTTTCAAAAGCTTCGAAATCTCTAGTAAATCCAGTTTTAATCCATTATTACACTGGCACAGCAATTTCTGCACAACAGGAAGTCATAGTTTTCCTCTGCTGGTTAGTCTGCCATGCTGGACTCGGCCTAAATGGATTCAATTATTGTTTCAATAATTTTCCCTCCAAGCTCTCTAGGATCATCCCATTTTCTTTTCTTGAAAGCAAAAAAAAAAAAAAAAAAGAATCTCACTGCTCTTCTTTGTACTGGTCGATTAAACAGCTAGGAAAAAACCACATTACCAGAACAGTCACTTCACTTAAAAATTTCCTCAGATGATTAAAGTGTTGTTGTTCCTCACCAAAACTGGTCCATTGCACAGCAGTGCCTTGGTCTGACATCCAACAGAAAGGTCTGTAAGAAGACATGGTAATTTCTAGAATTAAGACTAGTGCAAAGGAATCATTTGGACCCTCTCAAGTGTACGTTTTTCTCCAAGTCAAGCAGCTAATTTCTGATGTTCTCACTGACTCACCACTTCTCCTTCCCTGCAACTAAGAGATTTAAATAAACCTCTTAACTTATTCAGAAGTTCCCTCTTCACCCCAATTTCAAGCGTCCACACTAGAGTTTGAAATTACTCTTAGCAGACTCCTTTTCAGTTTTTAATAGCATTTTTATTCTCAAAGTTTATGTTTATGTGAAAGACTGAGAAAACTGGGGCTCAGCCTGGAAAAGAGAAGGTTCTTGGGAGACCTTAGAGATCCTTCCAGTGACTAAAGGGGCTCCAAGAGACCTGAAGAAGAATACTGGACAAACGCTTTGTCATGGGTTTGCAAAAGTCCCCCTCCTTGGGGATTGAAAATAGTTTGTCTGGATGAATTTCCGGACAAGGGCC
>JAWMRA010000050.1:2855650-2867873 GCA_035584735.1 Pseudotriccus pelzelni | reverse complement strand
TGGGCAGGGACACCTTCCACTAGCCCAGGTTGCTCCAAGCCCCGTCCAACCTGGCCTTGGACACTTCCAGGGATGTGGCAGCCACAGCTTCTCTGGGCAACCTGTGCCAGGGCCTGCCCACCCTCACTGTAAAAAATTCTTCCCTATATCCAATCCCTGGTAAAAGCCCCTTGGTCACAGTGACCTGTATTCGTGTTCTGCCAAATCACAGGTGGCCTCAGTCCTGTCTTTTCTGCAGGACTTGGGAGATGTGGCATTACATCCTCACCTAGAGTGAGCCAGGTTGAGAAAATCAAGAGATTTTAAGTGTCCACTTAGGTAGGAGCAGTAAAGAGGAGATGTGTTCCTTTCACTGGTGTTAGCATGAGCTTAATATTCAACAGTTCCTAAGACACCTTATCTCTATCAATACTTAACTATAAGCTACACCAAAATATACTGGAACATAAAGATGGGGAAAAAAGGCCAGATCCATCCTAACAGAAAATCATCCATTGCTGAAATCCGTTTGGAGGCAGAAGAGGGCTATTCATTAAAAAAAATAAAAAATAAAAAAAAAATCCTCCAATTGAAGGGAAAAAAGATACCACTCCATGAATTTAGATACCAGGTTGGCATGTTTTCATTTACACCACATACCACAGAGTTGCTTGAGGAAAATGGAAACATTTACACAGTCACCAAGATGGGATTCTGGGTCTTCATAAGTTGTTAACAAGAATGAGGATTTTTGGAAAACAAATTGGGATCTTGGAGTCTTTGCCCTGCTTGGCTGGAAATTAAACAGCGACCAAAGTGGGGCAAAAGAGGAAACGGAGCTGACTCTGATGGGATTAGATAACATGGGTGGCGTTGACCCCTTTCCACAAAATAAAATCTATACAGGAAAGCTTAAAAGGGTCACGTTGAAGGAAATAATGGCTCATGCAGGAAGGATGAAATATCCCTTGCTTTACCCTGCAGGCTTGTGACAATGCCACTGCTCATCTGAGTGATGCTAATTAATCTTGAGCAGACCTATCATCAGTTACTGAGACTCGCCCCTGGATTAAATGTAAACCAGCCTTGCATAAATTGGATGGCTCCTTTGAATATCTAATTGAATTTGCAGAAGTGTGTGTGCCAGGGGGGTGTTTAAATAAGTGCACAAATACGATAAAAAGAACTTCACGCTGTAATACCTAATTCAGTAAGCAAAAATAATGGCAGGGCACATCCCAATTAGTGTTTGATTTATTTATTTTAACAAATCCAATTAGTAGAACGTTTTATAAAGTCATCCGATGTCAAACTCTCACGGACTCACCAGATTTAAAAAAAAACAACACAATACTTCTAAAAAAAAGGATAAAGAAACACTGTTGTGAGAAGCCTCATCATTATCCTGAGGCTCTAAACACACACTGGAAACAGATTCAGATTTAATTTGATCAAGCATTTACAGCAATCCCAAGATGAGGAGGGGAGGACACAACGAGAACATCAGTCTCATTATCCCACTCCAGGCTTTTTTCTGGGACAGAAGTAGTTGGTTTTCTCCCTTATTTATTAAAAAAGCAACCAAAGAAAAAAAATAAAAGACAAAACCCAACCACATCCAAAAGAGCAGAAATTAAAAAAGCACACAATACTTTTCTGTGAACATCCCTTGTAAAACTTTTATGAGAGATGAGATTTAGTCCATCAGTTTGGAGCTAAGCCCCACCGAACACCAAGCAAGTAAAGGAAGAAACAAATGCTGTTAGGATGAGGCAGTACTTATGAACACAAAATTCCACAAATTAACCCCCCACTGCTTCTGATCCCTCATTTCATCCCTTCGCCAGACATTATTGTTTACAGGGGCTGAGAGAGATGCATTTGGCTCATTAAGGCAACTCCTAGTGTGGGATTTATTGCAGAAAAATCCATTTGTGGGTTTTTTCCAGACTGTAGAATTCATACTGCACGTTCCTGAAAAATCTTATTCTCTCAGAGAATCATGGAGTATTCCTGAGCTGGAAGGAACTCACAAGGATCATCCAGTGCAGCTCCTGGCCCTGCCCAGACACCCCAACAATCCCACCCTGTCAAATTCTGTGCCCTGTCATGCGGCTTTCTTTGCAGGTTCAGTGTTACGCACATTTCCACATACTGTGAAGCAGCTCACGAGCACATTTTCCAAGCACACATGGTCCAAATGCAGGGACACAATCCATGTTCCTTGCACAGGAACCTTCTTATAACCACAACAGTGCTGCCCCTGAGTGAGGGATCACGGGTGGTCCCCGCGATGAACATCACCAATAATTTAATGCTGTGGAAGGGACAGATCAAGTAGGTGCAGCTTTTTCTGGTGCAACACCTGAAGTGTCCTCCCAGGAATAACAAGTTTTTCTTCCAGCCCTTCTCTGCAGAAAATACCGGTCCCAAATGGGCACCAGAGCCCGACAGAGTTTGTCAGTTCTGCTCCTAATCCCATGGAAGCAGTTCAGCTGCAAAGCAAGCATTGTGCCTGGGATCCCTGTGTATGTGGAACAAGTATTTAAGCTCTTACTGACACGACTTGTCAGTTTAAACTGAGTTTTCTTTCTTAAATTCATTATTATGGGGTTCTCTTTGCCTACATGTCTCCTAATTTGAGCCCTGGACCAGCTCACAGGTTCATTACTAATTCTGTACCTCATAAACCACCAGGGATCAGAGAAAAGGCTTTGAAGTGTCCCAGGAGTAAAACTAACACTAAATGTCATTTGTTTCAGTTTAGATGTCCAAATCTAGGAATGACTCATCTCACTTCCCTTCCCAGAATGGACACTCTTTATTTAATACCAGAAATATTTTTTTGCCTCTGACAGCTGAGCTGTCACTATTTCAGTACCTCAATATTAACATTTTATTGCTTTATTTAAGCATAAGTAAATCCCTATCTATAATCTCACTGAATTATTTTTCCAAGCTATGGCACTTTTTCAAAGAACCCCAACTTTGCAGGTTCAGTTTAGTTCCATTCTGCTGCAACACACCCAGATTTATGCTGGGTTTTCACATTTGCCTATCCCAATATAATGAAGCTTGTAAAATTAAAACAAGTCACCAGAACCATAAAATATTCTTAAACATACACTCTCCATCATCTTTTCTCATGATTCTAAGCAAATAATCCTTTCAGTTTATGACTTCAGTGACTTTCCACCCTTGAAGCAAGGCTTGCTTTATTCACAGTATGATGGAATGAAGAGTTTAAAAAACCCACAAATCTGTAGCCTTTATTTGCTGTTATGTTTATAGACTAAATATAAAATAAGACTTACTTCAGTTTGTTTTCTAAGTTATAGGAAACTATCCTGACCTGCATTCCAAATATTTACCTTAAATGATTATCTACATTCAGAAAAGATGTGATTAACTATATTTGTCAATAAAAACCACCTGTGGTTACTCATTTTTTCTGTAAAAAAAAAGTTATCCCTGCTTTTCTTTCCTTCCAGCAAGGAAAATTCTTGGGTCTAATTATCCAGAGTATCTTAACAGGATTGTCTAACATTGTATTTACGGTGCATTTTCACCACATTCTGCATCAGCTGGTGCACTGGAGCCTTGATCAGTCACAGCTCTTGCTTTATTTCAACATTTTAATGTCACACAGATACCTCCTGAAGCTGCACAGTCATTTAAATTACATCCTTATTTTACTTTTACCATCCTCCAAGGCAGAAAAAAAACCCTGTCTGGAGATAGCTGTTTCTCACTTATTTTATATTCCATTAGCAAGCCTCTCTTTCTCAATAAGCTTTTATACAAACTTCAAATTAATATGTTTGAACTTGAAGCAAGAAGCAGCTGCTGACTGACTCGTATTATCTTTGCTGATGAATAAAATATTGTCTCAACCGATAAGACATTTCAGGAATTCCAATACCATCCAGAAGTCTTCTAGTCTTTCTCCTTTCCCTGCACTGCTGTTCAGGCTCCTGTTTTGGAGGAAGATCTGCTGTGCAGCTGAGATATTTCCTTGGAAGTTCATGGTCAGAGAACATAAAAACCAGCTTAAATAAGGGTGTCAAGTCTGGTTTCTTGCCACACAGCTGAACCCAGGACAAAATTAAACACAATCAAATATAACTAGAACAGACATGATTTTTAGAGAAGAAATCAAGGGAATACTGGGCTGGCATGTTCACAACAATTCCATTAACTGAACAGTTGTCCGAAATGATGCCAGTGGAAGTAAATTAAATCAATGCTGAACTTCAGAAAGTCCCTTTCTCTTCGGAAGTTCCCATTCAGCCTGGAAATGCCTGTTTGCATTTGGCATCCCTGGGGCTCCACCACCACATCAGCAAAGCCACCCCCCAACAATCCCCGGCACGATTCAGTGTCTACATCTTACTTTTGCACTCCCAACACCACCCACACTGTGCACAAAGAGCAAAAAGCTACGTGTGTACCCACACACACGTCCCACTGTACTCCAGGTAGTTCCAAAAAGAAAACCAATGGTTCAAATGTTTTCTTGGAGAAGACTCTAATAAGGAGGGTCGATCCTTGCTGAACAACACCGATATTTATTTCATTGATTCTGAGCACATGCAATTAAAGCTCCAGCACTGTGCAGGACTCCAAAAACTCCCCGCTATCTGAGCTATCACCATTTATATGTACCAGCTCAACTGCACACTGCTTAAATATCAGATTTCTGTACAAGGATAGCAGCCATCTCTCACTGAGTACCAAATAGAACCTAATTGGCTGATACAATGGTAATAACTTGCAATGAGTGTTGCAATTGGTATATCCTGCTAAATTTAATAAAGTGGCTATTGGAAGCTACTCCCAGAGAGTGGCTGTATAAATAACTTTTATTGAGGTCTAACAATCCTTACAGCTCCAAGTTCATACATTTCTCAGGTCAAGAATATCTCTTACAAATACCCTTTTACTTGTCACTGACAGTTACTGTTCCAAATTACACATAAAGTGCAATGTCAAGGATATTTGAAGATATGTATTTTAAAGTGTTTTCAGTTAAACCATGATCTTCATTCAATGTGTCAGGAGCAAGTTAGCCCCAGAAATGACAGTAGCTCACCAGCTGCTCTGCTTCCAGGTGCCCTGGAGTCAGACTGGGAACAGGAGGGCAAGGCAAAAGCTCTTGTAAAGGCTGATCAGTTGACTGATGGTTGAGGCACTGACAGTTACCCACAGATCCGAATTTTTGTGATGTTACCTGAATTTTAATTTATTTTTCAGTTCATTTATTCTACCTCTGCATTTTCAATACACATTTTCTCCTTTGATTTGCACCCAACACCCAGGGTGCTGTCCAGCATCCCAATGCAGAGGGGCAAACACCAAGTCCTGGAAGTCCCCCTGTGCTCTGCAGCACGTTGTAAACATGGCAACAAGGGCAAGATTTGCTTGCTTTTAGCCTCCAGACTCCTCTGTGTAAATTCCCTATGCCTAAAGAGCAAAACACAGAGTAAATATGTGCCAGGAATAAACAGATCTCAGCCTAATGCGAGTTCCTGAAAATATATGGAGCTCCTTTCCTGTTTAACCACATTTCCTACCACGGTACATAAGCATATGTGCAAAGTGCCTCTAATTACAGCCATGAATCTTCCACTTACATCTCTGACCCAGAACATGCATTTAGCAGAGCTGCAGCTGCAGAATGCTAAACTCAAGATTAATGAGGGACAGCACGGGAACGGGGGGAAAACTGAGAGTAACCTGAACGCAAATGGAGTTATCGCTACAGACAGCTCAGGTTTTGTTAAGAGGAGGCCACCACAGCTCATCTCCTCACGCTGGGTGTTACCCTGACACATCCTTGGCCACCTGCAGGCGGTGACGAGTCACAGGGAAGCTCCAAAAATGCCCATCAGCCAGCCAGGTGTCACTGAGGCAGCCCCACAGTCACTCCAAGGAGCGTCTCCACCCACCGCTGGGGGAAATGATTTGCTACGAACAGTTTGTGAACAGCTCAATAACTGAGCTGAGGTTCTTGATTTTAGAGGAATTCCAAAGGGTAAAACGGACTAATTTTTGACATGTTGTGTTCGCTCTGCACTTCATTTTGAAACAATCAAATCAGACTTGCCGTACAAGACTTGCTTGGTAACCAACACACGGAAAAATATTCCTATTCCGTCATCCACAGCCTTTTTGCTGTCTCTGGGACAGACAACCTCCAGTTTAAGTCTGAAACTTGGAACATCATCTATCCAACAGATAATATTTTTCAAGAAAGCTTTCCTGAACTCCCCAGTTCTTAACTCTTTTCAAGCAGCATCAAGCCTGAACTCTGTCAGGAGGCATTAAATACTGAAAGCACTTCTTCCTAAGGCTTGAAAGGCACAAGGTAAAGGACTGTATCACTTTTCAGAATACTCAATGACCTGACTGTATTAAGAAGCCCTTTTCTGTCATATAAACTGTGGTTTCAGTCACAATTTAATCCTCGGTTAGTTGAGACATTTGGAACAGGTACTCTGGGCTTTTAATTCCAAGCCCAGCTGCACTTGGCATTGCAGTTCAAAAGGACATGCACTGGAAAGGGGCCGGAGAAGGGAAGATTCTAAAAATCTAAATCTGTAACACACTCCAATGCAGTTTAACTCACACTACATCAATACTGCCTTTTAGTCATCTCGGAGGATTGTGTTAACACCTTCTACACATGTAAAACCCGACACTTTGATAGCAACGTAGACAAACTTTTACTGCTGTTCTTACACTGAAATAGTCTAAGCTTGTAAATGTAATTCAGATGCAAAAAAGGCTCATTTACTGGACATTTACTTCTGGAAATAAGGTCTTACCAGCAGTTTAAGGAGATAATTCTCTTTGCTTAAAAAATTTCTCTTTACACTTAAAACTGAAGGACGCGGTCTCCATAAATTAGACAAAAACTTTCTGCATTGCTTTATCTGTGTATTCTTAAAGCCCTGTGAAGTACCTTTTCCCTTGATTCTTGTGGATGAAATGCTATTTGTGGGTACAGCTGCAGACAGTATTTAACAGCACAGGAAACTCCACTAAAATGTAATGCACTTCCAGAGCCCCAGGTGGAAGTGCAGACACTTGGGAGCAAAGATTTCTAAAAAGTGTTCCCCTCAAGATTTCAGCTCTGCAGCTTAACTAAGTATAAAAGTTTCTAATAAATTCACTGCCCATTTTTATACCAGCCATTCTCACTTTAAGATGCCTGTGTGAGAAATCTGACTCATTAAATATATGATGCTTCAAAAGATTATGATCATGACATTAAGTCATTCAGAAATTAGATTCAGTTTCTGATCAACTGAATTGGTATTAAATATACTTATCCAATTAGAACCATACTGCAATTATACTGATACTTGAGCTAACTACACATTAGTCACTGCAGTATAAGAGAGATGGAGTGAAAGAATGTCTGAAAGTACATTTTTAAACTAGAAGAGGAGAGAGTTAGACTACAATTTCAGAGGAAATTCTTTACTCAGATGGCCAGAAGTGTCCAAGGCCAGCCTGGAGAGGGCTTGGAGCAACCTGGGCTAGTGGAAGGTGTCCCTGCCCATGGCAGGGGGGTGGAACCAGGTGACCTTTAAGGTCCTTTACAATCCAAACCATTCCGGGATTTTATGATTTTGTGTTTGCCCCACAGTCCTTGTCTTAATCTTTAACCCTTCAGGGTTAAAGCCCTAGCACATCATATAAAGTAAGGTAAAATCTTACCCAATTAGCTAATCAGGTCCCCCAATTGTTCCCTCTGCACTTTGCAGGCTATTAGAACAATGATGGCATCAGACCATTGTTTACCCCAGAGTCCTCTCACAATCCCCTGACCAGCAAAGGGGAAGACAAGGGAACATTTCACCCAGGTGACTTAAACACCGCAGGATGGCTGGAGCAGGTCAGACCCTGCCAGAGGTTACTTCGGAAACACTCAAGAACAGGACAAGTACAAGTTGAATCTTCCTCAAAACACATTCCCAGTCTCAAACACCCTCCCACCTTCCCCGTAGTCAGGCACTGAACAGGCTCCCCAAGGCTGCCAGAGCTCCAGAAGTGTTTGAACAATGATCTCAGGGACAGGGTGGGATTGTTGGGGTGTCTGTGCAGGGCCAGGAGTTGGACTGGATGGTTCTTGCCGGTCCCTGCCAACTTAAGATAATAAATGATTCCATTCCCTGATCCTGTGAACAATCCTCTCTGGTAGCAGCGGCTTCTTTTGCCGCCCAACCGTTTTCAGAGTCCACGGGCACTTCTGAAACCTGCGAGCTCCAGTGACGGCTACACCTCTGCCATACGCTGACAGCTGCTGGCTGTCCCCTCCACGGGGACAGACGCAAACAGAGGGGACAGTGGCACTGTGTCTGCGGACTGAGCACCTGCCACGTGCTGAACCCACCCTCCAGGGATGAAAACAGGGACTGCAGGATATTTGCCCATGGAAGTGCCTGTGCCTGGCAGGCTGTACCCAGGAGGCATTAACTGCCTGACATCACATTCTGCACTTCAGACAAGACAGATTTCTCACCAGGCTATCAGGATCTGCTTTGGTTTGTTGGTTGCTGTTTTTCTTTGTGGTGGTTTTTCTTTTTTTTGTTGTTGTTGTTTTGTTTTTTTTTTTAATTCTAAGGCACTGCCTCACAGGGAGGAAATAATTGTGATACTTGACTGTATTGTAGCATTGCTAGCAGTTTAAGACTATTTTAAGATTAGATAATTAATATAAACTTGACGATGAGGTCCCAGCTGGAATTAAGACATTGTTTATCTGAAAACACTCATCTGTGGCGAAAACTAATAGAATTTCCCAGAACAGAGACTAGAATTAATACGGGCTTTAAAAAAAAAAGGCATTATTTAACGAGCAGTTATAATTTTATTAGGATAAAGATTGAAAAATATCCAAGTAAGTGGCCATGGTCAGGGGACTGTGAGAGGACTCTGGGGTAAAAAAACAGATGGTCTGATGCCATAAATGCTCTAACGGGCTACAAAGTGAGTAGATAACAAATACCACAGTTGCACACCTTAGGTTTTGGTTTCATGTCATCTTTCCCTTTCCCCCGTAAATTATACAACCACAATCACCTGCATTCAGCGCAGGACAAGCATGAACACTGACCTACCCAACACTCCTGACATGGCTTTGTTCCACCTCTGCCTTTTAGAGCGGCTACACTTGTGACCCTCCCCTGCTCACACAGAGCCCAGAGCCACCTTCCCTGGGAGAGTCCCTGCCCGCCCAGAGCCCATTGCCACGACCCTTCTGTGGCACAGTAATCACCACGAACGCGGGATTCGATTACACTCAGCTCTGAGAACAAGAAAATGAAAACAGAGCTATCAAAAGTGACCTCCCTTCCTCAGAGCTGACAGCAGCCCCTGGGAACGCGGCGCTCGTGGTGACAGCACGGGCTGGATGCCTCGAGTACAAATTACAGCATTCATTAGCAGATCCTCAGCTAAATGATCTGATTTGTTTTTTAACCTACATTAAGCGATGAAGGAAATAGGTGTATTTCAGAGAACTACGACAAGGACACGGCACCCCTTGGTATGGTGCCATTTTCTTGCCAATGTCACCTGCGATCATCTCATCAGAGCTTCCTTGGGACAGCTGAAAGACACCAGTCAGGACAGAATGGAGTAAAAAAAACCTGAAACACTGTTTATTGCTGGTTAGGAAAAGAAAATAATTTGACTCTGGAGGAGTTGGGGCACCTGTTCTGTGCACCAGGGGTTTGTGAAACCACAGTCTCACGTTAGCAAAAGTTGGACCATTCTAGAGCAAGGACAGTTTGAGGATGGTCCATATAAATCTGTTTTCTGATCAATGTGAGAGCTGGGGATGAAAAATGAAGTTCCATACACCTACACAAAGACAAAAGGTGAAATACTGAGCTGACTTTGCCAGGGGAAAGCACCAAGACAGAAGAACCTTTGCCTCTCATTCCTGAGTTCCTCTCTCTTATTAGTTCTTTAAAAACTGGAAGTACTTTGTGATGGCATTTCTGCATCTTCACAGCCAGTGGAGAGCTGGTCAATTCCTTCTTTTTCTAACCTAGAATGGCTGCAGCATGCTTTCCCTTATTTATCTCTCTGCATTTTCCTACAGAACACCTCCTGGCCTGTTTGCTGGATTAAGAAAGCTCCACACTCCTCACAGGAGAAGTTCTCAATTCTGCCAACAATCCTTACAGCCCTTCTTTGCCTCTGTGATGTGCTGAATTAACCTCTCTCCTGGAGTAGCTGGGCTGTACAGAATAGTCCAGAGAATATTTGATCTGTATAACACACTCCTCTTTCACCATTTTGCCTCCTCTTTTCACAAGCACATCTCAGACTCATCTCAATCTCCTGGTATTAAATGCTTCAACAGCTTCTTGTCACTTCCAACCGATTTCAAATCTCAAACAAAAAAACTTATTAGCCCTGAGATGAATGACCTTGCATTCTGTAATGCTAAATTACATCTCTATTTTTTTAATTATTTAATCACATTTCAAAATCCCAATTCCTCCAGTCTGATAATTTTATCCTCCTCCAACTGAGTGTGAGGGACTACCTATATTAGCACATTCTTTGCTTTTATATTGTGAAATAAACTTTGATTTCAAGAATTATCCTTTAACTTAACGAGCCTCTAGTCTGGTACGGAAGAAAAGGTATTAAAAAAAGTTAATAATGCTCATTTATAGCATTTATACTCACACATTTAACTCATTCGTCTGTAGTAACGTTACAGAATTTGAGTCAGATCTACCACACTTGCTTTTCCAAATCAGTCATGGCATCATGGAACAGTCTGGGTTGGAAGGGACCTTAAGGATCATCCAGTTCCAACCACCTGCCACGGGCAGGCAGGGAATGTTCCACTAGACTGTGCCAGCCACCTCTTGGCACTGCATTTCAAACACAGAAATAAGCTCTCAGTAGCATCCAGGTCAACAGCATATCCATGTACTGACTGCCTTCTAAGGTCCGTCTTTTAGGATCTGTGCAAATGCATTTCCCAAAACCTAGACTTTAAATTAAGCAATCAACGTTAAAAGATTCAGTAGGGAACGAAGAAATTTATACCAAATTAAATCAATCTTCTATCCAGATCCACACTTTTAATAGTATAAAGTGTTGACTGTATGACTTAATATCTTAGATAAAGTCAGTGGACCAACATGCTGGTACTAATGATTAAACTGGGCAATTATCAAATAGAACCCGATTTTCAGTCCTGTCAAACTGGAAGTGTTTCACAGATAAGAAAGTGATGATGAGCAACAGAAGAACAAGCACACTTGCTTTAAAACCCTTCATTTAACAAGCATCCATTTGAATTTCTCAAACTTGAAGCCACTGTTTTGACATGAAGCATCAATAATCTGGAGTTAGTAACTCGTAAGTACCTTTACTAGTTACTGCAAGCTTAGAATGTGAATCTTGAAATAATTCCACAGTATTGATGGCACACACTCTGTAGAAAGCTCGCTGGCTCTTAGTCTGGCTTTGCAAGTTGACTTTTTTATACACATATAAAAATAAATATATTCATATGAACTGTGAGTAAGAAAGATCCTCTTTCTGCTCAGTTTAAAATCTACATCACACCTGGTAGAAGCTGCTGCTTTTCCTTCACAGTGGGGAAAAAAAACCCATGTACAAACAGCAGTCAGTGCTGTGTTTTCCATGCACCAGGTGAGAGGGCTCAGGCAGGAAGCAATCCATGGAAATTTGTTGAAAGCATTAGTTATACCCCTTGTTTTATAGAATAAAGTGGTGCAATAAAATCTTTGGGACACGCCACGACAGAACTGGTAAAGCACAGCAAAATAACTCAAGTCCCTTTTTAAGGTTATTTTGCTACATCCCAGTGGACCACACTACCATAAATTACTAATTGAACAGTGATGTGGCAAGGGGAGGGTAAATTCTGCACGGTGACTGTTTCCCTCTACTGGTGCACAGGGAATTTATATTGGGGGGAATGGTAAACTAAAATCTCCTGTAAGACTCCTGAGACAAAAAATCAAACAACACAACACAACAACAAACCACCAACCCCACATCATTTTGTACTACCATTAGTCATTTATGATTTGCTCAAAAAGAAGAGATTTGTACACATGAAAATCACAGAGTGGTTTGGGCTGGAAGGGACCTTAAAATCGCCTCATTCCACCCCCTGCCATGGGCAGGGACACCTTCCACTAGCCCAGGTTGCTCCAAGCCCCGTCCAACCTGGCCT
>JAWMRA010000050.1:2826652-2853220 GCA_035584735.1 Pseudotriccus pelzelni | reverse complement strand
CAAGGCTCTGGAAGACCTCCAAGAACATCACGTCACCTGAAGAAGATGAAGATGAAGAAGAGGGGGTCCCAAAACGATCCCAGACCCAATTCCAGAGGGCGTGTCAGGGGGCAGAACCAGGGTGGGGGCTGGACGGGGATTGGGTGAAAATCATTTTAAAAATGGCAAACACCTGTACTCGGCACACGCGGATGGTGGTATTCCTGGAAGCCTGGAGACTCATTAAAGCCTTTCTTATCCTTACCTTACCTCCCCTCTAATTTGGCCTGGAGTATTTTTTCTCCAACAGCTTTAAGGCAACACTCGAGCTCATTAAGCTCCTCAGCTGGCACAGGGGCACAAGGGAGGGACAGGAGCAGGAGCACTGTTTACGCTGCACATGTTTGAAGTGGAATTTTCATGAGGAAACACTGTTTTCTCCCTGACAGTTGTAAAGGCACCCAGGGAACATTTAGCTGTTGTAGACACCGCTCCTTTCATCAAAAGTTGGCTTCAGTGTGCAGTTCCCCCCCTCTGCCCAGGATGGGAGAGCATAAACAGGAGCAAAACCTGCTCCTGGGACAGCCACACAATCCAAAGGGAAGAGTCTGCACAGAGTTCCTGGCAGTCACATCCATCCAGGCTGGAAAAACAGAGAAGGGGGACCAGTTTCCCAATAGTTTAAATACTAATCTACATTCTGAATACCCTGTTGTGGAACTGGGTATCTCATCATCAGAATTAGTTACAAGGTAAAGGAAGCAAAAGACAGCAAAAAAAAAAAATTGTTTCTCCAAGAAAACAAGCCAAGGGTCACAAAGGTGAAATGGGTTAAACACTGGGAGGGACAAACCTGCCTGGCTTCTGGGGAATGAGGATATGTTCTGTCCCAGCTAAGGAACTGAGACAGAGAGCAAACATTTCTCTGGAGAGCAAAGGATTCTTTAGGCAAGTCTAGTTCAAAACATCAGCCTGAGACAAAGCAGGCTCAGTTAGGCCAGGCTGCCAAGGGTACTGTCCACTAAACCTTACAGCAGAACCCGTGGACAAGCCATTTTCTTAATCCCTGATCTCCTGTGCCACAAGGTGACCCAACCTTCTATTCCTTACAGTGCCTTTTCTAAAAGGCTGCCTAAATATCTCCCATGTCATCCCATCCATCACACCTGCAGAGAGGATAAAGCCCCACAGGCACCAAACCTCCACTGAGCAGCCAGAACAGTCACATTTGTTTCCTAAAACCCAGATTAAGAAAAAAAATTATGAGATTCCACTGCAAGAAATCTGCAATCTGTGCAGTCAGATGTCAGGAAATCACTCAACCCACTGCCAGAGCAGGGACACTCACCGCAGACCCGGGAAAATCTGTGCGTGTTGGGTGGCACCAGAATACACACTTGTTTTTTGGGATCTGCTGCAAGCCAAGAAAACATCTGCCTCAGCAGATACTATGAAAGCAGATGGAAATTAAGAACTATTAATATATTTGTGTTTTCAAGCCCGTGGGTGGGTGAAGCAAGTCCTCCTGTAACCATAGCTGCTCTCAAACAAAGCACATTTCTGTAAACCAGAGGAATCCGTTACAAAGCACGGAAAAGTGTTTTTACACACAGAGTCTAATAACATGATTTGTCAATTAGCTCAGTCACCATTCAAAGGAGTCACCATCCTACCCTCTTCCCCTTCTTCCCTCCCCTGAATCAGAAAAAGCAGCAGTTTTAGAAGTAGTTCTCAAACACAATTAGCATTTATTATAACTTCCCAGGTACAACCTGCGCTTATCTCCCAACTGCACGAAGAGAGATCTCTTTGAGGGGTTATGATAAAAGTAGTCATTTCACAGCTGATCTCCACACAGTGTTTTAACAAGCCTGCCCATTTCTGGAAAATCCTGTCACCCTATAATCTTCAGAAAGATTAAAAGGTACATAACATAGCTTTAAAAACTCACATTGCTTAAGGTCTCTTATTACTCAGGTTTTCCCTGAACTCAGTGTTCATTATTTCTCAGCCAAGAACTGAAACGAAGTTCCTGTAATTCCACCAACATGTCACTTTTAACAGGCAGCAATGGCTGCACTTCCCAGCTGCCAGAGGATCAAAGAGCACACCAGGAACATTATTTGAAGGAAAAGGTGAAAACAGAGCTGAATGCCTAACATCTCCCGAAGCATGTGAAGTTTTCTACCTTTAACTCCACATTTTTCTGTATCCATCCCCTCTACGCCTTGAGAAGGCACGGAGAGCTCTGCGTTCCTGAGAATAAGGACGTTCATCTTTAACCCGAAATCAAAGCACCAAGTACTCCAGAGCCTGCTGTATGCCCCCCAGAAAAGGGAGATATTAAGCACTGCTGCAATAATTAGAGGAGAGGATACCGTGTTTCCACTTCTTCCCTCCTCTTTGTAAAGCTGTAAGGTCTGCCTGAATCCCTGTTTTTTCTCATCTCCCCCTCACCTTCTCACCGTGGTTTTGTGAAGTGCCAGCCAAAAGCAGAGGTTGTTCCTAGGCTGGAACATGAAATTTAATTAGGTGCTCCCTCTCCTGTGAGGATGAGGTGGAGAGAGGCAGAATCAGAAGGCACAAGCTCATTTTGGAAGGAACCCAAGAACATTAAGCTGCAATCAGTAAGAGAGAAATGTTTATTCATGAAACCTGTGTTAGTGCTGAAACAAGGAGAGATGTTTCCAATCCCCCACTATTTGCAAGGCATTACCTCTCATTTGTATTTTGTTGGCCCCCTTTGTTCCATTTTGGAAATCTAACTCTGGATAACAGTGAGCAAAGCCCATCAGTCCCTTCCAGCCTCACCTAAGCTCCTCAGAGCTAAATTATTGTCTTATTTTAACTCCCAAGTAGACACCCCACACCATCAGCACCAGTTCCATATACCAGTGCTTTTGGAGATTTGTTTTTTGCAGGGCAAGTGGCTACTGGATTTGACCTGCAGGAGCAAAGTTCCCCCAAAACTCATCCAGATGCTTCACAGCTTAGCAAAAAAATATTCCATATTCTGGGCAACTTTAACAACCACGGAAAGATGAAGAATTCTTGCAGTTCTTGAAAGCAAACTTTGATGGCACAGAGAATGGACAGCAGTGAGAGACTGAAAGAACTGAATCACAAATTTTTCAGCGACTTCATGTGCCACCTAAAGAAGGTGAAACTGGACCTCATTCCTTAAGTGAGCTCAAAAATGTAGCAGGGGCAGGATGAAGATCAGACCAGAGGCAGAAAAAAACCTAAAAAAATGCTGTAAAAGCTGTCTAGAATACCCTGCACTGCAGTAAAGAGGCAATACCACAGAAACCAGTAAAAAGGCATTGTTATGACAGCCCATAAAACAGCGGGAAAAAATTGAATACACCTGTCAAAAAGAAAAGGGCTAATTACAAACCAGTTTGGCTTAATTCAAAATTCTCCCTTAGAGCAATAGCACATATTTGTAGACAAACCACCTCTACCTATTTGAATGAGAAGGAAATGAGCAGCAGCCAACAAAATTGTCAAGGATCAATCTAATTTCTGTCCGTAGCCATGAACAAACTGTTAAATAAAAGAATAACAGATGGAAGATACCTAGATTCCAGTGAGGTTTTTGATAAAACTTGTAAATCCTGTTTCTGAAACCCATTCAAGTTTGGAGATGCATCCTTTAAGACTTTGTAAATACAGTCGTTCCCAACAATTTAATCAGAAATTCCAAGTGAAATACCAGATATTTATAGCAAACTGTCTCCTAGCACAACACTGAAAGCTTTGGAATCCCCTAGAAGAGCTTTCCCAAGTAAGTGTGGAGCAACAGAGGAGAGACATTCACAGATCTCTCACTAAAAGCAGAGTCAAGCCATGGGACAAGTTGGGTTGGAAAAGTTGGAATGCTCCTGGATCTCCAGCAGTGGAGTTTGGGGGTTTTTTTGTTTGGTTGGTTGGTTTTTTGGTGTTTTTTTTTTTTTTGTCAGAGGGATAGATAATTTCCATGCTCAACTTCCAGCTTTAATTTTCCAATCATTTCAAGAAGTTTTGTAAGTGTTAGTAACATCCCTAGTCTGTCCCCACACAGATCCTAAATGAGACAAGTGATGGGCTTGGCGTGCTGGGTTAATGGTTGGCCTCACAGACCTTAGAGGTCTTTTTTCCAGCCTCAACAATTCTATAATTACAGTAGTTCAAGGTTTGGTCTAACCAAGCACTGGATCCTCCTGCAGCTCTCAGTGCTCAGATAGGGTTAATTTTTAGACTCTAATCTCTGCGAGGTACGGGGAGAAAAGAACATTTCTTTATGGTTTTGACTTCAAAGGGAGTGTAAGTGGCCAGCCCAGAACCTGCATCCATCTCTTTTCTACTCAGTAGAGGAAAAAAAAAAAATCACAGGCCTCACTCAACTAGCACCCAGACTTAGGTGAAAGCTTGTTTCAGACAAGTACCACATCCAGCCCTCGCTCTCATCCTTGTCTCAGAGTGTGAACATCCAGGAGGATCATCATCAAATCATCTCTGCTTGAAAGAGCTCAGCTCCCAGCTCTGTGGATCCCACCCTGCCACGTCAGCCAGAGCAGCCCTCCAGGTCCAGCAGAAATAAATCCTGCTCTGACACCACACAACAGCTTGAAAGGGATCACTGGTGGGTGGGGGACCTGCCTGGGTCTGACCCACAGAACACACAAACTATTCCAAATTATAACTGTGCCAAGAGAAAAGTTTTCCACGAGAGGCTCAATAAACACCCCACAGTTCGATTTGCTTCTAAAGCACATTTATACTTGAGTAGTTTGAGAGTCTAAGATTTGGCTGCTTCATTCCAAGGGACATGACCACAGAGCACTGACATTTAAGCTGCTCCCAAACACCTTAAAGCTCCCATTTCTTTCTCTTGTTTCCTCCAAACCTTGACCTCCACTTCCAGAACCCATCTAGGAGCAGAAATAGATATGCCCAAATTCACCAGTTAGGGTCGTTCAGAGCATTTTCCATCCTGCCACAGCAGCCTGGTATCCAGTGACACTTCCAGACTATGCCTGCAGAGATTTATTAACATTAACAATTCAAGCACTTTGCTAGGAATCAGTATTTCTTCATTTCACCTGTCTCTTCCAAAACCACATTCCATAAGGAGTGGGTGGAGGCAAATCCATGCTGCCTCAATAACCAGCTTTTCCTCGATATCACAAACATGCTCATGCTTTACAGCTCACACTTTCATACTACTGAATGTCATGCTGGCAGGAAAGCAAATCATCTTCAATCTCTAGTCGTTCTATCCTGCATTTTTTCCTCAGTAGGAGAACAGAGTGCCAAAACCAACTTCTTCTTTAGTGACTGTTTTACGCCTCGTTTTTTGCTGCCAATAAAGCAGAGACACACTAAGCAAAAGAATCCTTTTTCACCCCGTTCCCCTCATTCAGCAGCACATCCAGCAGTGGGGAAATTATGTGTAGAGTAGAATACTACAACCCTAGGATAAATGGAATATAATTCCTTACTGGCATGCAAAGAGTGAGCTGTAGCAACATGGAAGCCCTTCTAAACACAGGGATAAAGAGACCCCAGTTCTCTGATACGAGTTCACAGGCCTGATTTTACAGCTGAAAAAAAAACAAACATTCCTTTTTGTCCAGCATCACAGCAAAAGCAACTCTCAGGATGTGACTGTGATATTAAGAATATCAACTTAACCTGAGAGCGCCCAGTGTCAGCCCAGAGCTGCTGTGACCCATCCAAGCACTGACAAAGCCATGCCCATGGAAAGCTTTCCCTCTCCCCTGGTACAACCATCCCTGAGATGTCTCACTGGCTGCTACAGTTAAGGAAAAGCTTGCACTTCTTTTTCTTTCTTAACAGAGAATATCTAAAAAGAGAACAGGACGGTTCCGACTTTACTTGCCCAGACTGTTTATCCAGCGGCAATTCTCGGCTCTAAATTGTTAAGGAAACATTTTGCACTCCTTATCACCCAAAGATAAGGTGTGCTGGGTATTACTGCAGCTTATCAGAAACCGTGGGGATCAGTGAACCAATCTGGAGGCCGTAAGGTGACAGGTAACTGTGCTTGCAACCACAGTGATCACATTTAATGTGAAAGAGAAACAAAAACTTCCTTGAAATACCACCCCACGGTTTCAGGAATGAAAGACAAGTCGTGGCTTTTTGGAGCCCTTCCGCATGTTTACTACATACTCTAAAACTGATAACATCATTTCAATTTCCAGCCTAAACACAGACAACACACTCACCACAGGCTGTGCTGACCCGAGGGATGCAGTGGCAGAGCATCCACGAGCCACGAACAGACTGCTGGATAAAGGAATAACAGGAGACAGATACCTAGGCTCCAGCGAAGCTTTTGTCACTGTCCCATCAGATAGATTTCTACACCCTGTTCCTGAAACCTCTTGATTTTGGAGATGGCCCTTTTTGAAGATTTTGCCAATTCAGTCATTCCCCAATAATGAATTAGAAATTCCTAATGAAATATCAGACACTCATACCAAACTGTGGCCTAGCACAATGCTGAAAGCTTTGAAAACATCTGGAAGCACCTTCCTGACTAAGTATAGAGGACTTGACAAATCTCTCATTAAAAGCAGAGTCGGGCCATGGGACAAGTTGACCTGGGAAGGCTGGAAGGCTCTGAGACCTTCTGTATGTTTATCTTGTACTCTAAAACTGGAGTCTTGATAACATCATTTCAGTTTTCAGCCTAAAAACAGACCACACACACCAACCACAGGCTGCACTGACCCGTGGGATGCAGTGGCAGAGCATCCCTGGCAAGGAGCATCCTACAGACCTGGGGCCAAATCCTCCTCTGGAGATTATAGCTGAGGCATCCCTGGCAAAACTAAAAGCCCTGGCCAACACCCATTTCCCTGCATTTGCTGTGGGATAGTCTGCTAGCCTCCAAAAAAAAACAACCCCTGGTTGCCATAGAAACAGGAACACCATAGTAAGGCAAAGAGAAGAAATATTCAATTGTCAGCACAGAGAGATTGATTGTTTAGGTTTCCCCTCACACGTGTAAAACCAACACAGGGCTTTGTGTCATTTACTCCCCAGCCTAAATTCCTTCCTGCTGGTTTCATGTGGTATTTATGAGGGCTCTGATCCAGCAACCTTCCTCCTTTTCACAGCATTTCACAGGAACAGCCTCCCTTCCCTGCTGCAACAATCAGCCCAAGTGCATCCAGAGGGGGAGGGAGCCTGTGCCGGGCACATCTCCGTCAAAACCATCTCGCAGGCAGAGAGCTCAGGGAAGAGGGGGAGAAAAGGATAAACCACCGTAATTATTTTGTTAAAATTCCCTTTGGGTGACGCTCCTGGAATACCAATGGCTGCACTGAGCTCTTTGCTATTCCAGCACTGTCGCCGCACAGCACCTTCCAGAGCGAAGCCCGCAGCCCATCCCTGAGACGCCATTCCCACGGGTCGTAAATCACCCCCCTTGCCTATTAATGGAAAGCCTGAACAACTCCATGAGCAATTAATTGCTGTACTTAGGTAAAGCAAAAAGCAAGAGGAACATATTGGATTGAAACAGCAGCTCGTCCGGCACTCGGGCTCCAACAGGATCTGGCCGAGGAAGAAGGTGGGAGCAACCAGCAAAGGACCATTATTTGGAACAACAAGGCTCGTGGGGAGGAAAGGCAGTGCCTGACCTGGGGCAGTGAGTGGTTGGCTGATGTCTTAATGCAGGCAGCTTTGTACCTCCTCTAGAACTTCATCCTACATAATTTAACTGTGGATTTTCGAGCACACGTCTAAACTTTGCAGGCTTGGCAAAAGATATTTTCCTGAATTGCCTCAAGACAGAATGGCACAAGTAAAATGTGTGCTCTTTTTCTTACTCGGTTTTAAACACATCACCTTCCAAATTTCTTGGCTGTCCCTTTGTTCCCACATTACAAGAGCAGCAAATAGCTGCTAACGAAGAACTGCACAGATGTTGCATTCCCTTTGATGGATTTTTTGTGCATTATAAGACACAAAAGTTAAACATTACTGACTTTTATTTTCATTCTGGATTATTTAATCAATGGAATGCACAGCAGAAAAAAGCACAGAAGGAATGAGCTTGAAGAGGGGAACTAGGGTAGAGAGGATGCTTGGGGAAAGAGACTGGTGTGAAGGAAGAGAAGTGAATGGGGCAGGACACTTAGAGATCATAAAGTGTCACTGAGAAGAAGTTCCATACTGAGATCAGGAGGAGGATCCAAAGATAATGAACAAACAGCAAAGGTGAATGAATACAAATATAAGAGTCTGCAGCACATGAGTGGAAATCTTCAGTTTGGTTATGACACCACTCTTACAAGGAGGGATCAGAGTCACTATTAGGAGATCCTGTTATGGCTAAGATATTGTTATTGTCAGGAGTTTGAAAAATTCCACTATCATATATAAAAAAATAAAAATACTTGGCTTTTCCCCCCTCACATTTAGGGATCAGCAAACAGCCAAGTAGCAATCACTGTCCAAGGCCTGAGCTCTGCAAATTCTGACAAATGTCTCCATGCAGAGCCAAGTTTTCCGCTCTTCCACCCCAGCCACAGTCAGTGACTTGCCCCCTTATTAAGTTTCTTAATTGTGTTTATATCTTTTTGATTTGCTTAACTGAAACTAGAAAATAGAAGAGCACATCCTGGCTACTCAATCATTAAAAACAACACACACATCACAGGGGGAGTCATCTCCCACTGCTGCCTTGTGCTCATTTTACAGGAAACTGTAACACACACTTAGAGGGAATGGAAAGAGGGGGTTGGCAGGGAATAACTTGCAATACAGGCAAGGCACTTGCCATACGAATGTGACCTGTGCTGCTAAATTATTCCATTCAAAGACCACCAGCCCCACACAGCTTTGTAGATAACTTGCTCCCTGGTCCTGACATTCACCCTCTTTCAATTCAGAGCTGTTGTTTTGTTTGCATGTTATGACTTTCCAAGTTGTACAAAATTCTGGGATTTCAGCTCGTTTTAGTTTAGAAAACCAATTTCTGCAAATTAAAGTCTGCAGCGCTCCAGGGTTTTAGGAAAAACAAAGCTAAGAGGAAAAGTAGACTCATCTCCTGGGAACAGCTAAAATGGCTTCGTTTCTCTGCTGACACCCTGAGACACAACAGAAGAGAGGAGATACACAACACAATCCAGCCATTGGATGTCTCCCAGCTCCAGAATTCCCTGTCCTTGGCTCTTCACTGACTGACAACACATTGCAAGGCTTGGACCGGATGATCCATCTGTCTGAACGGTGCAGGGAGAAGGAGTTTGAGAAGTTCTTCCCAAATTGTTGATGGCCATGGGTCACAAATTTAGACAGAAGGAATTATTTAATATAAAAACATGTAAAAGTTTCACAGTACAGCCTTTCACCGAACATCAAGGATTTTAGAGGAAAACAGTTAATCCAGAAGAACCTATTAAAGTGCATTCTATGTAAACCCCAAAGGTTAAAGAGAAGATCGGCAAAGGAACTTAAAGCAGAGCCAGAACTGCACCCCACTAACATTTTTGAAGTCTAGTTTAACTCAATCTCTGTTTTATCTTGTGTTTTCTGCTCTAACTCAGAGAGGAAACACCAACTTTTCTCAAGTTCCTACATGCATACTAAGCTTTAATAAAAATGGAAAAGTTATCATCCACTTCCAGAGTTTTACAGAAGTTGCTAATTTCCTTTTTTTTTCCTGTGATTTCTCCCAAGTGAAGGGGGAGGAAAAGCCCTGCCAATTGGCACTAGTGGATTGTTGCTCAGACTTTTGCCCGAAGGAAAAGCTTTCAAGCAAGTAAAACCAAAATTCAGCAGAAAAAGTATCCCACTTTACCTCAATTAGGAGATGAAAGGGGTCCCCTCAGGTCCTTGGAAACCTGAAAGGACAGGGCAGCAAGAGCAGCAGGGGCAGGAGAGATTTCTGGTTTGATTTAAATGTGGCGACGGCAATCTGTGAGAAAAGAAGTTTTCAGTTTGCCAGACTTCAAATTCGATTGTGGGCATGTTTGGTTTTTTTTTTAGCTCAGTAACATCAGTGGAAATCAGAGCAGTGCATTAATTACCTTGCACACACCGAACACAGAGGGGACAAGCAGCAGTTGTGGGCTCTCACCTGGCTCTCAGTGTCATGTTTTTAGCAGAGCATTAACTTCCAGGAGTAACATCTGTCACTTGAGCTTTGGTTTTTTCATCCTCTTGGAGTGTGTGATGCCCAGGACAGTGTTTTGCTTTTATCTAAGTATCAGCCAAGAGCCAAAGAGCTGAAGAAGGTGAGCAATATGTATTTTACTACTGAAGTAAAAATGAAGTAAAGGAAAAGTCCTGCTGCTAAAGTTAATTAAAATTCAGCATTGAGGAGTTGACTAAGAACAGCCTCCACAGTGGCTTAGGATGGAAAAGGGCTTTAAACCTGGGGTTTAAATCTGCAGTTAAAGCCCCACATCAGCAAGGGGAAAACACTTGAGAGTGATGGTGACTGTAAATAGGATGGACACAAAGAAACGCACCTCATCTTCTCAGTTTTAAACTCACAGAATATCTAATTCAAGCAATTTGTAAGGAATTGTTCCAGGTCCAGGAAGAAAATCATAAGGCAAGTGCAAAAGGTGTGAAAAATAACATAGAAGTCCAATCTCACTTAAGAACAATGAGGGTAAAAAAACCAAGTTCTTCTCTAGTTGGTGGTAATAAAACAACTTTTTTCTGTCCTGTGTGTAACTCACAGTCCAGGACAAACCCTCCATTCCCTTCTCCAGTTGCCAGGAGAGTTGCTATCCATCCAACACTCCTGTGACTTCTCTGGTACAGAGTGGAGGAAGACAAGGGTGACTTCCACAGGTGACATTTTACTCATTAACGTTTCTCCACATCCCCCTGTCCTTTGTCAGGCTCTTATTCCTGTAACACAAAGGCACAGCAGAGTCCCTGCAGTTCTTTTCTCTCTGCACTGCCTCGATGCCACATGAACACACACTCTGCCTCTCCCCCCTCCAGCACCCTCCTGAATGGAGCTATTTTGCCGTGGGTGCCCTGTCTGCCACTGAGGGAAAATAATCTGAAGGAAATCTTAAGGGCTAACAGCGAAAAACCATTTTCCCTTTCTCAGCCATTGTGTGACCCCAGCTCTGTGTCAGCAGACACAGGGAAATCCTCTCCAGCTCTGATTACACAGATCCGCTTTAGGATCCTGCCAGAAGGTTCACATTTGTAACCCAAATGTTTGCACTGAAACGCAACTTAATTGAACCAAACTTACCAAGAAACATGGGCTGAGAAATCCCAGAAAAAACCACAGCCCAAGTGCTGAAAACTCCTGAACTACACATGGAATACAACAGCTTCAATCAGGTACAAGCTTCTCTCAGCTGATGCTCCACACACCAAATAATAAAGCATTTATTTAATGTCTGCAGCCTCTTCCACTCTGAGCAGCTCCAGCCAACACTACTGTAGCAGAGTTTAGTGCCTGCCCACAGGAAGTAATTTGTCTTCCTGCACTGGAAGTTTTCTGTGCTCCAATTTTGATCTTGACCTCTCCAAGTTATACCGAGGTTTCCAAAAGGGGTAATAGGAATTATGTTTAAAAAGGAAATATCTAAAAGGAAAAAAAAAGATCAGTCCTCCCACTCCACGTAGACATTAATAATTCCTTTTGAACCTATTTTAGACACACCAAGTTTTAAAGAACAGCCATAAGTTCGTTTTCAACTTTAATACCCTTATCTGTGCACTGAAATCACAGAGCCAAGCAACTCACTGCCCAACACACACCTCCAACAGCAAATCTACTCTGCAAGAAGGCAAGTAAGAAGAGAGTAAATACGCTCAATATTTACTCCTTCTCACCAAATATGGTGGCTTTCACTTTAAATGTTGTGCCAAAGTTTGTAAATTAACCCTTTTTCCTTGTTTGTTCTGTCATTACAGTGCCAGTGTTCAAAAAGAGAGGTATTTAGATATCAATGTGGAACTGTCCCTTCTGTGGGGTATTCAGAGGTAGAGCAAACACTTCACTCTAGGACAGTCCACTTAAAAGAACTATCAGATGGATTTGTAGAGCAATATCGAAGGGGGGGAAATACTCAAAACAATCCTCCCACTCTCATGGATGACCCAATTCAGTACTGCCCCCAAACCAAAAAATAATTAAAATTCCCATTACGAAAAGACTAGATTTTATTTTTCTATTTTATCCTAAGCTGCAAAAGCAGTTAAAGTTTTAAAGTACTTCTAAATGGTTATATTGTTATTCAAGCCTCTATTTGCAAACAGAATCATTTAGTAGATTTCCTGCTTTAGGCAAAATAAACTGAAAAAAAAATATCTTAGTTCTTTTGTTGGGCAGAGAGTAAAAAAACCAAAAGCAAACCAAACAAATACAGTGGCTTAAGTCAGTAAATCTTCCTCCAAATATGGTTCAGCAGCCAGTGAAGGGATTTTACTGAATTCCTACACATTGTACCACATGAAGTTGGTTCACAGGGATTTGATGTTCCAAATCCTTTACAAGGCATAAAAGTCTCCTGCATTTCCTGGAAGAAAACACACCCTGTGAATTTACATTATTTACAGAATAACTATTGTAGAAAACTGGTATCATCATCCATAAACCAGTTTTCCCCATCCTTCCCAAATTAGGACAGTGATTTTAATTGCTGTATAAAGTTTAAATCCCGCAGTTATCTCAGCATCACAGAGAGGCTGCAAAGCACAGAGTGCTTTGGTTTTCCTCGAAATCCTGAGCTCCTGAACTTCCCAATGAAGGGCCCTTTGTTACAGCTGACAAATCAAGACTAAAATGACAAGTCAATCACTTCATATTACAGTGGCCTTTCATTTCTTACCTACAGACACACAGAAAATAATTAAAGAAAGGCAGAAGAAGGCCATGACCATCTTTGACTTCCTTAATTAAAAGAAGCAGACTTGGGAATCGAGGCAAACATACAACACATTTCCAAGAGAATACCTGGATTTTGGGAGAGCAGCAGAGAAATCTATCACATGCCCAAGACACACAACAGTTAATTTTGAGTGATCTCTGAGACGATGAGGGAGGTCACATAATAAAAGATATGTCTGATCCAATCACTTGCTAATATCATCTAGAGAAGATGAAATTTGTTCTCTGCATCCTGGTAACAAGACACTTAAAATGACAGAATCCACTTAAGTCTCCTCTCATCTTAGAAATGAGATTTCAACAGCGTTAAAATTACAGAGAAATAAAATAATTAGAAGGAAAATAATTATTTTATGTTGGGAAGCAGAGGTGAGACTGCAGACCAAGGACATAGGGAGATGTAATTTCATTGTATTATCACTGTCTTCATTGTTCTCCAGGTGTCTCCTGTTTCCAGTAAATAAAAGAACACCTAGAATGGGCTGATGCTCAAAAGAAGCATCTTTAAGACGTGACTACACCCCAGAAGTACCACAAAACGGAGACAAAGTGCTCTCTCTAGAGCTGCCATACATTGAAAATACTCAGACATGACCAAGAAATGCACATCCCTGAGCAGACCCAGAAAGAACACACCGACAATCAGGACACCTTTACAACAGCACAGGAATGAGCCAAGCTGTTAAACAGAGAAAGACTGATGATGTGCAGTATGATATGGCTAATTAGGCTGCTTTTGAAAACACCTGAAAATAGCCACCTTAATTACGCACAAAGAAAAAAAATCATTTTGGAGGTGCTTCTTGAGTCTCACTGCATTTCCAGGGAGGCAAACATTTGTCCTATCACAGGAGACAGGCCACAGGGAGATGTAATAAAGGAAAGGGACTTAATAATGTGAGGTATGTACAGAACAGCAGACAGAAAATATTGACTTGGCAGAACAGAGGGAACATCATTTGGAATGGTCTGCGGGTCAAGGCTGCTGTGGCAGGGGTTGAAAAAAAGAACTATTTGATGCTGAGGTCCTGGGAAAAGGCAGGAAATTAAAAAAGGGAGGTGCTGTGTCAACATTTACCATCATTTTTAATGCACGATTTAGATCATGAATTCCAATAAACCCAAGAGCAGACAAGGAACACAATGCAAACTCTGCTTTACTTGTTAATAATGAAATATATGTGACAAGAGGAGAACTAAGGGCAGCAGACCAGACCAAAACATGAGGAAAGATTTCAAGTTTCAGAAATACCAACAGCTCTCAGTCCCCAGGCCTTGGACTTCAAGAGCATGAGGTACAAAAATGCTGCCAGTCCGGGGGAAATCTTTTCCCCCAGTTGAGTGACACAGTCCTGGCCAAGGCACAGTAGAGCTCCTAAATCTCCAGTTATGCTGTTGAGTGCTCTCCTTGCTCCAGGATGGATTCTCCCCCTTGGAGACACCTGAAAAGGCAGTGCCCACCTTCCCTGTTTTCCTGGTTAACTTTTAGCAAAAGAGCACCTTTAAAAAAAAAAATTTTTTTCAATATTTAAAAGTTTTGAGCCTTTATTTCTCCAGTGTATAGAAACTACACCCAGAGGACAACATTCTACTTTGTTACAGCAGCACAAATCTAGGCGTCTTCATTTCTTTTTTGTTTTCAAGCAGTGATTTTATACCTGCACTGACAACTGGAGATACTTGACCTGCCGTGGCCACACAGTGGCTGTGCCCTCACATTCCTCCCTCCAAGGTAACACAAATATATCCATGTTATATCCTTTTGCCTATCATCTGCATCCACGTGTCCTCACCTTAAGGGGCACAGATCCTCTTGCCCCTGTGTTATTACAGACAGCAAAATTTACTTCTCTCCATTGCCACCCCATGGAGCAGGTGGGAACCAACCACTCTCACAGGGGGATGCTCAACCACAGTTATAATCCTGCCTGTCTCGCTCATTAAGGAGTAGGAAGTGACCAAAAGGGCTGAATAAAAGCCTTATGATTGATGTCTGGAGCAGAAACAAGCCTGAGTGATTACATACATATTTATCAAAAGAAGGGCAAAAACTCCTCTGCTCTTCATCAGGCAGAGCTACACCCGTGCCTGGTGCTCATCTCAAAACCTGAAGGTAGCCCTGGCTGTGAATCAACAGTGGCTTTATCAGAAAGCATGTCTGGCCTTTACATGTTAGTTTGTGTCTCAGTGTCTGCACAGCAGCTTCATGAAGCTGCTGCCTGATGTGTCTACAGGGCCCAATCTTGTTAAGCACTTGCATTCTATGCTGTTTCACAGAGTATAAAATAATCCACTCCAGCAGCCTTACTTAGAATTGATGGGATGGCAGCTGCAATCTTAAGTCCGTGTGTTAATAAAAAAAAGCACATAAATTCTGTTCCTCAGCAGCAGCCAAGCTCACAAATAGATATCTTTTGTTTTATCTGAAAGCCTGATGAATCTCTACACTTATCCAAAGTGCAAGAAAAACTAACTTCCACCAAGTCAGACAGAAGTAAGAGGTTTAGGAAGTGAAGTGGTAGCAAGCCCCAATCCTCAGTTCCTAAAAAGCCCCAACCCAAACACTGATGTAAAGGGTAAAATTTGTAAAAGAAGCCAATTTTGCTCCTGCTGGAAAAGAACATCTCCAGTTTTCATCCCACCCTTCCCAAGTGCAGACTCCAAGCTGTGGAAACCATCCTTCCTCCCTCAGCCTGTTTCCATTTGCTCCACAAGACCCACTGCGGAGGTCATTCCACTGGAAAAGTCCCTCTCCAGCACCAGGAATGGGAAACTGTTTTCCAGCAGAAGAAATGCTGCCTTCCAGACCAGCCCTTCGGAGCTCAGCTGACCAAGAATCACAGGGAGAAGCAAGGAAAAGGGAGGGCTGCCAGGAGCAGCCTTCTGAAGGGTGATAAGAGCCCCTAGATTTGCTGCTCAGCTGTAATGCTGCTGCTTCTGAAAATGCTTGACTTCCCAGACTTAATGTGCTGTGAAAGCTGGGTTTGCACGAAATAGATAAACATAATTATCTTGTGCTCAAACGGAGCATTATTTAAAAGAAGTTTTCCATATTCACAATTCACCGGGATAAAGAGGATTTGCGGTGATCAGGAGGCCAGCAGAGTGAAAATGCGGGAATTAAGTAAAAATCTGGAGTGTGGATTCATCCAAAAGAACGCTTTCAAGAAGACTAGCAAGGTATTACAGTTTGCTAGGGGAAAAAAAAAAAAAAAAGCTTACTAACTTCAGAAGGAATTTGAAAGGAAAACAGCCCTTGATCTCAGAGAGCTCTCATGGAGCTCCTGAATCCAGAGGGATGACCTGCAACAGGCAGGGCAGGAATGTCACCAGCACAGAGCTCCTCAGTACCCTGCTCATTCTGCCCTGACCTTTTCCCACCCTCACTGCAGAAGCCACAGAGCCACAAACACTCCTCTGTCTTCTAAGTCACACTCCTGGCAAAGGAATGGAAGTTTCTACGTGGCTCATATTACATCTATTTCAACTTTATATCTACCAGGTTACTTTAATAAATCAATTCCAACATAAAAAAAAAAACCCACCACACTTATGTTCTCCTCTTTCTGACAGTATGCTTAAACTACTTTACATATCTAGTTACCTCAAAACACCATTTCCCCCCAATTTCAATTCAAATGCACACAAATCAAAAGTAACAGCCAAATCTAATGGAAATAAAACAATTCACCCATAGGAACATATAGAAAACCAAGAACACATATCCACATCAATCTGTAAAGCCTGCTTCAGTAAGTGCTTATAGCTACACTGAAGCCTCAGCACTGACAAAGTCAACTTGAAGAATATAACCTGCATTAAGCTTTAAATGGATTTATCACCCACTGAGAATCTTACCTGGGACAATAACCAGGTAGAAAAGGAAATCAAGACTACATCCTGCTTGCTAGTTTAAAACCATCATTAGAAACTGAAATGTTACATTAAAATTCAAAGATCGAGCCACTCCAGAGCTGGCTGAGCACTTCAGAGGTGTCAGGGTTAAAGAGCAGCCAGCAGTTTTCCCATGGCCACCTTTTCCAGCGTGGAGTTGTCAAAGTGTTCTTCATTAGCTCCCATTTGCTCTAAATGATGCCAGGGAGCCTTTCAACACCGACCTTGACAGAAGCAGAAATTAGGGCACTGTGAGCATATTCCTGAAGTTCTTAACCTATGCTAATACTTCCACTGGGGGCTGTGGCTGCAGCCACCACTGATGCTACAGCTTTACCCCACTCTCTGCTCCACAGCCTATTGAAGGGGCATTTCAGCTTTAATTGACTGAAAAAAAAAAAAAAGAGCAAGAAAATTAAATGCCACGACTGTCACTGTAAGAACTGGAGAGGCTTTCTCAGCATTTCTTCTAGGCAGGAGGAGGTTTAAGCAGTTAGTTGTAGCCATGCTTTACTTTCCAGGCAGACTCATCTTGCAGGGCATATCCAGGTGTCTCAGGGAAATCGACTGTGTCGACACAAAGACGGACACCTGCAGCAGCAACTGGTCCTAAATGATTCCACCAGGGAAGAGCCTTCTGTTGGAGCTGACAACAAATTACACACTGACAGAGCACGTGTTCCTCGGCAGATGAAACTGCATCACTTCGAGAGTCACTCAAGACCCTACTGAAAAACCTGGAAAACAAAGGAACGTGGGGAAAAATAAAAAAAAAGAAAACAATATACCTGCTCTTGTTTGTTCCTCTCAGTGCCAATCAAGGCGCTGCCACCCACATAAACCATTCTTTTTTTTCTGCCTCCCATTGGCAAATAGATGAAGGACATTGATTTGACTGGCAGAGAAATGAAAAACAGAGATTCAGCTTCACTGAACTTTAATATAACATAATATAAAGTTAAACGCATTATGGACGGGTATCCAACAAAAGAGCACTTCAAATCTGAAAAAAACCACTAATTCCACTTCAACAAACATTGCAGGAGACCAAGAGCAGGAATGGACCAAAATATTTCCTTTGAAGGCCAGAGGCAGATCTTTCATGTCAAAGGAAAATACAAGATTGCATCTCCCACCATCGCCTAAAGAAAGATCCTCTCAGCTCAGATCCAGTATTGAGTTTGTTCAACACTCACAATATGTTGGCATAAAAGCCCCACTCCTACTCCATCATCTGAGGACAAGGAATCAATCTCAGGGTAGAGGGATAATCACAGTGACTATTCCAGTACAGACATAACACAAGCATTAAAAGGGAAGGATAATCTTAAATCACTGTTCCTCTAATCCCATCCTTTCCAAAGCCACTGGGAGCACAGTGAGATCGCAGCAATGCACAACGAGGACTGTTCTGTATTCCATAACAAGATGAAATTAATTCAAGCATCCCTTCCCTTCTCAATATCCGTGTGTCAACTGTAGTTCTCTGAAATTCCTCTGCCCCAGTGTTTTCTGCTCACAGCCCCGTTGCTCCACAGCCAAACTACAGGCAAAACTTGGCATTTTTTTTCACACAAAATTCAGTTTTCAAATGCAAGACAAATCTTTCAGTCGTCGCTGAGAAAACCAAGCCACTGAGGTTACGAGCAGTGAACTGCTAATGACCAAGTGCTGTTGGAAGGGTTAGTTTAAATGTTTAGCCCATGATTCCACAGAATTCAGGTACCTAACAGTGTTTCTTATGCTCTCCCTCCTCATTATCATGAAATGAAAAAACATTGTCCCCATTGTATGAGTGAAAAACTGTCACATAAACGCCCCAGGACACACCTTGATGTGCAGCAATGTACCTAAAGCTGTAAGAGGGTAATTAGCAGGGTTTAAAGCAGCAACCAGACATAAAACTCCTACAGAAAACCAGTGGGAACTAATCACTAAACACCTTTTTAAAACTGGTATTAAGCTCCTCTATACCGCCCGGGGAAAATTTCATCAGATTCGAACAAAACCTCTGGAGGACAGCAAAGAGCTGAAGCCAGACACACAACACCCAGGCTCCTTCTCCACCTGCCACCAGGTCGTTTGTTCTTCTCCCAGCTCACCTGGAGAAGGTCAGAGGTGAGCTGGAGCACCGACATCCCGCTGGACAAGGATCACTCAACACACTTGGCACAAAAATAGCACCTTGGTACAAACACGCGGCATTTCATGGAATCACAGGATGGTGTGGGTTGGCCTTAAAGGTCATCTAGCTCCAAGCCCACTATGGCACCAAGCCAAAAGCTCCAGAGAAGTTAAGCCTGTGGGGATCAGCTTAAGGACAGATTAATCTGAAGGTAGGAATCCTAAGGGTAGCAAATATACTGTATTTCTCAAGCAGTGAATTACCAGGATCAGGACCCTTCTCTCCTTTGCATTTCTCAGTATATCCCCACACTTGGTACCAAAGACCCCAGTGACCACAACTCCACCCCGAGGACCTGACAACAGGCTTAACAGGCAAGTGGAGAGCACAGTGCTCACCCTAAGTAGCTTCCAGTGAAAGCAACACTGTCCTTTTAGTTCTTAGGTATTCTGGAGCAGTCCAGGATATGACCCAAAAAAACCCCCAAACCTCTTGCTATGTAACACTTGGCAAAAGCAGAACTGAGCCCCGCAATGGTTGACAAATCCTTGCACACAAGCAGCTCCATCTGCCTCTGCAGCGGGCACAGGTACCCAGCCCTCACCCCCTGCTCTCTCCTCCAGGTTTGTTTTCCAAGCAGTGACATCACTGACAGACCTCTGGGGCTCCCAGGGATTTCATCCTGATGAGCTCAGACACTGTTCACATCTCTCAGCACCACCCCAAAGCCACCCAGCCCCTCTCCTCTCCCAGGAGCTCTGCTGGCACCATCCCAGGCTCTCCGGGGCATCTCACAAACCCAGCAGGAGACACCGTGTAACCTCCAGGCACAAATCCCCCATCCTGCCTCCAGACACTTGTTTCTCAGTAAACAAGCTCTCGTTTCCACTACCACCAAAACTCACGAAAAGCAAAATGAAGCAGAACAAACATACTCGAAGCAAATCTTTGTTCAGAGTAAGAGGCTCTATTTTATTTGTTCATTTGTTTGGGTTTTTGTAAATCAGCCTTTAATTCAAGCACACCCCAGCGTACACTCCAGATTTTAATTTCTAGTTTTCTAAGACTGACAAACACTCACAATATTTGCCCAAACCTAGTTACTATTTCTCTCCAAGACAGTTTTTTTTCCTAGGACAGCACAAAAATGGCAGAGTCGGGACAGACACGGGGATGGAAGGTGAAATGCACGTTTACACTAACACTCCAGAGCACAATAAATCTGCAGCACACCTTCCTGCACACCAAGATGTCAGCTGATTTCCTAAAAAGTCATCAAATTTGCATGTATGAAAGCAGTTCAAAAGTGGGGTGCCCTTTATAATGCAAACTCTCTCGCTGCAGGCTTGTAAAATCTTGGCAATCTGAGCGGTCCACAGATGTTAAATATTATTAGATCACTTCAGGGAAAGCTCATGAAACACTGCTCTGTCAGATTCACAGCTGCTGTTCTGTGGAGCCTCAGACAATTTCAGATTAGAAAGAAGGGACACATTTTTTACAGTACATGGGTGATTAACCACTGGTGCAATCTGCAGAGGGAAGGAGTGGAGCTGCCATATCTTGATATTTGAGATCAAAAGTTTCCAACAGACATGTTAGATTTGGTGAGAGCTGCAGTGCATTTCTTGGCTCTGAGTGAGAGAAAAGAAGTGAAAATCAGTAGCAGACTATTAGAAGATGCAGCACAACAGGATGGCCCCTCCTATGCTTAATTCCTGTGACTCTCTGAGTTTTAAGGACTATTGTACCATACATTTTTGAAAAAAATTCATCCCCTTCTGAGAGAACTGAGACAAGAACCCTTTTTTTCAGTGAGCTTATGGATTTTATGTGAGGGGATATTTAGGCAATAACTTGAGATGTCAATCCTACAGTGCCTTGGACACTTCCAGGGATGGGGCAGTCACAGCTTCTCTGGGCAACCTGTGCCAGGGCCTGCCCACCCTCACAGGGCAGGATTCCATCCTAGTATTCAATCCACATCTCCCCTCCTTGAGTTACAATAGGTTCAACTGAAGATATAAGATACACAAATGAAAAGGTTTAGCTAGAAAGAAATATTTCATGTTTATTCCAACAAATATTTCAGAACTTTATCAAGTCTAGCAAATGGTGATTTTACTTCGGAATCACGTTTTACTGTTGTTCCTTTAAAAGAAACACAAGTGATGTTACAATTACCTTCCTAAATAATCAGAAAAAAATTTTGCTTAGCAGTTTTCACCTCAAAATGAGAACATGTATGAAGGAACTTATCTCAGTCTCCAAAGCAGAGTTCATCACTGCAGCATGTTTTCAGAAACAATAATCCCATCTCTACCAGTGCTAAGCTTTACAGTTTATAGATCTGTGCAACTGGATGTTTTCAGGATCTTTATTCCCTTTTTCCTACATTTCTTTTTCACTTTCACAAAAAATAAATATGTCGCACACACAACAATTCTTAAACCTCGATACTACATTAAGCTTCACAGAGAAGCACAAACATCCTTTAAGCCTCAGGCTCAAAGTCATTCCCCGTCTTCAGATGTTCTGGATGCAAATAATACCTTGAAGCTTTGATACAACTTAAATCAAAACAAAGAAAATCTTGGTAGCAGAGAAGTTTCGGGTAATTAATTCCTTATATTGAGACTATATAGTTGTTTTTTCCCCACCCCATAATACCACAGCAAAAAGTATACACAGTAAAGACTAGCTGGTCTTAAATACATGGTAGTTAGCATTTCTGTCAGTTATTTCAGGACTAATTTCTATTTAGGTAAGATACAGAAAGCCTTTGTAAGTGCACAGCAAAAGGAGAAGGAAGCACATCTGAGGAAGGTCTTTTTATAGCCTCAAGAGCCCTTTCCCTGGACATCCTTCATTTCAAGGCAGGAAGATATAACGATTCTGCCTCTTCCTTTATGCCCATGTTGGTGGTGCTGTATGATTTTGTGGTCCCAACAACCTCATTTTCCTAAACTTTAAAGCTAAATTCCAAAATATCATCACTTACTGGCAGTTTCACTTTACTTTGGAGTGACAAGATTTCCCATTTTAATTGAAGTCTCTTCAGTGATATTGATGTTCCTTTCTGTAACAAAGCACTCTGCTCTGGATCAGCAGGACTCAAGCAACACGTGTCTGTGTGTGTGCCTGACAGGATAAAGTGCTTTGCATTTTACAGCACTGATCTCCAACCACTGCTCTGCTGGAGCTGCTCAAGCAACAGAACTAAACAAAATCCCCCCAAAATGAACCAGTACCAGAAAGGCAGAAACTCCAACGCTAAAGCCAACGATGACTTTTTAGTGCCATATTGTCCCCAGAAGCTCTGACAGTTTGAACTACCAGAAGAAAACCAAGTTTTGCATCTGTTTATTCACTTGAATGCACAAATCCCAATCCAAAATCCACCATGTGACACATGCAGAGAAGACAAGGCTCCAGGGAGACCTCATTGAGGCCTGTCAGTACTTAAAGGGAGCTTATAAAAAAGCTGGAGAGCGACTTTTCACAGGGACAGACAGCGATAGGACAAGAGAGAATGACTTGAAACTAAAAGAAGATTTAGATTGGGTGTGAAGAAGAAATTCTTCCCTGGCACAGGGTGTCCAGAGCAGCTGTGGCTGCCCAGGAACTGCAGTGAGAAAAGTGACAAGTATGGAATTAAAAGTAGAAAAGAGAAACCTCAGGAAGAAATTTAACAGAGAACAACTGATAGTGTTGCTTTCAAGATACACCTCCCAAGTTTCAAATCTTCACTTAAATGAATAGATATCACACAAATTAACAAGGCTCTCCAGAGTGACATCACAACTTGACTTTATAATGCAAATTAGTAGAAAAGAGCAAGAAAAACATACCCACAAATGCTGAAGAATGCCCAAAACTACAAAGGGAACTATCACACACCTAAGTTTTAATCGGTACTTGTATTAAATAAAGGGATTGTTTGTTTTCCATCCTCCATTTTTTCATTTACCTTCAGGTTCTCACCTCTGAGCAGAACAGATCAGTTTAATGAGACTCTGGATGAAGCACTTTGTGATGCAAAAAGATACAGGAACTATTACCCCCCTGCCAACCTTTCTCATGATTTATTAAATTGGAGCAATCAAAGATTGTATCCTGCTCCTGATTCAACGAAGGATTAGACACTGACATGGATAATGGGAAAGCCTAAATCCATCAGATTGAGCTTAAATAAATAAATAAATGAATCCTAAATCATATTAACTCTCTGCACCTTTCCAGATGAAGTGGGAAAGACAACATACCTAAGAGTTCCACCAGCACTTTCCTCTGGTGTTTATCTCACACCTCTGTGATATTCAACAGCAGGCATTCCCAGTAGAAGTGGGAATGGGCAGATTGTTGGTACTTAATGAGTTATTTCCTGCCAAGTCCAAATGCAGAAGACGTTCTCTGAGAATTGCACGGTGTTTTTATTCCCCTTAATGTTCCCCCCCCAACAAAACACCTAAGAGCTGTTGAAGACATAACATGAAATACCTACAGTGGTACTCACTATGCAAGCACAGTAATGCTTTATCTGATTTATAGATTCTGCTGCATCTCGCACTGCACAAGCCAAAACCGTGTGAGTGATAAATTACAGGGATGCAGAAATTACCGACTACAGGGAACACGCTGTCAGAGATGTCAAAGGAAGGTGCAATATATGGGATGGATCCAAAACAGGGATAAAGCAGCTCTCTCTGCAAGGCTAATTCCTAGATGGACAAATTTCCTTTGGCTGCCGATTTGTGAGTTGTGAGATTTTAGGGAGGGAGAGGAGGAGGGGAAAGGGAATACTCACTCTGAGCCCCTGCCCTGAAACCTGGGGTTCAGACAAGCATCAGTAGCTTCTGAAGCAAAATTATTTCCTGGTGTGCCTCAGCAGACCTCTATTCCCTGGGCAAGGAGCAGGAACTTAATCCCAAATTACACACACTGAAGAACTGCTCCCCTTGATCACCCCCAGCATCTGTATCCTGCTGCTCTTGATCTGCAGGGGAGGTTGCACACACAACACAGCCAATTATTCTCTCTTCCCCCCCCTTATCTCCCACTCCTTCCAAAAGCCACGTGCACCAATTCCAAGCCAAAATGGCCAGAGAGAGGCAAAGAACATTTACTCAGTTCAAGCTTTGTCCTGGTGCTCCAACACAGTCTCTGCACAGGCCCTGATTGTCCTCTATGGCTTAAAACAGAGGCACCCATCTAATGTTAGTCACACTCCTAGATACACCTGCCAGCAAACATGTGACAGAAAAGCCATATCTGAGGTCCTCCAAAGCCTGAAGGAGCTGTCTGTGTCATCAGGGAAAGGGTCTCTGTGGATACTTACTGCCAAAAACTGCCTCTTGACAAGACCCAGGCTGGAAGTTCTCAAAAAAGCCATGTTCCGGCACTGCTGTGAGTCAGACTGACAGGACAGGGGGGAGAAAATAAACTGGGCTACAGTGCACGAACAGGCCCAAAAAAAAAAAGAACCCTGTAAGATTCAGGAGAGCAGGTTTATACCTTTAAGATCAAATCCATTTATTACTCTGTATAACATCTGTTCTCTCTCACTGACTGACTCTCTCAAGGACACAATTCTAACAGACAAGTAGTGAGTTCTCCCCAGGTTAAGGGGCTGTCACATCCAGCAGCCTGGGCAGGTGTGACATGCGCTCTGGGAATGAGAAGTTTCAAGATTGTGCCTGAGTTGCAGACTCTTCTGTCACCCAGTTCCTATAAAAAAACCAGCCATTTTGAGCTGTTTCCCACCAAGAGTAAAGGATCAAGGTGCCAGCGGCACTCAGGAAGAGGGGAGACTTGGCTTAGGGAACCGAAATGAACTTTTCAAATAAGCATTAGGATGGCTCTGGAATAACTGTTTGGAAATGCTGATATATTTTAAAAAACAAACAAACACCCCCTACAGTTTCTACATTAAAGCTGTGACTCAGGAAAAAGAAAAAGATAAGGAAATCAAATTAAATCATCTCCCTTTTCAGCAGGATACAGCGCTGGCTGAGGCACGGGACCAGCCAGCACTGCTCAAGCTGAACAACTCTCCCAGGGCAGCGCTGGAGCTTCTGGAATTATCACTCTGCCGCTTTTCAAGAACACCGAACACGTTTAGAATTCAGCAGGAAAAAGAACAGCCACGGATTATCCTCCTGTAAGCACTGCAGAGCCTCCCCAGCCGGGCACTGGCTGCACACACAGGTGTTTAGCTGGGAGCAGCCTTTGGCTCGGCAGCATCATTAGGAAAACGCTGCTGCGCTTTCCAGCTCATTTGGCCCAGGCAGGGGAGGCTGGAAACCAACACCAACAACTGTCTGGGCTGAGTGACAGACTGTGCACATGGGGGACTCCTCCAAGGCTGCCTTTGCTCTCCAAATTTGAAGAGGTACGTTCCCCCCCGTCGCACACCTGGAGACCAAAGCCTGCCTTCTCCTCTGGGGTTCTGAGACTCTCCAACACCTTTCAAAGAGAGATGCAAAAATCCACCTAATAAATATGGAAAGAAACACTCTCACAAAGCTATCAAGGAGCACAAGAGTTACAGAAAAGTACAGGAGGGACTGAGGTAGATTTTCAACATTTTTTCCATAATAATGATCAAAATTTGCACAATACTGAAAGCCTCGCATGCAAATGCAAACATCACTATAATCCCCGTTAACAAAGCACACAGAGAAATTAAAGCAAGCTTAACTAAGCAGTGTTTGTGAATATTAATGAGCCCAAAAGCTAAATCCAAGCTTTAAAACTTTTAAGTAAAAAGAGGATTGTTTTCAGACTAATTTGTATTTAAACTGGATGCTTTGCATGTGAAACCCAGGAAGAGAGTGAACTGTGCTGCCCTAGAAAAGCATTAAAATGAGTGCAACAAAAGTAAGATCTTGGGAAATTATGAATATCTGGATCTATTCAGCTTTTAAGCTGATACACTGAGCTGTGCTCAAATGTCACTGGACAGTGGCTCGTTCCAAATCTCCACATTCCATTTTATTGCAGAGCTCAAAGAACACTTTTTCTTACTGTCTTATATCCGACAACAGTTTTCCCACCTGACATGTAAAAGCAATGCATTCAGTGTCCACCCAAGTTTTAGGACAACTGTGGAACAGATTTCACATCTCACACAGACACTTCAGACTTGATTTTGTGAACTCTGAACACCCCCTGCATCAAACTGAACGCTTTGAAATCCTACCAACTTGAGCGAGGAACAGAGAGCACGTCAGGGGGGATTCATCCAAATCTCAGGTATTTGTAACAGACACCCATATCATCCCCACAGTTAGGGAAAAGAAACTGGCACTGCTATTCCAAATGTCACCCCATCCTCATGGAGATGTCCAGGTGAGATGAACTGTCCTTCAGCTCTGCTTCTCCAGTGGCTCTCAAGGGAGCTGAGGACCCACTCCAGTGCAGTGTCCCCAACACAGACACATCCCAGTGAGAGGGATCTCACTCTTCATGGTTCAGAAAAAAACACATCCAATCGCTGACATTTGACCAAAATTTTGAGAGTGCCAGCTCAATTCTTAGAATGTTTTCTTCCACAACTATACTCCCTTTGTTTGGCTGTCCAAGCAGAATGGTAAAAATCATCTCATCCCACCCCCTGCCATGGGCAGGGACACCTTCCACTAGCCCAGGTTGCTCCAAGCCCTGTCCAACCTGGCCTTGG